>CAUYUJ010014159.1:331831-374331 GCA_963575745.1 Prorocentrum cordatum
ACTACGACTACGACTACGACTACTACTGCGACTACTACTACTACTACTACTACTACTACTACTACTACTACTACTACTACTACTACTACTACTACTATTACTACTACTACTACTACTACTACTACTACTACGTCTACAACTACTATTACCACTACTGCGACTACGATTGCGAGGACTACTACGACTGCGACTGTTACTTCTTCTTTCACTACCACCCTGCGCGCAGAGCCAGCACAACAGGCCAACGCCCACGCATAAGACCCTTGTTTCGGATGGGTCGTTTCGGCTGTGTCTCAACAGCCCACGCGGGCCCCGCGAGAGCACGCCGCTGGAACTCCAAACTTTCTTAAGATGGCCTATAATCTCACTCGATTGCGGGGGGTCTACTACTACTACTACTACTACTACTATTACTACTACTACTACTACTACTACTACTACTACGTCTACAACTACTATTACCACTACTGCGACTACGATTGCGAGGACTACTACGACTGCGACTGTTACTTCTTCTACGACTACGACTACGACTACTACTGCGACTACTACTACTACTACTACTACTACTACTACTACTACTACTACTACTACTACTACTACTACTACTATTACTACTACTACTACTACTACTACTACTACTACGTCTACAACTACTATTACCACTACTGCGACTACGATTGCGAGGACTACTACGACTGCGACTGTTACTTCTTCTTTCACTACCACCCTGCGCGCAGAGCCAGCACAACAGGCCAACGCCCACGCATAAGACCCTTGTTTCGGATGGGTCGTTTCGGCTGTGTCTCAACAGCCCACGCGGGCCCCGCGAGAGCACGCCGCTGGAACTCCAAACTTTCTTAAGATGGCCTATAATCTCACTCGATTGCGGGGGGTCTTCCAAAACTCAAATTCCAGAAGTGTCTCTCCAGGTCAACCAAGAATGACCCGCCCCATAGACTACTGCCCCTGCGTGGGCAGAGGCGCATACGGACCCTGGGGCCTCTGGTGGAACCCCCGATGGGGTCGCGATCCTCGCGATGGGCGCGCCGAAATCAACTGGGGGCGCGCTCGCGGCTCAGCCCCCCCCCCCCCCCCGGGGCCTTGCACGGGACCCTTTGCAGGGCCGCGGAGCGCGCGAGGGGCGCGCCGACGCGGCTGGGGGGCGGCGCGCCGCGGCACCCGCATAGGCTCGCCAGGGCCTCGCCGTCGCCCCTCGCGACGCAAGCGCCCCCCTTGCCGAGCGGGGCCCCCCCGATGGCGGGGCGCACTCTCCGGCGCCACCCTGCCCTCGCCCAGCTCCCCAAGCGGGCCTGGCGCGCCCCCCCCCTTCCCCTTGGGCAGCGAGCCGCTCGGCCTTCGGGCCTGCGCCCTGGACCCCCACTCTCGCAGCTGCAGGGGCCAGCCCGCGGCGCCCGCGGTCTCGGACGACGACGCCCCGCCTGCGCTCAGGAAATTGGGGCCTGGCGGGCGGGGGCGGCAGCGGACTGGGGGGGGGGGGGGCGCCGTTCGCGTCGGACCATGACGCCCCGCCGCGGAGCCGCGGGTCGGATTTCCACTCTGGAAACCAAGCGACGGGGCTTCGGGCGCGGCGTGCCGACGCCCCTCTGGTGGCCCCGCGCGCGCGCCGTCGAGGTCGAGGAGCAGCTCGCCCACCGCTGGCAGCTGCAACGCGATGGCGGGAGGTCCCCGGGCTGCTCCAGGAAGTCAGACGCACGCCCGCTGCTCGTTAGCTGGGCCGTCGGCGCGCGGATTGCGAAACGCGCGCTTCGGTCGCAGCTGGAACGCCGCATCGCTTCCGCTTAGAAAACCGACCACTTGGGAGGAAGAGGCTGCTACGGATCTACAAGTTCCCGGAACTGTAGATCTTCTGTTGTTTGGCTTCAGATCTACACTTCATGTCTTTCCTATCTAAAAATGATGCTTCAAGTGTAGGATTGGCGATTTGCTTCGACACATGTCTGCTTGCAGCGCAACAAATAACGCGCCTTGCTGCTTCGAGTTGGCCCGCCGAAAACAACGTGCACATACCCACGGGCGCGCAGAGCCTGATGTCTAATTCTGAGCCCCTCGCTAGTTCGAGGGCGTGTAAACAACCGAAGTCTGCGCGCTGACTGGATATCTGGACCTTCAGTAGAAAGCAGAACACCGACCCCCATCATAAGCAAACCGCCAAGCGGAGCCGTTGAGCAACCGCGGCCAAGGAAGGAATCGAACAGGGCAGAGCTGGTTAATAAACGTCCAGAAACGCTTAGTAAACACTGATTGTCGGGGCATGGGCACCCCCCCCCTTGATCTGCGCCTTTCGGCCCCCCGGCCGAGGAAGCCCCGAATGGCGCTGCGCTGATCGCACCGGGCGCAAGCCTCGGCGGCAATCCACGCCGCTCGCGACCGGGGGCTGCTGGGCGGCAAGACCACGAACGCGCCACATTCGCCAGCCTCCAGCCTCTTGATGTAGTCGTGCTGACGCGCTGCGTCGAGAGGTCGGGGTCGTCGGTCCTGGCCAGACAAGCCCCATCCACGTGCGCGGGCACGCTGAGGCGGCGCACAGAGGCAGCAACGCTCGCACCCTGCGGCCCGCCCACTGAATCCACGGGGGCGCCTGGCCCCCGCCTCTCCTCGCCCCGCCCTCGCCCTGCCAAAGTCGCCCCTGGCTGGGTGGCGCGCGGCAGCGCATCTCGCTCGCGCGTCGCGCGCGGCCGTCAGGCCTGTCGCGAGGTCGCGGCCGCTCGGGGCAGAGGGGGGCCATCCCTCCTGGCCCTGCGCCGCTGACGCCGTCGCCCTGGAGCCAGCGCCGCTTGTCGTCCCCGCCCATCGGCATCCGCGGCGGCCGCCCCCCTCGGGGCGCCCTGGATAGGCGGCGGCGCCGTGGGGGTGCCCGACAGGGCCTCGCCCCGCGCGCCCCCCCCGACAGCCGCGCCGCGGTGGCCCTGCTCGAAAGAGAACGAGCACACGTGGAGCAGGTGGCACTTCTTCGGGTCGCATGTGGCCATCTTGGAGTTGCAACTGAAACAAATCCCCCTGCCATCTGGCGTCTGTGCGGTCAGGCCCGCGTCCTGGCCCGTTCCCTGGCCGCCGCCCACGCGCGCCCCGCCCCTGCGCGCCTGCTTCGGCGAGCTGAGCCTCCGCTGCACGTAGCGGCGACGGCCGAAGCCGGCGGCGGGCTGGCAGACGGCGCCACGCAGCGGCGCCCGTCGACCGCCGAGTCGCCCATCGCCCGCTGGAGCTCCGCGCGGAACAGCGAGCGATACGTCTGCGACCATTGCCAGGTCTTCTGTCGGGCCCGCTGCCCGCGCCACGCCCCTGGCCCATGGCGGGCGCGCGGCCGCGTCGCCCCGCGCGCTCCGCGCCGCGAGGCCTCAGACTTACAGACGCCCCCTCCGAGTATGCAGTCCAAGAGCGATTGGAACTGCCGCGGGCCCCCGCCTTGCTGCCCCCGCCGGCATGCACGGCGCTGACCGAGCACGAGGGCGCCCGCGCCCATGAGCACAATGCGCTTCTGCGGCGCCCCCAGACCCCGCGGGGGATCGACCGCGACGGTCGACGCCCCCCTCAACTGCGCCACCCCCGGACTGGGCCAACCCGGCATTAGTGGGTGGGGGGCCTCGTCTGCCACGGCAGAGTATGGACCGCCGCGAGCGCCGCCGCCCGGGCGCTGCCCCGCTCGACGTCCGCCTGCCCGGCCCCGAGACAAGATCTTGTCGGCGCCAGGACTTTCTCGACCTTCCAGCGCGCCATTTCGGAGGTAAGCCACATTGGCGCGCGATCGGTTGCGATTTGTGGCTTGGAGACTCGGCGCGAGTCGGCATCGCCCCCCTTCTTCCGCCGCTGCTCGACCCTCGCGCGCGCCGCCTGCCACGCGCGCGTCAGCGCTGCAACCTTCGCGCGAGGCTCTACCCCAACTGCGGCATCCATGTCGAGCGCGTCGCGCGCCCCTGGCAAACCCCCTGACGTCCTGGCCCGAATCCAGCAGGGCGGAAAACTTGCCCGTGCTCGTCGCGCCGTCGAAGCACGGCAGCACCCGCGCATCGAGTCCTCTTCCGCGAAGGGAGAGCGCAAGTCCGAGTTCAGCGGCGCGCGCATTGCCAGCCACCCCCCCGGCGCGACGGCCTCCGGCGGCACGCCGTCGAGCCGCCCCCCGCGCGGGGCCCCGCAGGCGACGCTGGAGGGGGTCGCCGAAAACCGAGCGGGCCTCCGTCCTGACAAAACGGAACGGTTCGGATCGAACAGTTCGGATCGAACGGGGACCACCCTGGCTCGGCTAAGCGATGGCGACGAACTGCGCGGCCGAAGCCCTGCCCGCCCGCCCCGGGCCCAACCTGGCGCGATGGCGCCCTTCCCCCAGAATGCCCACCCCCGCCCGCGGCGGGCGGAGGGGCCCACGCACGGGGCGGGGGCCTGCGACGCGCAGACGGAGATTCGAGGCCATCCTGCGAGCGCGGAGGAAACAGCTCAACTCGGGCACGGCCCTCCTCTGCAGCGCCCCGCACTGTCCATGGCCAGTTGCCCGCGCCGGTCGCGGCCGGGGCCGCGCGGTGGCCGGCGCGGCGATCGATCGGGGCCCCTGACCCAAAGAGTCGCGCGGAAACCGCTGCCGCTCACCGCCCTCCGCAAACGGCCCGCGCGAGAGCGGGGCCCGCGCCCCGAGAGACCGCGTGGGGCCCAGCTGCAGCCGGCGCCCTCTTCGGCTGCTTCGCCGCAGAACGGGCGCGCCCCTGCCCCGGCGGGCCGCGCGGAGCCCGCCGCCGCCGGCGCCGCCCTCAACTGGCTGCCCGCCTGGGCGGCCTCGTCGGACTCCTCGGAGCTCGATGAACTCTCCGAGGCCTCTAGAGGCCGCCGCCGCCGCCGCGGCAAATCTGCGGCGCTGCCACTTCTGGCGGGCCATGTCATGCCCCATCCGGGCCTGGCACGCCGTGGAGCTCCATGACCGCCGCCGGCGCCCCTGCTCTCCGGGGGGGGCCTGCCGCTCTCGGTCCTCGGACTGGAAGCTCACCGAGCTGCCGTGGTAAACGCTGTCACGGCCGCCCTCTGCCCCCTGAGCTGTTCGCGCTCTTCGCGGGGGCGTCGCGCCCCCGTCGGCGGCGCGGCCCCCCCCCCTTCACCGTCTTCAGCGGCGGCCGCCGTCGTCGCCGCCCCCACGTCGCCCTCGATCGGGCGCCGCGGCCGCCCAATCAGCGCAAGCCTTCAGGGCGCGTCAAACTCGGCTGCCGCGTTCGCCGTCACCTGGACAGAAGCTGTTCCTCGCTCGGCCCCCTCGCCCGCGCAGGCCGCTGACCAAAGCGTCCTCCGGAGCACCTCCTGACTCCCAGCCGCCGCCTCTGAATGCCCAAAGGGTTTGCGGACCCCCCCTGGCCCCGCATCATCGCACCGCGACAAGAAGAAGTCCCTCTCGAAGTCCGCAATCCTCTGCGACAGGTCGAAGCCAGTGTGTATCTCTGGCAAATCCAGCACGTAGCATTCACGGGGCACCACTAGCCGCACCACCGGCATCTTGCGCGCCGCTCCGCTAGCTCTGGCGCGCCCCAGCGCGGTCGTCAGCCCTCCGTCTACGAAGGCGAAGCGTTGCGGCGGGCGCCAGCTGCGGTCGTCGCACCGCAGCATCGCCCACACCTTGACGAGGCAGAGCCACGCCACCCCGCGCAGTCACTTCGAGAGGCCCCCGTCCATGACTAGCCGCTCAAGGGCCCCAGAGAAAGCGCCCGGGAAACGCGCCGCCCCCATCGTCGAGCCGTTGCCAGCACCGAGAAGCATCTCCAAGTTCGCGGCGACACAGGCCCTAGGGCTCAGGCCGAGGCAGGACCCACCTGCGCATGGTTTCCATGGCTCGCGCGTACGACCTCACCGCGTTGATGCGCGCGCGGCCCGTGATGCCGTCCTTCGCTCGTTCCGGGTCCATGCAGGACCGCGCCCCCTACAGCGAGCGAGCTCCCATCTGCCATCTGCTCAATCAGCATGATCAGGCGAGGCTTCCAGTGAGGCCAATCGCGCGCCTCCAGTCCGCGACGGATCTCCTCCGCTGCAGCGCGGAACCTCCGCGCGAAGCGGATTCCCTCGGGCTTCCACCGACCAGGGCCACTGCAAAATCAGGCCAGTCAGGCTTTGCAGGGTCCTGAAAACCCTGCAGGATCCTGAGGACTAGCCCAGGTCGGCGCGACCCTGGATCCTGCGTTCAGGCTGACCTCCTTTTGGATCGACTCCCGTATCAAGGTTCCCGATTCCCGCCATCGCGCGGGCCCCTGGCGGCGGCGGGGCCTCGGGCACCTTTCGGCTGGCCGCCGACACGAGGCTCGCCACGGTGTCCTCCAGAACGGCGTGTTGAGGGCAGCCGTGGAGCACCTTCCACTGCTACTGCACTGGCTCGTCGGCCACTGCCTGGTCCACGAACCCCCTCACTGGCAGCCGTGCCTCCTCCACGCTGAAGCCCGCCGCCGCCGCTACCTGCTCGAGCCTTCATTCGATTTCGAGCTCGTCCGCCTGAAACGCAAGGCGTGGACTGAAGGGACCGTAGTCATGAAGCACTCTGCTGCCCCACGGCCGCGCGGCATCGAGGGCGCACGGCCCAAGGGCAAGTATCTGCGCTCAACCGTTACACAACATCAGCCGAACGATTGAGCCGCAATGGCCACAGGCATCGGGCAGAGAAAGAGCATGCACTGTCGTGCCCGCGAACGGGGGCGTTTCACTCCTCCTTTCAGTGAACCTTCTCGCTTCCCTCCCCCATCATCTCATCCCCATCCTTCTCTATCTCAGGCGCGGCGACGAGGACCCCCCCCCGAACTGCGCAGAAAATGAGAATAAAGGAGGCCCAAACAAAACTCAAAACAACATCTACTTGACCCTCGATGCCATACAGTCGACGTCGTGTTTGTGTTTCAATCGTAACCTCGGCAGGTCTCGACCCATTTCACAAACTCCATATTTCCATCCTGCACCAATGGTTGACGATATCAAGGGGTGGAGGTTGTCTACATGATTCTGGTGTGGACACAACAATATTGTTGTTCTCTACGCGAGGAGGTATGGCAAAAGAACCTCGATCCTGAATCCCCGATCCTCCCTCCAATGAACACCCACAACCTGCCCAGTGGCGTGATCCGACTCAACTCTCGACGCGAATCCAGAAGTGACGACGAGGATGCCCCATGACGCACCACAATTATCCTGGCGATAGCCACGACCATCTGCAATTGTGGGTACCGCGTCGTGGCTACCGATTTCGATGGGGCTCCTTATGAACTACGAAGCGCGTGAGGGGTGTGCCGCAATGGTAGTGGTCGGGAGTGCAAGCGAAGTGTGCCAGTGGATCATTGGGTGGAACTCCCTATGAGGCCACGAAACGTGGGCCCTGGGTCCCCATGTCGTATGCGAACGTCGCCAACGAAGACCTCGGTGCACGCGGCCGCGGCCACTGGAGCCTTCAGTGGAGCTCCATACGGGACCACGAGACGCCTTACTGGGTGGGGGGGGAAACATGTGGACCCTCACACTGGGGCCTCCGGCCTCAGCTCCCTATGGAGCCACGAAACATGCTACTGGACAGGGGGGAAACGCACGCGGCCGCGGCCACTGGGGCCTCACCTGGAGGTCCGTGTGGGGCCACGAAGCGCTTTACCGGGTGGGGGAGGCGCACGGCGACCCTCCCGCTGGGGCCTTCGGCGATGCAATCTGCGGGGGCACGCAGCGTGTGAGGGGCGTGCCGAAGCGGAGCGGGGAGGCGCATGACGACCCTCCCGCTGGGGCCTTCGGCGGAGCTCCCGATGGTGGCACGAGTAGGGTGAGGTGTGTGCCGACACACAGCGGGGGGGGGCGCCTGCGGACCCCCCCCACCGGGGCCATCGGCGCAACTCCCTGTGGGGCCGGGAGGCCTGTGAGGGGCGTGCCGAAATGGAGCGGGGAGACGCGTGTAGACCCTCCCACTGGGGCCTTCGGCGGAGCTCCCTATGGGGCACAACAAGTGTGAGGGGTGTGCCGACATAGGGGAGACGCATGTGGACCCTCCCACTGGGGCCTTCGGTGGAGCTCCCCATGGGAACACGAAGCGCGTGCGGTGTATACCGAAATGGGACGGGAGACGCATGTGGACCCTCCCACTGGGGCCTTCGGCGGAGCTCCCTATGGGGCACAAAAAGTGTGAGGGGTGTGCCAAACTGGGGCGGGGTGGCGCATGAGGACCCTCCCACTGTGGTCTTCGGTGTAACTCCTGTTGGGACCAGGAAACTTTGAAACGTGTGAAGGGCGTGCCGAAATTGGACGGGGAGACGCATGTGGACCCACCCACTGGGGCCCTCGGTGGAGCTCCCTATGCCGAAATGGGGCGGGAGACGCATGTGGACCATCCTACTAGGGCCTGCCGGTGGAGCTCCCTATGAGAGCACGAAGCGTGTGAGGGGTGTGCCAAAATGGGGCGGGGAGACGCGTGCGGAGCCTCCCACTGGAACCTTCGGTGCAGCTCCCTATGGGTGCACGAAGCGTGTGAGGGGTGTGCCGAAATTGGGTGTGGAGGCGCATGTGGACCCTCCCACTGGGGCCTTCGGCGGAGCTCCCTATTGGGGCGCGAACCCTGTGAGGAGACCGAGGACACGCATGTGGACGCACTCACTGGGGCCTTCGGTGGAGCCCCTAGTGGGGCACGAAACGTGTGAGAGGTGTGCCGAGATGGCAATACGGAGGGCAAAGGCAAGGATGGGAGGAGGGAGGGGGAGGGAGGGGGGGAGAGGGAGGAGGAGGGAAGAGAGAAGAGAGAAGAGAGAAGAGAGAAGAGAGAAGAGAGGAGAGAGGAGAGGAGAGGAGAGGAGAGGAGACACGGGGACTGTCTCTTCAAAACGAAGACCCAACACCACAGGATGGTTGGGGAACAAATGTACTGCAAAGAACAAGATCTGGATCCTCGAAGCTCGAATATCCGCAGGCTTCCGCTGCTTTGTTGTTTTCAGCCCGCGGGCCCATCCCGACCCCTTCCTCGGAGGCAACTTTCGACCCTGATCCGTTTTTGAGAACTGATGGCCACACAGGACCGAGAGCGGCCGGTATCAAGAGAAACTGCTCAGAAAAAAAAAAAAAAAAAAAAAAAAAAAAAAAATGCACGAAGCCGGGGTCGATACTCACCCCCCCGGTGCCAAACGTCGAGCGCCCCTGGACCTGGGACACTTTCCGACCAGAAATTTACCCATCGGTCGGAAGAAGTAGGTAGAAACATAAAGTAGGAAGGCGTTGGAAATAGATTGGGTTTCCGCCCGCCTCCTGAAGAGGAAGGAAGAAGGAAAACCACTCGACTCTTGAAGTAGGAAGGCGCTGAAAGTAGAGTGGAATCTGGGAATCCAAAAATACCTACTTTCAACGACCGGTGGGTAATGCGGATCCAGCAACGGCGGCAAGGAGGACTTGAAACAACACAAAGCTGGAGGCTTGGGCATGAGCAGCAACAACAACAACAACAACAACAACAACAACAACAACAACAACAACAACAACAACAACAACAACAACAACAACAACAAAACAGGGGGGTGCGTCCGCCCGGGGAGGATGATCCTAGATCTTGGTGTTGGTGCTAGTCTCAAGGGGCCCAAGGACACACAAATAAATACACACAAATAAAAATATGCCCCATATTTTCCAATATTTTCTGGGTTTCTGTCTTCCCCCCCACTTCCCATATTTTCCCATATTTTCTGGGGAATCGAGGATTAATTGTGTCTGTGTGCTTCTGTTCCTCCTGATAGTCTTTCGGCTGCCTGGAAGGCCGAATCTTGCCACCATCACTCACCTTCCCTCGGTGGAGGCACACCACCCATGGCGCTGTTGGTGCGGACCTCTGGGCCTCGGACCCACGGGTCAGAAAAAACCTCGATCCCTGAGCCTGGCTCCTCCACCACTCCCTCCGCCCTCCCCGAGCGGCCGGCCTGGGCGGCTGGAGAGGCGGCCTTGGCCGGGGAGGCGGCCTTCGCCGGGGACACGGCCTCCGCGCAAGCCGTCGACGCCGCGGCTGTCGGCGTCGTCGCCGTCGTCGGAAGAGGGCGCGGGGAAGGGGGGGGAGGAGGGTAAGGCTGAGGAGGGTGGTGGAGGAGGGGGAGGACGGGGAGCGGGGGGGGGCAAGGAGGAGGAAGGAGGGGCAAGGGGGATTCCGGGGCAGGATGGAAAATGAGGGGGAGGAGGAGGGGGCTGGGAGAGCGATGAGGGCAAGGCGGTGGAGACAAGAGGGGAGGAGGGCATTCCCTGAGCAGCGCTTGCACTCAGAGGTTCTCACTCGTCCTCTCCGGAACTGGGCCAATGTGTTGGCTTGGCGGCTTTGTACTCGCCGTCGCCGCCCCGTCGCCCCCTCGTCGCCGCCCGCCGTCTGGGCGGGTTTGTCTGTCTGGCGCTTCTGTGCTCGCCTTCGCCGCCCCGTCGCCGCCTCGTCGCCGCCCGTCGCTGCAGTTGGACAGCGCAGGGGTTGCACAAGACACACGCGTTTGCTGCGTGCTGTTGGGCCGCTCGCAACAAAACAGAACAACACACATTGCACAACATAGGATGCGCCACATAGATTGCACAACACACGTTGCACCACCACATAGATACCACCACATAGACTGCACAACATAGGATGCACCACATATTCTGC
This sequence comes from Prorocentrum cordatum, assembly GCA_963575745.1. NCBI lineage: Eukaryota > Dinophyceae > Prorocentrales > Prorocentraceae > Prorocentrum > Prorocentrum cordatum. Next base: position 342,435 of record CAUYUJ010014159.1, read on the forward strand.
ACAACCACGTTTGTTATACAACTGATGTTTCACAACATATTCTGAACCACACCAAATGCACCACATCAATTGCACCACATAGATTGCACAACACATGTTGCCCCACATATATATTACAGCACATCGATTGCACGATGTTATTTTCGCGCCCGCGGCGCGTCGCTAGATCGTAGATTGCACTACGTACACTGCGCAACAACTATTGCACCACACATGTTGCACAACACATAGTGCACCACATACATTGCTTTACGTATAGCGCGCAGTATAGATAGCACATCATGGATTGCATAACATAGATTGCACAACATAGATTGCACAACGTAGGTTGCCAGAAACACACTGTTTGGGGTCCACGCTGGCCAACATCTGTCTATCAGCTATCTAAGCTATCCGTTAGCACAACGAACCAACCTCTCACTGTGACAGGACTGACGGCAAAACAACGACGCCTCTGGCGGAAATGCGCAAGGAGACTCACTTACCGTATTCTTCTCGCTGTAGTGGGTACAAGCAAAGAAACATGTATGCAACATCTTAGAGCACCACATGTTTTTATTTCGGCTGGCGCTTCTGACCAAGCAAAAAACAACGGGTCGGCGAATATGTTCTTATCTCGTTGCTTCCCGACGATGCGTTGGACAGGATCATGTCCTGTCGAGCGGTGCGGAAACCCACGCCAGGTCCTGCACGAGGCCCTTACATCCTTACACGGGGCGCTCAAGGCGGTCCGAGGAAAGCTTGAGGCGACAAAGGCATCTGGCACGGTCCTGCCAAAGATTCTGCCACCATTGCCAGCCTCCAGAACGTAACAAACCTTAGCCTTTAGGCCAGGTGGGTTTGGGTAGGAAGGCGGCAAGCGTTTGGCGCTCGGAGCGGTTGGGTCGGAAGGCGGCAAGCACAGTTCCAGTCGCCCAAAAACGAAAACTAACATTTTACATGTCCTGTCCACCTCCTCTCTGCCGTGCGCATTGGGTTGAGGGTTGAGAAGCAGAGCCTACATGGCCCAGACGTCTACAATTCAATTCCAGTTCCCTGCTCCGAAACGTCGTTTGGGTTCAGGGATACTGTCGATCATGGCACGATATCTGTGAGTAGGCGCGCGATAGCACTATAGCACTGGGCGTGCCCGGTCTCGTATAGCAGCTCTCCACGCTCGAGGCCAGCATAGTGGTACTAGCGCAAAACGTGCTGTCTCTTGAAGTTCGGTGCACAACCGCACCACCCCCATGCAATCGGAATGCCTCCTTCCACCAGGCTCTCTGCAAATCGGTAGGTGAGCCACGCAACCCTGCTCAAGAGCTTGCGGCGACACATCAAAGACCGCACCGCTGGCAAACGCGACGATAGCACCCTTTCGCCGAGCAACGCCCAAAAGTCCCCAGCCCGGAAAAGCCCCCGAATCCTGCGCCCATTAGCCAAACCGTCCATGAACACATCGCGCTTCGAGAACTCACGCCAGGTAGCGGTCGCTACGGGGGAGGGGGGATGGGGGGGGAGGGTAAGAGTAACGGCGGCCGCGGCGTGCACCCGCCAGGGTGCGTCCGCGCCACTGGCGCATCAATCGCCCGTGCGCATCACAGCATGTAAAGGGGGGCACCCCTCCCACTACGATCGTTCGCATTACCCCTGGGAGGGGGGCCGAGGGTAACGAGCGTTACCCTGGGGAGGGAAAAAAACGCTCACACGGGCCCCCAATCCAGAATGTCCCCCCTCCAGGGGCTGGAGAGGGCGGGGTCGGGGAAGGAGGCGGGGGGAGGGTAAAAGGCTGCGGGGAGCTCCCGCTACGATCTCGCCAAGGACGGGCCTGTCCTCGCTTTCTGGCGCTTGCGCCGACCACTCGTGAGGCGCCTTCTGGCCGCCACCGCCTCAGGGCGAGGGCGCTGCTGCGATCGGTGCCCCGTGCTGCCCAGCTGGCCACGGAGAGGGCGTGGGCCGTCGCCATCGCGCCCGCACGGCTGCGCCCGGGCGCGGGCCCATGCTCCTCTGCAAGAGGGCGCGAGTGCCATGCGCGGCGGGGTTCTGGAGAGGAGAGCACCCTGCGCGAACATGGAACCCTCCGCCAGGCAGACTGAAGAGCCCTCGGGGGTGCCCTCCCCAAGGGTGCACGACAGCGTCCGACGAGCAGAGAAGAATCACCGATCTCCTACCTCGGCCCGACCGTGCTTTTGGCGAGGGGCAATATCTTGGCCCTCGGGCCTGCCCGACAGGGCGCCAGCGCAAAGGCGAGCGCCGCGGGCCCCCCGGGGGCACCTCGGCTGAAAACTCTCCGCCGCGCCGCCTCTGAGCGGCGAGCTGCAACGCGAGAGACCGCGGGACGGCGGGGTGCATCCGAAGGGGGCCTCGCGCCCTCGCCGGCAAACGCGACAGGGGAGGGAGGAGGGCTCTGAGGGCTCTGATGATACGAACCGCGCCTACGGCCCCTGGCCACGCGAGGCTCAGCGCCCGACCCCGAATCAAACCGGAACGACCTTGCACAGGGAAGCGCCCGAGAACCTCAGCCAGTTTTGGTCGCTGCCGTCTTCACGCAGAATACTCCACGCGTCCAAGGCCTCGCGCGGCGTGCGCCGCGCGACTCCAACAAAACGATCTTCACTGCAAGGGCCCCCAGCACCCCCAGCAACTGGAATGGCGAACTTGCCAAACAACTCCGGCTCGATCCCGCCATTCATATTCGTCTCGGTTGCGCCTATGTTTGCAAGAGTGCTCGAGGACGTGCTGATGACGTCCATCTTCACCTCGCATGCACCATGGCTCGCCAGCGCTGCGCGGGCAAGGCCCCTTGGGGCCCGCGGCGGCTGGGGAGGGAGGAGGAGGAGGAGGAGAAAGAGGAGGAGGAGGAGGAGGAGGAGGAGGAGGAGGAGGAGGAGGAGGCGGCGGCGGCGGCGGTGGTCGGCCGATCCACGCGTCTGCTCGCGTGAAAACTCGTGAGAAAAGCAAGGCGGCACGAGGAACACGAGTGCGCCACTGATAGCGGTGCAATCGCACGCGGGGGGGGGGGGGGCTCATGGGAGCGCCTCGCGAGCCCAGCACGGAGATATCCCTGAGGCAAGGCCACTCCCTCGAGGCACAGTCACAAAATTACGGCGGCCACAAAACTAGACAGCGGGCGAGCCGTCAACTAAATCCAGAGTTTCTTTAAAAGAACAGCGAGTTCGACCTGAAAAGCGAAAACTAAAGCTACAGGGTCCCAGGGCGTCGATCCACAGAAAGATTCCTGTCGGCACTCGGGGTCCCTCCGATCAGTCGGTAGATCGCTGCATCTAAAGCCGAGGAGGTCAGGCGGGGACGACGAGACGAGGAACCGGAACGAGGACATGGATGGGGGGGAGGCAAGGGGGAAGTGGCCTGGCCAGCGCCCTGCTGGCGGGTCTTCTTCGCAGTGATGACACATCCTGCCATGGGCTCAGGCTCGGGCCTCCCAACTGATGTCGGCGCAGCTGAGTGTCTCTGTGCCCTCGTCGGAGCAGCCGTCGACTCTGTCGAAGTGGTGGCACTCGCATCTAACTGTCCAGCCCATCCAGGGCCAACTGTAGCAGTCTTTCCTGGTGCGACTTCGGCGGTGTGCCTCTCGTGATTTTGGCCCCCAACTGAACTAGCGCCGCCAGGACTTCTGACTGGATGCCCGTCTCGCGGGCTTCGATTAAAATCTTCATGGCACTCTTGTCGTGCGCGTAGGCCACTCGGCAGTACTTCATATGCTGGGCCAGCGAAGCGTTCGTGAGCAACGGGTCCGCCTGCATGCGGTCGAGGTAGGTCTTGATAGCCGTGGCATTCTGAGCTCCGACCCGTTCCCCTTGCTGCTGGAGGGCGCCCACTAGCGCGAGCCACAGGTGGGTGCGTGGGACCCCCAGCTTCTCCAGAGCCTCGACTGGGCTGCCAGCGCGAAGGTCGTCCTTGTGGTCGCGACGCACTCTCGTCGCCTCTTGCACGTAGTACTTGCCTGTCAGCTGCATGGCCTGGACAACCGCGTGGTCGGCCTGGATGTGAGCAATCATGTACACCGTGTTCTCGAGTGCGGCTATGCCCTGCATGTTCCTGAGCGTGGCTCGCATCACCACTGGCATCAGCGCCTGGACCATCTCGATGGACATCTGCTGGTTCTGGAATTGCGTGAAGTCGCGGCGCTGCAGGCCGTAGGTGTTGTCCGCTGCGTCGAAGACCTGGGCCAGAGCACGCACTGCTCCCTGAGGTCCCTGCTGGCGGTGCTGCTGCTGCTGCTGTTGTCCCTGGGGGCCGCCAGGAGCGGCCGCGGCCGCGGCCGCAGCCGCAGGGGAGAGCCCTTCCTCTCCCGCTCTCGCCGCAGCCGCCGCCGCGGTGGGCCCGCGGGCAGGTCGGTCCGCCTGACGGGCGCGGCGGGGGGCGCATGCGGAGGAGGAGGAGGAGGAGGAGGAGGAGGGTGCTCCAAACTGCTGTCTTGCAGGAGGGCCACCACAGATGACTCCCAATTAGAGCCCGCACAGATGACCAGGCCCGACCCCCGTCTCCCAAGGCTCACGATGGGCCACCTCGGCCCGCGCAGCTTGACGTCGCGCGGCATCATTGAAGGGGCCTCAGGACACACAAATCAATACACAAATAACCGGATTCCCCATATTTTCCTGTGTTTTCTGGGTTTTTGTCTTCCCCCCCTCCCATAGTTTCCCATATTTTCCTGGGGATCGACGATTAATTGTGTTTGTGTGTTTTTGTCCCCTCCTGAATCATCTCCGCTGCGACCTGGGCCAGTCGCCCAGCACCTGCGCGGATATCGAGCCGCCGTGAACGCGAGGATCGCAGGCCTCCGAAGCCGCCACCACGCACGAACGGGCCAGGGCAGGACAGGGCAGGATCGGACGGAGCCCCCCTTCTCGGCAGTTGTCGCGGAGCCAGACGAAGCGCGGAAGAAGGCCCAGGGGCTGACTCGCCTGAACGATCGAAGCGGAAGGTTCCCGGGGCGGCGCCAGAGACCGTGGCAGGCTGCTCGGGATGCAGCCCGTGGAGGGACTGCGACGGGAGGCTCGCAGAAGCTGCTCGCCGCGCCCCTGAGCTCGGCCGCGGAAAGCCCGCGGGGGAGGACGCCGAGAGGATCCAGACCGCACACTCCTGGCGGCACGCGAGACGCATGCCAAAACCTGCCACGCACCCGCACCCATCGGGTCGGGCGGAAGGGGGGGATAGCAAAATGGGGTTTTGTACGGCGCCTCCCAGCGCCGGGAGGCGGCCATGCATCGAGGAATGGGCCCCTCGGTGGGGCCGAAACCAGCTGCATGCAGCAGATTTCGTAACCCCCCCTTCCCCAATCCCCCCCTTTCGTCCGGCCCGCACCCAGTCGACAAGAGCCATGCAGGGCTGTCAGCAGAAGATGCCCGGGTGGCTCTGGACAGCAGCGGGAGCCCACGTCTGCATGAGGCTACGATCCAGGGGCCCGCCTCTCTCGCCCGGGCGGCCCGAGTGGCCCCGGGAGACGTGCTCGGGGAGGGCGCCAAGGCCTGCGCGCCAGCACAGGCCGCTCCTGGCCGGGTCGGCACGGGGAGCCTCCCAGAGGCCAAACACCTCAGGCATCGATCTTCGAGTCCTGGCTCTTCGATCCCCGGGGCTGGACTCGAGAGACACGATCCCCGGGTCGAGGCTGGCACCGACGGCGAAGGATCGCGCAAGGCGTCGGGCCTGGCACAGAGCCGCGTCGAGGCGCGCGCTCCAGTCTTCGCCAGGGCACGGCAGCGCGTGTGGCTGCTGGATCTGGTGCCGAGTAGCCTCGGTGGCCTGCTGGAGCTGAGCGCGGCCGATCAGATCGGGAGACTGGGCCGCCGGTTTGAGCCTTGGAGAGGCCCCGATGGACCCGGACAAACGCCGCGCTAACCAGATCCATCAGCGATTACGATCTCGAGCACTGAAAGTCTCAGGTTCAGCAAAAACCATAAGCCATCAGAGCTTGAGGAGGTCACCTTTCCGGCTACTGCTTCTCAAACTTATTACTCTCCTGAAAAGCTTGAGATCGAGCTCCACACCGCGAGCGTCTCCCAGGCCTCTCCGAACAGGGCGCGCCGCCTCCGAGGAAGCCGCATCTTCAGCAACAATGCGACAGAGGTCCAACCCTGGAATCGGGGATGTGCGCGGGGGGGGGGGCGGGGGGGGGGGGGCCAGTTGAAAGGGCCTCGGGAAGCTCCTGGCGCGACCGATGCACGAGCTGGTGAGATCAGACGGCGTCAGCTCGCAGAGAGACAGCCAGACGGGCATACATGGGCGGCAAGTCCAACTGCAAACTGCCTCGGCGCCACCGCACGCTCGCGCGAAGCGAAGCAGGTGCTCACCAAGAATGTATGGATGACGGCGAGGCTTCCTGGCGGAGGACAGGTCTGCTGGGGTTTGGCGGCGAGCGAGGGGGGGAAGTGAGAAGACCCCCCGGCGCCGTCTGAGAGGTTTTTGTCTGCCTCCGAGGAAGGCCTCGAAAACCTCTCAGACGGCTGGGGGACTTCCCCAGACTGCTGAGAAGGCCCGCTCCTTCTCACTTCCCCCCCCTCGCTCGCCGCCGAGGGGTGGCAAGAAAGTGCCCCTTCAACTCGGGGTACCAAGCCTGTCGGATCCGCCCCGCCGCGGTCGAGGGTCCCGCCCCCGCCGGCCACGAGCACGCGCTTCTCCGCGAGCCTCTTCCCATCTCTTCTTGGGGAGGGCAAGGTTTATGGTGCTACCACCCTGCTTAAGGACCACATCCCAGAAATAATTTCGAGCACCCAGAAAAGTATCGAAACAATGCCGAACGAGTATCGCCTCCCAGGGCCCGACACGTGAAAACCCTCCAGTTTTGGTACTTTCCTGGTGCTCAAAGGTATGTCTGGTGATCAAGGCTAAAAAGGGTTGGAACATCGTAAGGCAAAGTTTCAGTTTGCCAGGGCAGAACGCCAGCCGGGCAAGTCATTGATCGCGTGAACGAGTCGACCTGGCACGACAACGAGAGGAACATCCGCGGGCAAACGAGGGCCAACATGCGCGAACAGAAACACTCACCCGCACTACCCCCGTACGTGTGTTACCCTTACAAGATGTGGCGACCCCCCGTAGTGGATGTTACGGGTTCGACAAGTAAAACAAAATCCAGGCGGGGCTGAGGGAAGGGATAGCGACACATTGTACTTGAGCTGCTTGCCTACCAGAAAACGCTTCCTCCGAGGCGTGCTGTTCAAAACAAATGTGGATCCGATCCCTTCACCACTGGTTGTCCCACCCTTCCTGCATGGACCCATCGACTCCAGACCAAGCAACGCACGCTTCAAAGAAGATGGTGAGAACAACTCTCCGAATGTGGTTCTTGTGAAATGAGAGGCAACCCGCCTCAACCATGCAGACACCACGTTCCCACCAACGCCCCCCGTGTCTTCATGGCAAGAAGTCTGGTCGAGTTGTCGAGGACCCGACGGACAGAACTCCTGACCCCCAAGAAGCTCGAGGATAGCTTCCGCTGGCTCCGTGCCAGGTCCAACAAGACGGCTCCGCTGGCACGGGGGGCTGAGGAAGAGGTTCAATGCGTGGGTCGATCTTCTCCACATTGTCCGAATGCACGGTCACCCCAAATACAGCGGGAACCGGGAGGAGGAGGAGGAGGAGGAGGAGGAGGCGGAGGAGGAGGAGGAGGAGGAGGAGGAGAGAGGGAGGATGCGGATCTGAAATCCGACGACGAAACAAGACATAGACCATTGTAGAACCCAGCCTTCTGGTACGGTTCTCGAGCTGAATATGTGAAGGCCCCAGGCCCGAATCCGAGCTGAAGCGCCCAGGGCGAACAACAATTGGCGGCACTGCTAATGCTTTTTGCGCCGCCCCCCCCGCACCCGCAGCTGCTACACCGCTCCTCCGCCACCGCTCCTCCGCCAACGCTCCTCCGCCAACGCTACGCAAGCGGCCCGCTAGCGTAGCGGATTTGAGAGGGTTGCCACGGCGTGCAATACTGGTCGACCTGAGCTGCTTACCCTGGACTCAGTACAGGTTCAGTCACGCAAGATAGACATACAAAAAAGCGACTGGTAACTTGGCAGGGACTTCGGATCGAAGGGAAGGAGGCGGAAGGGAGGCGGAGGGAGGGAGGGAAGGGAGTGGGAAAGGGAGGGAAGCGAGAGAGGGAAGCGAGGGAAGCGAGGGAGGGAAGGGAGAAGGAGGGAGGTGGAGGGAGAGGGGGAGGGCGGGCGGGAGGGAGGGAGGACGGGGAGGGAGGTGGAGGGAGGGAAGGAACGACGGGAAAAAACGAGCGAGGGGAGGGAGCGGGAGGGAGCGGGGGGAAGGCGGAGGGCGGCAGGCGGGGAGGCGGGCACAGCGGGAGCCCACAGAGGGGGCCCCGCGGCACCGCCCCGAGGCACCCGCGCCTGGGCGGCGGCCTTCGGGGACGGCGCGTCGCCGCGGACCTGCCCCCGCCACCCGGCGCCGTCGCCACGCGCCCTCCGCCGCCGCCACTCGCAGGCGAGACGTCGTCGGCCATCGCTCCCCGATGGCCTCGATCCGGGGCCGCCAGATCCTCGGCCTCGATGAGTTTCTCGCTCCTCGATGAGTTTCTCGATGAGTTTCTCGACCTCGATGAGTTTCTCGATGAGTTTCTCGATGCGTTTCTGGATGAGTTTCTCGATCCTCGACCTCGATGAGTTTCTCATCGATCCTCGAGCTTCGGAGCATCGATCCTCGGACCTAGATAAGCTTTTCTCGACCAGGGCCGCCAGGTGCCGCCGAGGGCCAATCCCCCCCCCTGTGGTGACCCAAGTCATCGGGCGGCCGTGGCTCTTCGCCTCCGCCTCGCCGCGCGCGGGCGGAGAGGGCTGCCGACAGAGCAACCGGGGGATGAGGTCCTCGTGTTCCCTCGTCCTCTCCCCCCCTCCCTCCTGCTGTTCCTGCTCCTCATCTTACACCTCCTCCTCTGATAGCCTGACACCTGAGAGCCCAGATACTCGATGCCCTCACCTGTCCTCCTCCCCCTACACCCTACACGTCCTCCCTCCTCGAGGATCCAGGATCCAGGCCTGCGCACGACTTCGGTCCTTCTTGGTACTTCGGACGCCCTCCTCCGCTTCCCCCACCTCGAGGATCGATGATGCAGATCCCCCTGGACGATAACCTGGGCAAGTGCCCACCCCCTGGCGACTCCTCCTTCGGGTACCCGAATGTCACGCCTGCTGCACTCCGGGGGATCCCGGGGCTTCCAATCGCAATTAGACAGGTCGCCGCTTGGGCCCCACCGCCCGCCCAAACAGCGAGCACAAATCGGGCGCAGCCCCGAACGCATTCGAATGCCCACGCTTCGTCCTCGTACTACTTGTATTCCTCCCCGTCCTCCTCCCCATCCTGATCGTCGTCGTCGTCCTCCTCCTCCTCCTCGTCCTCCTCCTCCTCCGAATCCTCCTCGTCTTCTCTTCCTCCTGTCCCAGCTCGGTTTCCTACCGGTTGCGACAAAGGTTGCACCCTCGGCGGCTAAGAATAAAACCGTATCCGATCGGTCGCGCCATAAGTTGCGCCGTCGGCGGCTGAGAATAAAACCATGTAATATCGGTTGAGAGATATATTGCGCCCTCGGCGTCTGAGAACAAAACCGTCTCCTACCGGTCGCGCCAGAGGTTGCGCTCTCGGCGGCCGAGAATAACACGTCTCCTATCGGTTGCGCTATAGGTTGCGCCCTCGGAGTCCGAAACTAAAATCGCTTCCTGTCGGTTGCGCCATAGGTTGCACCCTCGGCGGCCGAGAATAAAACCGTCTCCTACCGGTTGCGCCATAGGTTTCGCCCTTGGCGCCCGAGAATAAGACAGTCGCGTAACGGGTGCGACCAGTCTGTCCAATTCAGTTTAGTTCAGTACAGTTTAGTTCAGTCAGTTCAGTTCAGTTCATTTCAGTTTTCACTTCATGTCAGTTCAGCTGAGCCTGCTCACCTAGCGAGAAACACATTCGGGCTACGCCCGCGTCCCATTGTACACTCTGGCTGATCCTCCTGTGGGTGCACCGACAGCACGCCTGCTACATCGCGGTGATCATGAAGCTTCTGAGTCTAACTTGGTCTTGGTATGAGTGGTCGAGGTATGAGGGACAAAGTGTGATTGAATATAGGTGTCATTGAGTCTGGGTATGAGTGAGTACGAGTGGGGATGAGTCCAACAGTGAGTATACGTATCAGTGCATCTGAGTGTGAGCGAGTGTGAGTGACTCTGAGTTCGGATGAGTCTCAAAGCGAGTGAGTATGAATATGCCGTCCCCGTAGGCGGGTAGACGTCGCTGTTATAGTTGACTCGCCGTAAAGATAGATTGAGTGAGAGCAGGCTGGATTGCCAGGATTGCACCTCACACCCCACAATCAATAATCTAAATGAGGCCAGCTCATGTCGGATAAACCAAAAGCCACAGTGAGACAACACGATCACAGATGCGGTGTCCCATCTCCCAGAGGTTGCAACCCAACTGGCTGGCAACCCAAATAAGAGGTACCCGTCGGCGCCGAGACTTAGAACATGCCCGTGTAATGCGGCGAAATCAAGTGCAACGGACATGTAAATGAGACTGCAGCATGCACAAACAAGAATAGCGTATGAACAACTGACAGATCATGGCAGAGAGGGGTTGTATCTTATTCGGTAATCATCATGGCATGGCACTCTACAGCATGCCGTGGCATAACATGGCAAGGCGTAGCACTGCATAGCACGGCATGCAACTGTGAATCACTACGTATATTGGCATGCCGTAGCACAACGCAGGATTGCATTCGAGAACACAGGAAAGGAAGGCCGCAGCCACAGCGCAGAACGGCGCGCCACAGCAGAGCACGGCGCAACACAACACACCATACCACCACGCTGCACACGCATTCCGAAGACCTGGCGCCCAGGTCATGAGGAACCGACCTGTCAACAGAAAAAGAATGACAGAGGGACCGAGCGCTGCGGCGCTGCGCAAATCACACCAGACCCCCACGGACAAGCAGAGTGCCAGCGGGGAACCCCCAATACGCATTACGCAGAATGTGATTCCTGGTAATGTTGCGCCCCAGAGGGCCCAAGGTGGCCTCGAGAAATCTCCAGGAAAATCAGGGGCCGACTCTGGTATCTTTCACAGTGTCCTTCAGCAACGACACCGCGGATGGGCGGCCCCAGGGCCAGTCTGGCCTCGAAAAGAGAAGGGGGATGAGGTTGGGAATCATCTTGGATTTTTGAAAGCTGGGGGTTCTGGGGGATGCATCGAGCGCCGTGGTCGTTCCACAGCGCTCTGGTACGCAGTCAGAGGGCTGTGGCATAACCTCAGCAAGTTGCCGGCACGTTCTGGAACGGTTCGTCCTCCTCCCCCTCGTCCTCCTCCTACTCCTTCTCCTCTCCCTCCACCTCCTCCTCCCCTCCTTGTCCTCCTCCACGTCGTCCTCCTCGTCCTCCTCCTCTTCTTCGTCCTCCTCGTCCTGGGACTGCCCGATCCTCCCCCGTCGTCCTCCTCCTGCTTGCGCCGTGGCGGGCAGAGCGCTGGGTGCTGGGAAGGGCAAGCTGACGGTGCAGCGTGGACGCGTGGCCGTCACACGGAGGTTCGCCACGCGCGCCGCGCAAACGCCAAGTGCAGGTCGCGCGGGAGAAGTAGGTATTTGAGACACACGGGGCAGGATGGATATTCTACAAATGGATTGGGGCTCGGCCTTCCCAAGCAGTTTGGCAGCCGCTTGAAGTAGGCGAGATGGGAACTGGGCGCAAAACAAAAGCGGCTGTCAACAAAAGGTATGTGCTCATACTCGTGAATCGAATCGAGCAACAACAAGTCTTAGCCGTGCAAGCGTAACCTATCACAACAATACGTGCAATTGCTCGGGAAACAACAGTGATTGCGATTCCAGGAATGGGCGAGCGAGCCCTTGATTGTGAATGGTGGCAGATGGTGATGAGGATGAGGAGGCGCAGCAGAATCAGCAGAATCAGGAGTAGCAGCAGAAGGACCAGATGATAGTCAGGAGCGCGCGGGGTGGGCATGGATGGGGGATTGGGGCCCGGGGGAGCGGGGGAAGGCAATGCATGGGCATGATGATGGCGGGGTAGAGGGAATGAAGAAATGGGTTGGGAATGGGCACGGGGACGCGGCAGTGACCTGTGATTTGAGGACATCCGAACTGTGGCAGGACTCTGCCGACAGAAGCACGGCGAAGCGAATGCCAGGGAGCAGGAGAAGAGGTCTTGACGGAGCCTAATGTGGCGTTGTTGCTCCCAGCGCGCGCGCGCAAACGGGAGCGACACAGGGGCCAACACACCGCCAGAGATCAAGCACTATCGAACAATGCCTGAGCGTCATCTCTCGGAGTTTCGCGCGGATGTCTTGGGTCAGCGCTGATCCCCTCCCTCCCTCCCTCCCTCACTCACTCCTCCACGGGCGCGCTAAGAGCGAGAGCGGCAGCGTCGGCGCAAGAGGCGCTGCCAGAGGGAGTCCATCGCCAGCCCAAGCAATCCAAGCGACGGAATACCACTCGGGAGGCCGCGCCCGCGGCGGCCACGCCTTGCGCTTCTGCAGCTGCAGCTTCTGGCGCAGCTGCTCCAGCTGCTTCACCTGCTCCAGCGGAGGGGGCTCGAGCAGGGCGACGTTGACGGCACTTGCCCAACATCGACCACGGCAGTCCACAGGCGCGGCAGGGCAGCGGTGGCGGCCAGCAAGGGGCGGCCAACGGGCAGCAGCGGGCGGCAGCGGCAGAGCGGCGCCCGGCGGCCCGCGGCGGCCGCAGGCAGCGGCGGCCGCGGCGCGTAGGAGCGGGGCAGCGGCCGGCACGGGAGGCAGCGGCCAGTGCCGGGGGCCTTGGCGGACATCTGCAGCGCGAGCAGCTGCTTCTGCGTGGTGACGAGGCGCTGGGAGAGGACGGCCTGGTGCCGAGGAGCGGTCGAGGGGGCAGGCGAGGGGGGGGCGGGGGAAGGGTGGGGGGGGGGAGGGGAGGGTCGGAGGCGCCCACGAGGGGGGCGTCCCAGAGGGGGGGGTTCGCAGATCGTGGCCCGAGGCACGCGCGCGGCCCAGAGGGGGGGGGGCCAGGGAGCGCGCTGAGATGAGAAGAGAGGCCACGGCATCTGGGGGGATAGCACCGTCCCCTGCCATGATACCCACCCGTTGTGTCATCACCCCCCTCTTGGCCGCCCCCGAGGGAGGAAGCGAAGTCGAGCGAAGTGAAGCGCGCAGGTCCGCGGGAGCGGAAGCCTTCAGGTCAGCGCGGGGTGGGGAGGACCAGCTAGGAGGAAGGGGGGGGAGAGCAGGACAGGGGGGGGGGGGGGGGCGAGGGGCACGCGACGAGGGAGGAGAGGAGAGGGCGAGGGAGGAGAGATGGATGAGGCATGAATCGGATGTGAATCAGGCAGTCGGCGGTGGAGGAGCGGATTGGGAGGGCCGTGTTGCAAGGGGCGCGTTGAGACAGGAGGGAAAGGGCGACGGAGGGAAAGGAGGGGGGAAAAAGAGGGGGGGAAGTAGGAGAGGAGAGGGGGCATGGATCTGGAGGCGAGTAAGGACAGTGGGGAGGTGACAGGGGGCCCAGGATGGATCGGGAGAGAAACGGACAAGACAGGAACGATGGACAGAGGTGAGGGCTGAGGGTGTGAGACGCCGCGCGCGCGACCTGATTGGTGCCAACCATTGTTTTGCATTTCGCACTCGCGTGAGAGCGGTGACCTCGTTTGAGAAACGTTCTGAAAAATACCGCTCTGTCGTCACGGCGACTTTCAGTAACTTGCCGAGCGATGGCATTACCAACCTCTATCGGGAGGACACCAAGAATGCCAACGAACGAACAAGAAACGGCAAGAGGACACACGACCCTGACGTTTCCGCTGACCCGTTGAAGGCCCATGGTCCTTGGAAGCGTCTGAGGCCGGCCTGTGCCAAAGTCTCCCACCTCTTGTCCCTCTCTCTCCCTCTCTCTCTCTCTCTCTCTCTCTCTCTCTCTATATATATATATATGTATATATTGTGCATGTTTTTGTTTTTTTCTCTCTCTCTCTCTCTCTCTCTTTCTCTCGTTCTCTCTCCCTCTCTCTCTCTCACTCTGGTGAGACAGGGTCGCTGCTCCAACACCGACGTCCTTATATGGAGGGCACACCCGCGAAATGTCCTTTTACCCTTGTGCCTCCGCATGCGCATGCCTCTCCGCACGCGCACGTTCTAAGCTGCTCGGTGAGGACGAGAGGAGGGTGCCTGTTGGGGGAGGGCAAGGGATAGACAGCAGGAGAAGAGGAATGGAGAGCTGGAGGAAGGGAAGTGACTGGGAGAGATGGGGCGAAAGATACCGAGAGAGACCAGGCGGAAAGGGGCGCTGCCTTTGCCTCCGCGGGCTGCCCCTCGGCAGCCGCGCCCGGTCGCGGCGCGCCAGCCTGTGCGGGAGACACAAGGGGGGGCGATGGAGGGGGGACGGGTTGGGGGAGCGGGGGAAGGAGGCGGAGGAGGAGGAAGAAGAGGAGCAGGGGGGCGAAGGCAAGGAGTTGGAGGGGAGCGGGATGAGGATGGGAGCAGCACCTACACGTCCAAGCGCGCCGAAACGAGGGCGAGGGAAAGCCAAGAGCAGGGAGGACAAGAGAAGCACGCGCAGCTCGACGAGCAAGGAGGAGTGGGAGGAATGGAAGACAAAGGAGGAAGAGAGGGTGGGTGCCGGGGGCAGCTGGCAGCATAACGCGATGGGAGCAAAGAGGGAAGCCTGGCGTTCTCTCAGTTAGTCAGTCAGTCCGTCAGCTTGTGGGTCAGCCACTCATTCAATCAGTCAGTCAGTCAGTCAAGCCTGGCGCCCACGCGGCGCCTTGGCAGATATCTTATTTAAAGAGCGAAGCGTCGATCACGATTCGACCCATGCAAAATCCTCTGGGCTGCGGTGGCGCACGGTACAAAAAGAAGCGCACCACGACTGTGACGCAGAAGACACAAAGCGCATCACGAAGGTGAAACAAAAAAAGCCCGACCGCGCAGAAACTCGGCACGACAAGTTTGCAGAGGGAGAGGGGAAGAACTGGCGAGAAGAACAACGAGAAAAGGGGGGGAAGGGCGACAGACGCCTAGTCTACATCCCGCGTGTTGGCGACAGCTTTTAAACGCAACAGGGGCCATTGTCAGTTAGGCCTCCCCCAGCTTCGCTGGCGATCCCATTTCCTTGGGCTGCTGATGCCAGTCTCGCACGTTGCAAACCTGAACAGACGGTCGCCTGACGAGGCTGTGATTTTTCTGCAAAGCGTCCTCGGCCGCTCGTCCGGTGCGCAGCTCAGTGAGTCCCCCTGCTCAGTCCAGAACCTCCTTGTTAGAGACTCGTGAGACATATGCGCTGGGGGCGTGGCCGGTTTTCCATCAACGTTGCGTGTGGCAGCTGCCCAATCGAGTCTTGCCCGCCTGCAACAACCACAAGCATTCGGATGATGGGTACAGCAACTTTGGCAGCAATACCTTTAAAAACTAAACATTATGCGGTGAGACATGCTAAAACGCGACCAAAACTGGGAAAACTCTTGAAGTTGGCCCGGCTTCACAAAAAATATTGTACCTCCTGGTTGACCTACGCAGTGGACCGTCAACCGGTCTCCCAGATACAGTCTGCTCTGCGATAAAAAACTGGAGCGCTGGTCGGTGAGGACACCATACCAGATTGATGGTACACGCGCGTGCATCCAATTTTGTCCCAATTGGGATCCAGTCCGCACCTTTGGCCTTCGTCGACCACTATGTCCAACATTGCGTGACGTTCCGCGGGGCCGCCGTCAATCCGCATTGTGCCGTCGGCGCAAAGGAGATCAGGACATACAAAATACTCTGGCTCTACAATATCTTGGCGCATGCCTGCCATTCGTTTGCCACTGTCGAAACGATTCAAGGTAATCCTCATGCTTGGCTCGGGGGGTGGCTGCCAGGGTGGCTCTGCCGGGCTAGGGGGGGGTCCCCGGAAGTCCTGGCCCCTGGAGGGAGGGGGGAAGGGGGTTCCCTGGAATTCCCGGGCCCTGGGAAACTGCGGGGCGAGGCCCAAAGACTCTCGGGCCCCCCGCAATCGCTGAACGAAAACGACCTCCAGGCGGCTAGAAAAAACGCCCAAGATGTCCAAGAAGGCCTCCAAGAGCACCTTCGAAAGGTACTTAATCATCAAATTCCTGGAGGACAACGCGCGTTATTATAATATACGGCTCCTCGGCCTTCACGGCGTCCAAGACGGCCCGAGGGGCCCCCATGACCGCCCCAATGCGGCCCAAGAGGCCCCCGATGGGGCCCCTACACGGCAAAAGGGACCCAAGACGGCCCAAGAGGCGCTCAAGACGGTCCAAGAGAGCCCCAAAACGGCCCCTAGGGAGGCCCAAGAGGGGGAGCCCGAACCGACAATGTGAGCGCTCCGCCCCAAGATGCCCCCAGGAGGCCCCACGAGGCGCCCGAGAAGCCCCCAGAGTTCCCCCAGAGCCTCCCCAGGCGCCCCAAAAAGATCCCAAAACGGCTCCCAAGTGCTTTTGCCTCCAAGAGGCCCCCGAGATGCCTGCCACGACATCCCAACGAACACCTAAAACACGTATAACTCCTAATCCATGCACGGCGGCGGCATGAGCCGAACGCCAATAGATCCGCCGCCCCCTTTTGATTCATCAAAGGGGTGCCTGGCGTGCCGAATCCTATCGGTTTTGGTTTTAATTCTTTTCCAAAGGAACTCCCCCTGGGGCTCCAGCGCGTCCCGCCGGCCACCCGAAGACCCGATTGCAAACGGTGTTCCTGCCCCAGACGGCCCCAATATGGCCCAAGATGGCCCAAGATGGCTTCCAAGACGGCCAAAATGGCCCGGGATGGCCTCCAAGATGCCTCCAAGACAGCCACGATGGCCTCAGAGACGGCTACGACGGCTCCAAGATGCACCCAAGACGGCCAAAGATGGCCTTAAGATGGTCTACGACGGCCCAGCAGGCCAGCAAGAGGCCTCCAAGACGGCCCAAGAGGCCTCCAAGAGGTCCTCCAGGAAGGCCCGACGAGGCAAAAAACACTGATTTTCCTTAGGCCCCCGAGACGGCTCCCGACGGCGTCCTACGTGCCAGGAACCCACCAAGATGGCCGAAGTTGGCTCGAAGCTGGCCCAAGACGGCCCAAGAGGCCCCCAAGAGGGCCTCCAGGAATGCCAGAAGAGGCCAAAAACATTGATTTCCTATGGGTGTTCGAAGGATTGTGGCATATGTTTTTTTTCGGCCTTCCGACGGCCCGAGACGGCCCAAGAGCCCCCAAAGATCGCCGAAAGATCGCCCAAGAGGCCTCCAAGATGGCCCCAGAACGGCCCAAGAGGGCCCCAAGACGGCCCCAAGAGGCACCCAAGACGGCACAGGAGGCCTTTCAGACGCCCAAGATGGCCTCCAAGACGGCCCTGGAGCATTCCAAGAGGGCCCCAACTTGGCCCATAGAGGCCCCCCGAACGGCTTCCGACGGCATCAGACGGACCAGGAGCCCACCAAGACGGCCGAACATGGCCCTAAGAGGGCCCAAGACGGCCCAAGAGGCCTCCAAGAGAGCCTCCAGGAAGGCCCGAAAAGGCCCAAATCATTTTTTCCCATGGGTTTTTGAAGGATTGTGGCATTTGTTTTTTTCTGCCTTCCGACGGCCCGAGACGGCCCAAGTGCCTCTAAAGATCGCCCAAGAGGCCCAAGACACGGCCCCAAGAGGCCCCCAAGACGGCCCAAGATGTCTCCAAGACACTCATGATGGCCTTCAAGACGGCCCAGATGGCACCAAGATGCCTCCAAGACGGCCCAAGATGCCTCCAAGACGTCCTCCAAGAACACCCGAAAGGTCAAAATGGCTGGCCTCCAGACGGCCAAGCTGACCTTCAAGAAGCCCACGTGTTCCCCGAAGGCTTTCCAAACCGATTCGGGGAACACATGGTCCGATAGCTTGGCAGGTCTTGCCTCAACGTTCGGCCACATAGGCGCTTCCAAGAAGGCAGGGGGCGGCGGTGATTCGCCGTAGGCGTCTTCGGTCCGCCGCCCCCTGTCGATTCATCGCAAGGGTGCCTGGCGTGCCAGACCCTTTCGCTTTTGCTTTTGGGTCTTTTCCAAAAGAACCCCCCCTGGGGCTTCGGCGCGTCCCGCCGGGGTCCCGGGACGCTTGCCCAGAGGTGGCTGCAAAGCCCCCAAAACGGCCGGTTCGCTAGGGACATCCTCAAAAAATCGCGAAGATGGCCCAAGATGGCCTGCAAGATGGCCAAGATGATCGAAGATGGTCGACATGATGTCTTCCAAGATAGCCGGAATGGCCTAGAGATGGTCCAATATGGCCTCCAAGAAGGCCCAAGAGGCCCTCAAGACGCCTCCAAGAGGCCCTCCAAGAAGGCATAAGAAGTCAAAATCATTGAATTATAGTAGGTTTTTCAAGGATTTTGGTTTTTGCTTCTTTCGGCTTTCCGACGGTCCCAGAGCGGCCCAGGAGGCCTCCAAGAAGGCCCCAAGAGGGCCCCAAGACGGCCCCAAGAGGCCTCCAACACGCCCAAGATGGCCTCCAAGACGTCCAAGATGGCCTCCAAGACGGCCCCGAAGCGCCCCAAGAGGGCCCCAAGTCGGCCCAGAAAGGCCCCCAAGAAGGCTCCCGACGGCGTCAGACGTGCCAGGAACCCACCAAGATGGCCGAAGTTGACTCGAAGCTGGCCCAAGACGGCCCAAGAGGCCCCCAGAGGGCCTCCAGGAAGACCAGAAGAGGCCAAAAACAGTGATGTTCCTGAGGTTGTTGACGGATTTTGACATTTGCTTTTTTTCGGCCTTCCGACGGCGCGAGACGGCCCAAGAGCCCCCAAAGATCGCCGAAAGATCGCCCAAGAGGCCTCCAAGATGGCCCCAGAACGGCCCAAGAGGGCCCCAAGACGGCCCCAAGAGGCACCCAAGACGGCACAGGAGGCCTTTCAGACGCCCAAGATGGCCTCCAAGACGGCCCTGGAGCATTCCAAGAGGGCCCCAACTTGGCCCATAGAGGCCCCCCGAACGGCTTCCGACGGCATCAGACGGACCAGGAGCCCACCAAGACGGCCGAACATGGCCCTAAGATGGCCCAAGACGGCCCAAGAGGCCTCCAAGAGAGCCTCCAGGAAGGCCCGAAACGGCCCAAATCATTTTTTCCCATGGGTTTTTGAAGGATTGTGGCATTTGTTTTTTTCTTCCTTCCGACGGCCCGAGACGGCCCAAGTGCCTCTAAAGATCGCCCAAGAGGCCCAAGACACGGCCCCAAGAGGCCCCCAAGACGGCCCAAGAGGTCTCCAAGACACTCATGATGGCCTTCAAGACGGCCCAGATGGCACCAAGATGCCTCCAAGACGGCCCAAGATGCCTCCAAGACGTCCTCCAAGAACACCCAAAAGGTCAAAATGGCCTCCAGACGGCCAAGCTGACCTTCAAGAAGCCCACGTGTTCCCCGAAGGCTTTCCAAACCGATTCGGGGAACACATGGTCCGATAGCTTGGCAGGTCTTGCCTCAACGTTCGGCCACATAGGCGCTTCCAAGAAGGCAGGGGGCGGCGGTGATTCGCCGTAGGCGTCTTCGGTCCGCCGCCCCCTGTCGATTCATCGCAAGGGTGCCTGGCGTGCCAGACCCTTTCGCTTTTGCTTTGGGGTCTTTTCCAAAAGAACTCCCCATGGGGCTTCGGCGCGTCCCGCCGGGGTCCCGGGACGCTTGCCCAGAGGTGGCTGCAAAGCCCCCAAAACGGCCGGTTCGCTAGGGACATCCTCAAAAAATCGCGAAGATGGCCCAAGATGGCCTGCAAGATGGCCAAGATGATCGAAGATGGTCGACATGATGTCTTCCAAGATAGCCGGAATGGCCTAGAGATGGTCCAAGATGGCCTCCAAGAAGGCCCAAGAGGCCCTCAAGACGCCTCCAAGAGGCCCTCCAAGAGGCACCCAAGACGGCACAGGAGGCCTTTCAGACGCCCAAGATGGCCTCCAAGACGGCCCTGGAGCATTCCAAGAGGGCCCCAACTTGGCCCATAGAGGCCCCCCGAACGGCTTCCGACGGCATCAGACGGACCAGGAGCCCACCAAGACGGCCGAACATGGCCCTAAGATGGCCCAAGACGGCCCAAGAGGCCTCCAAGAGGGCCTCCAGGAAGGCCCGAAAAGGCCAAAATTATTAATTTCCCCATGGGTTTTTGAAGGATTGTGGCATTTGCTTTGTTCTGCCTTCCGACGGCGCGAGACGGCCCAAGTGCCCCCAAAGATCGCCCAAGAGGCCCAAGACACGGCCCCAAGAGGCCCCCAAGACGGCCCAAGAGGTCTCCAAAACGTCCTCCAAGAAAGCCCGAAAGGGTCAAAATGGCCTCCAGACGGCCAAGCTGACCTTCAAGAAGCCCACGTGTTCCCCGAAGGCTTTCCAAACCGATTCGGGGAACACATGGTCCGATAGCTTGGCAGGTCTGGCCTCAACGTTCGGCCACATAGGCGCTTCCAAAAAGGCAGGGGGCGGCGGTGATTCGCCGGAGGCGTCTTCGGTCCGCCGCCCCCTGTTGATTCATCACACGGGTGCCTGGCGTGCCAGACCCTTTCGCTTTTGATTTCGGTTTTCATCGGGAAAAAATCCTCCAAGATGGCTCAAGATGGCACCAAGATGGCCACGTTGGCCCAAGGTAGCCTCGAAGATGGTCCAAGATGGCTTCCAAATTCGCCCAAGATGGTCCAAGACGGCCTCCAAGACGGCCCAAGAGAGTCCAAGATACCTCCAAGTTCGCCCAAGAAGCCTCCAAGACGGCCCAACACGACCCAAGAGGCCTCCAACAGGTCCTCCAGGAGGGCCCGAAGAGGCCAAAATCATTAGTTTTCCACAGGTTTTTGAAGGATTTTGGCATGTGCTTCTTCTCGGCATTCCGACAGCTCAAGACGGCCCAAGAGGCCCCCAAGATCGCCCCAAGATCGCCCACGAGGCCTCCAACATGGCCCCATGACGGCCCAAGAGGCCCCCAAGGCGGCCCTTCCCCAAGACGCCTCCAAGACGCCCAAGATGGCCTCCAAGACGCCCAAGATGGCCTCCAAGATGCCTCCAAGATGGCCCAAGATGCACCCAAGACGGCCTAAGATGGCCTCAAGATGACCCACGACGGCCCACAAGGCCCCCAACAGGCCTCCAAGACGGCCCAAAAGGCGTCCAGGAGGTCTTCAGAAGGGAACGAAGAGGTCAAAATCATTGATTGTCCTTAGGTGTTTTGAAAGATTGTGGCATTTGCTTCTTCTCAGCATTCCGACGGCTCAAGACGGCGCAAGCGGCCCCCAAGATCGCCCAAGAGGCCTCCAAAATGGCCCCATGACGGCCCCAAAGGCCCACAAAGCTGCCCCAAGAGGGCCCCAAAATGGCCCAAGAGGCCTCCAAGACGCCCAAGATGGTCTCTGATAACCCCTGATATGCCCCAAGAAGGGCCCCAAGACGACCCAGACAAGCCCCCCAGACGGCTTCCGATGGCGTCAGACAAGCCAGGAACGCCCTAAGGCGGCCAAAGAGGCCCCCAAGAAGACCCCGAAGGTCCCAAAAAACCTTCCAAGAGGACCCCAGGAAGCTCCCAGGAGGCCCCAAGAGTGCCTCAAGAGGCACCCGAGAGGCCTCCTCCTCCTCCTTCTCCTCCGCCTCCTCCTCCTCCTCCTCCTCCTCCTCCTCCTCCTCCTCCTTTTTCCACATCCTCCCCCTCCTCCTCGTCTTGCTCCCCCATGCGTTCCCAGAAATCTTTCCAAACCGACTCGGGGAACAACTGGCGACGAGGACGAAGAGGACCCCGCGGCGCCTTCGCCGCGGAGTCGCAGTCCGCGGACAACGCCGCCGCGTCGTCGGCGGCGCGCCGCCTATCACGGAAGGGCGGTCGGCGTCGCCGTCACCGTCGCCGCCAGGTCGTCCTGGAGAGGGGGAGGGGCGGATCAGAAGGGAGGGAAGTACACAGGCGAGCCCGCGGTGCAGCGGCGCTGATCGATGCTAGTCCTCAGCGCGCTCAGCTCGCCAGCAGGCCAGAGCCGCGTCGGATGGGGGGGGCAGAAGAACAGAGGAGGGAGGATTGGCCAGGAGGGCAGACAGGGGAGAGGACAAGCATTGGTCACAAGCCTGGAATCAGCCTGAGCGAGAAGGACGGCAACGGCCGCAGCGGCTGCCGTTGCGAGAGGGCAGCCAGCGGCAGCAGGATCTGCCGCTACCCAGGGCTCAAGAATCCTTGTCAGAGGGGCACTCGTGGGATATGATCATCGGCTTCAACCCAGGGATTAGCGAAGGCGATAAAGCGGACAGTGGCAGCAGGCCCTGTCACTACCAGAAGGGCGATCGTAGGATCTGGTCATCAGCTGCACCGCCGAGGCCAATTAGTGCGAGACGGCAGGCATTGGCAACAGGCACTATCGGCGCCCAAGGGGGAGATCAACTGCAATGACGATATCAGCTTGTACGAGACGCTGGTCAGTGGCAGCGGGCCCTGCTGCTGCCAGACGAGGGGCGCGTTGGGGAAAGAATCGCCAGCTACAGGGCACGAGTCATTCGGTTAAGGCTCGGGCGAGAAGACGGCAAGGGCAGCACCACCAGCTACCATGATGAGACCAATGCATGGGCGAAGGGCACCAGCTTTGGAGGCCTGGGAATGGGCACCAACACCAACACAAGGGGGGGCCTCCACATGGGGAAGATGATCCTACAACCCGCTGGATTAAAAAGTGGAGACCGTGGGGGTTGGCCTCCCGTAAGGCCACTGGGCACCGAGACAAAGTTGGAGTCGGGGCCGAGTCGGGAATTTCAGATGCATCTCTCACCCCTTGTAATATTACAACGGTCAACTGGGGTCAACGTCTGAAAATGTGATTCCGCATGAGACGTCCGCAAAAAATAATCAGATCGCCTTCCAGGGCGATCTGAACATGAGCCGCGGCATCTGAAAGTGGCGAGTTTACGTGGGACGTCCGCAGAAATTACCTTGGCGACGTACCCAACCCCTGCGCAATGCTGGGCATGAGTAACTTGGGAGACGTTATACGGAGGTGATGGCGTGACATGGGCGCATATACTTCTGCGAGCGGCATTCGTGAGGCTCGCAGCCCCCCAAGGATTGCGATGTCTCGCTCAGATCTGCCTGGTGCATCGCTCCGCTGAAACCGCCACCAGCCTTCGAAAGTTGCGACGGTCTCGCAGGTCGCAGCCCCCCAAGGACGGCGAGGCCCCGCTCAAGCCCGCGCGGTGCCTCACCCCGCTGGACCCACCAGCAACCCTCGAAAGTGGGGACAAATTCGCAGATCGCAACCCCCCAAGGACGTCGAGGTCCCGCTTAGATCGGCGCGGTGCCCCACTCCGCAGGACCCACCAGCAGCCCTCGAGAGTGGCGACATCTTCGCAGATCGCAGCCCCCCGGGGACGGCGAGGTCCCGCTCAGATCTGCTCGGGGCCTCACTCCGCAGGGCCCACCAGCAGCCCTCGAAAGCGGCGCCAACTTCGCAGATCGCAGCCCCCCAAGGACGGCGAGGTCCCGCTCAGGTCCGCGCGGTGCCTCGCTCCGCTGGACCCAACAGCAACCTTCAAAGTGGCGACACGGCGAGGTCCCGCTCAGGTCTGCGCGGCGCCTCACTCCGCAGGACCCACCAGCAGCCCTCGAAAGAGGCGACAACTTCGCAGATCGCAGCCCCACAGGGACGGCGAGGTCCCGCTCAGGTCCGCGCGGTGCCTCACTCCGCAGGACCCACCAGCAGCACTCGAAAGTGGAGACCGCTTCGCACATCGCAACCCCTCAGGGACGGCGAAACCCCGCTCAGATCTGCGCGGCGCCTCACTCCGCAGGACCCACCAGCAGCCCTCGAAAGTGGCGACAGCTTCGCAGATCGCAGCCCCCCAGGGACGGCGAGGTCCCGTTCAAGTCCGCGCGGTGCCTCAGTCCGCAGGACCCGCCAACAGCCCTCGAAAGCGGCGACAGCTTAGGGACGGCGAGGTCCCGCTCAGATCTGCGCGGTGCCTCACTCCGCAGGACCCACCAGCAGCCCTCGAAAGTGGCGACAGCTTCGCAGATCGCAGCCCCCCAAGGACGGCGAGGTCCCGCTCAGATCCGCGCTGTGCCTCACTTCGCAGGACCCACCAGCAGTCCGACCAGCAGCCCTCGTAAGTTGCGATAGCTTCGCAGATCGCAGCCCCCCAAGGACGGCGAGGTCCCGCTCAAGTCCGCGCGGTGCCTCACTCCGCAGGACCCGCCAGCAGCCCTCGCAAGTGGAGACCGCTTCGCACATCGCAACCCCTCAGGGACGGCGAAACCCCGCTCAGATCTGCGCGGTGCCGCAGACCGCAGGACCCACCAGCAGCCCTCGAAAGTGGCGACAGCTTCGCAGATCGCAGCCCCCCAGGGACGGCGAGGTCCCGCTCAGGTCCGCGCGGTGCCTCACTGCGCAGGACCCGCCAGCAGCCCTCGAAAGCGGCGACGATTTCGCAGATCGCAGCCTCCCAGGGACGTCGAGGTCCCGCTCAGATCGGCGCGGTGCCTCAGACCGCAGGACCCACCAGCAGCCCTCGTAAGTGGCGACAGCTTCGCAGATCGCAGCCGCCCAAGGACGGCGAGGTCCCGCTCAGGTCCGCGCGGTGCCTCAGTCCGCAGGACACACCAGCAGCCCTCGAAAGTGGCGACAGCTTAGGGACGGCGAGGTCCCGCTCAGATCTGCGCGGTGCCTCACTCCGCAGGACCCACCAGCAGCCCTCGAAAGTGGCGACCGCTTCGCAGATCGCAGCCCCCCGGGGACGGCGAGGTCCCGCTCAGGTCCGCGCGGTGCCTCGCTCCGCAGGACCCACCAGCAGCCCTCGTAAGTGGCGACAGCTTCGCAGATCGCAGCCGCCCAAGTACGGCGATGTCCCGCTCAGATCTGCGCGGTGCCTCACTCCACAGGACCCACCAGCACCCCTCAAGAGTGGCGACAGCTTCGCAGATCGCAGCCCCCCAAGGACGGCGAGGTCCCCCTCAGGTCCGCGCGGTGTCTCACTCCGCAGGACCCACCAGCAGCCCTCGAAAGTGGCGACAGCTTCGCAGATCGCAGCCCCCCAGGGACGGCGAGGTCCCGCTCAGGTCCGCGCTGTGCCTCACTCCGCAGGACCCACCAGCAGCCCTCGTAAGTGGCGACAGCTTCGCAGATCGCAGCCGCCCAAGTACGGCGATGTCCCGCTCAGATCTGCGCGGTGCCTCACTCCACAGGACCCACCAGCACCCCTCAAGAGTGGCGACAGCTTCGCAGATCGCAGCCCCCCAGGGACGGCGAAACCCCGCTCTGGTCCGCGCGGTGACCTACTCCGCAAGACCCACCAGCAGCCCTCGAAAGTGGCGACAGCTTCGCAGATCGCAGCCCCCAAAGGACGGCGAGGCCCCGCTCAGGCGGGTGCCTCCGCAGGACCCACCAGCAGCCCTCGAAAGTGGCAACAGCTTCGCAGATCGCAGGACGGCCCCCCTCACTCCGCAGGACCCCCCAGCAGCCCTCGAAAGTGGCGACAGTTCGCAGATCGCAGCCCCCCAGGGACGGCGAGGTCCCGCTCAGGTCCGCGCGGTGCCTCACTCCGCAGGACCCACCAGCAGCCCTCGAAAGTGGCGACAGTTTCGCAGATCGCAGCCCCCCAGGGACGGCGAGGTCCCGCTCAGATCCGCGCGGTGCCTCACTCCGCAGGACCCACCAGCAGCCCTCGAAAGTGGCGACAGTTTCGCAGATCGCAGCCCCCCAGGGACGGCGAGGTCCCGCTCAGGTCCGCGCGGTGCCTCACTCCGCAGGACCCACCAGCAGCCCTCGAAAGTGGCGACAGTTTCGCAGATCGCAGCCCCCCAGGGACGGCGAGGTCAGTCCGCGCGGTGCCTCAGACCCCCAGCAGCCCTCGAAGTGGCGACAGCTTCGCAGATCGCCTTAGGTCTCAGGTCCGCGCGGTGCCTCACTCCGCAGGACCCACCAGCAGCCCTCGAAAGTGGCGACAGCTTCGCAGATCGCAGCCCCCCAGGGACGGCGAGGTCCCGCTCAGGTCCGCGCGGTGCCTCACTCCGCAGGACCCACCAGCAGCCCTCGAAAGTGGCGACAGCTTCGCAGATCGCAGCCCCCCAGGGACGGCGACCACACGGGGGGGCGGGAGGAGGAGGACGCGACCACACCCCTCTATTCAAAACGAATACTCAACCAAGGAGGGTTGGGAAAAAAATCAGATCCATCTTCAAGCCGCTTGAGAGCGGCGATATCGCCTGAGTATTCCTCGCAGGGTATTTTCCGACCGCTGTTCACGCCGCCAAAGAGTGGCGATTTCGTTTGGGCTATCCTGAACCGCGCGTCTCGTCCACCCATGCGTCGCCGTTCCTCCGTTCGGGTCACGACTCTGTCTGGGAGTTACTTGGGATCGATCGAAGGTCGAAGCTTGAATGTTTTCCGAGTGGCGAATACCCAGGGGTTGTTCCGTGCCATGGTGCCGGTCACCACCTTTTAATCCAGGGGGTGGTACATTTCGGAGTTGGTGGTAATATTTCGGTCACCTTGGAAGCCAGAATATTACCACCATCACCGAGATCGGGATCGTCTTCCCTCGGTGGAGGCACACCGCCGATCTTGCTGTTGGTTTCAACCTCAAGGCCTGCGACAGCAAGGGGCAAAGCTGGCACGGAAGATCTGGGACCGCGCGCCATCAACTACAGCACCGCCCTTGGCATCTTCTCCGATGTTGGCACCCACCCGTGCGAACAGGGCGACGACAGCACCCGTGATCTGTCGCGCCCGGGGGCGGCTCGGGTCGCAACTCGTGGCCCGTGACGGTGTGTCGGGCCCGCGCGCCACGCAACCATTCGACATGATATTATCATGTGATGCTCCTCCTACCTCCTCCTCCTCCTCCTCCTCCTCCTCCTCCTCCTCCTCCTCCTCCTCCTCCTCCTCCTCCTCCTCCTCCTCCTCCTCCTCCTCCTCCTCCTCCTCCTCTCCTCCTCCTCCTCCTCCTCCTCCTCCTCCTCCTCCTCCTCCTCCCCTGTATATCATGAGATGTCAAGTCAAAATGCAGTATACTATCTTATATTGTAAGATATTGGATTGCATCATAATGCAATGAATTGCAACATCTTGTATCAAATCCGCCGCAGTGCCACGAGGCGCGAAGTGGAGCTTTCTCCAGGTCCTCATGTGTCCTCTCGTCTCTGTACTCTGGACTCTGGGATCACAGCGTTCGCGGGGCCCGGGCCCCAACATGCTACATTTCCTGGGCGTTCCCGCGCGCTCTTGGGCTGCCCCGCATGACTGTTCCAGAGGCCCGAGAGCCCCAATACGGGCCAAGAGGGCTCCAGAAAGCGCCCAGGAGGGTCTAAGGGGCCTCCAAAGCAGCCCAAGAGCGCTCCAGACGCCCAACATGGCCCTCAGACAGCCCGATGGGCCCCAATAAAGCCCAAGAGCGCTCCAAGAGGACCTCCCAGAGGGCACAAAGAGGCAAACAGCAGTGATGTTCCCTGTGTGTTTTTCTCTATGGATCTCGCGCTCCCGCGTCTTCGGGTTTCCGACGCTCCAACATGGCCCCAGAGGCCCCCAAGACCGCCCCAAGAGGGCCCAAGAGGCCCACACTAGGGCCCCGAGACGGTCAAAGAGGGCCCCAAAACGGCCCAAGTGGTGCCCAAGATCGCCCAAGACGGCTCCAAGAGGGGGAACACGAACCGACGTTTCGAGCTGTTCTCCTCAAGAGGCTCCCAGTAGGCCCCAAGAGGCCCCCAAGATCACGCAAGAGGGCCCCAAGACGGCTCCAAGAGGGGGAACACGAACCGACAATTCGAGCTGGTCTCCTCAAGAGGCTCCCAGTACGCCCCAAGAGACACCCAAAATCGCCCAAAAGAACCCCAAGACGGCTCCAAGTGGGGGAACACGAACCGACAATTCGAGCTTTTCTCCCCAAGAGGCTCCCAGTAGGCCCCAAGAGGCCCTCAAGAGAGCCCAAGAGGCCCCCCAGACCAGAGGCCCCACGAGGCCCCCAAAAGGCCCAAAAGAGACCTCAAGAGGAGCCCAAACGGCCACCAAAAGGCCTCAGAACGGCCTCCAATAGATCCCGGAGAGACCCACCACGAGATCCAAACGAACGTCCAAGAGGCCCTTAACCTCAAACCCAGGCAGGGTGGCGGGATGGGCCGACTGCCACTAAAGTAGAACCTAGTATAATGCATGCTTGATGTGATTTGTGACGGTGGCATATAAGATCGCTATGATAACTTATCATGTCCGGTGTTAATAACCAGGATTACGGCATACGATGTTGAATTATGATATGCAGTGTGTGAGTCAGTCGAATCATAACACATTGACGTATTACATAGTAAAGTGTGTCCTAATATGTTCGAACAAAAGGTGTAGTATGATGTTGAGTGGTGGTTTCTTGAAATAGTATAGCAATGATATAACACACGAATACTCTACACCGTAGTGTAGAATGGCATGTTGCATTGGATTGTGGTATGTCACATTATGGTGTATTAGATCACATCTCAATGCAGTAGTTTTTATTGCGGAAGCATTATATGGTGTTAAAACATGTAGTGCACCTTGCGATGATGCATAGTATTGGAGCGTAGTGCATCGTGTCACAATGCAATACAGCTTACTATACTCTACCTCCTTAAAGCATACTCGAGTATACCGTATTGGCCTGGACGTTTAAATGACAGTGCGTACATGCATACACATATACCTATACATACATGTATTGTGATATTAGATTAGCATATTACGTTCTGTTACATTAACATTTACATGTGGCTGCACTATATAAAAACTATGACATGGTACTTTATGATATATGACAATACGACATGTTGCACTGCCACCATACCATACCGTGTGTGATATTAAATGGTGTAAGACGATCTCCTTTTACATAATAGTATATGACGTTAGACTGTAGGTGCCCAATTATGCTGTACTACATCGTGCTATACTACAACGACACTGCATATACTATAGATAGATGTGTGTATGTATTGCGACGGCTTTGTATAAATTCTTCGGGGGCTCCAAAGTGGACTGAAGACGCCCCCGAAAACAATTCACGTCGGGACCTGGTCGTTGAGGGAAACCCCGGTTGGCAGCAACTCCCGAAAGGCTCCCAAAAGGCCTCCAGCGGCTCACAAACAGAAACCCAAGAAACCTTCGAGAGGCCCCCTAAAGAAATCCCACAATGGAGCCTCCGCCAACATTACCTCAGCAGAACCCCCAAATAGCAGCAAATGTGATCAAATAGGTCGAAGGTCGGCTAGTGGAATGGATGGGGGCCCTCCGGAGTCCTCAGGATTCCTCAGGTGCCCTCAAGATTCCTGAGGACTCCCCAGGGAGGAGTCGTCCATCATGATTCCTTTGGGTTCCACATGGATTTTTGTTGCTGTCCTCCAGATTCCTCGAAATCCCTCGGGGGTCCTCTGGAGTCCTCAGGATTCCTCAGGGACCCTCAGAAGTCCTCAGCTTTCCTCAGGATTCCTCAGGATTCCTCAAGGACCTGCGAAACCGATGGGATCTGTGAGACCTGTGGGAACTGTGGAGCCTGTGGGACCTGTGGGACCTGCAACACCTGCGACAAACGGTGAGAATATGATGGCCATGCAACACGTTCGTGACATGGGACTGGAATGGTGAGAATCACATCACACGTTCGTGACCTAATAAAAATCAAATAGTGATAACCGTGTTCCAAAATTGCCTTCCGCAACAAACAGGTAGCCGGACCTGAGGCGAGAGCATGACGCCTGCATACATTGTAAGGAGAGATCAGGCGAAACGGCCTCCGAACCGACGGTGCTCTGGGTTTCGTAACAAGCGTGGGGGGGTGGTACCCCCCCGAGGGGCGGGGTCAACCTCGCCTCGTCGTCGCGCCGCGACGGGGGTCGGCGCGCCTTCAGCGCGCGGTCGCTGCCCGCGACGGGGGTCAACCTCGCCTCGTCGTCGCGGCGCGATGGGGGTCGGAGCGCCTTCAGCACGCGGTGGCTGCCCGCGACGGGGGTCGATGTGGGGCTGTCGGCGGGGGTGACGCCCCCCCCCCCCCCCCCGACGCTTTTTTAGAAACTCAAAGTATCCGTGGGCTCCCCTGGCTCCCCGTCCCCCATGTCGGATTCGTCTGTGGTCCTGCTTTTGCCTCCAATAGGAAAATTCTGGCGAAACGCTATCAAGGAAGAACTGAAAAGGACGAAAAAGGACGACGGGGAGTGGTCCGCAGGGAAGGGCGAGAACCAGGAAAAACAAATGAACGGGAAGGAAGAGAGAACAAGGGGAACGAGGGTAATCACGAGAGAGAACCAACACCGGGAAAAACACTCTTGTTGCAGCGTGAAAGACCACGGGGAACGGCGCGAAACGCGAATACAAGTTTGTAAGATGCAGCCTGGCTCCATGAGAACTGTGGCTTTCAATGACCTCCGCGTCGCTTGCCCCCCCGCCTGAAGCGGCGCGGCGCCACGGAGCGGGACCCCCACTCTCCGCGGAACGCGACACCCACCCCTTCTGGGGCAGCCCTTTGGGATTCTGTCTGATTCAACCCAACTGGATTCTCAACACACGTCGGTCGGAAGAAGTGGGCAAGCACATGAAGCAGGACAGCGTTGGAAGCACAAGGGGCTTT
Organism: Prorocentrum cordatum; assembly: GCA_963575745.1. NCBI lineage: Eukaryota > Dinophyceae > Prorocentrales > Prorocentraceae > Prorocentrum > Prorocentrum cordatum. The sequence goes on from CAUYUJ010014159.1 coordinate 372,927, forward strand.
CGCCAACTCCCTTAGGAGGATTGAAAGAGGACAACCGTTAGACTTTCGAAGCACGACGGCACCTGAAGCAGATCGGGATCTGGATATCCGTAGGTCGGGCCTGTCCCCCATGCAGAGGGACTCTGGACGAAACATAGAAATGTTGAAACAATGCTCCAAAAATGCCCCAAAATACCCCAAAAATAGTCGAACAGTCGTCCCCAGACTATTTCTGTTTGCCTATTTTTGACTACTCCTCCTGTGGAGGCACAGGCCCCGCTCCAGTGTGTGGGGCTGCCCGTGGGGATCCCATTCCAGCAGGCACCCCCTCCGCGAGGGGCCCCACCACGCCTCGGGAGCGAGGCCCCCGCCGACACGACGCCGCCGCGCCGCCCCCCCGCGCGAGGCGCGGCCCTCGCAGGCGTGGCGCCGCCCCGGACGCGCAGCGAGACGCCCACGAATCGGCAGTGGACACGCCTCCCCTCATCGGGCCAGGCCAAAGGGGGGGACAGCAATAGGGGGGGGGGTGAGAATCAGCTCACGTAGCTGATTTTCCCGGCGCCGCCCGGCGCCGGCGGCGGCTACGTATCGAGGAATGGGCCCCTCGGTGGGGCCGAAACCAGCTACATGCAGCAGATTTCGTAACCCCCCTTTCCCAATCACCCCCTTTCGTCCGGCCCGACTTTAGCCGACCCCCGCTTTAGTGAAAACTGCCTAGAGCCGAAACCGACGGACCTGGACCAGCAAAAATGACGGCCACGACGCCCTCTCGCGAACCGAAAACGGCCAAATCGCTAATCGACTTGTCAGGGTAGGAGGACGATCAACCTCCTAACGAAGTAGTTAACCTATCGCTGATACGACGCACGACAAGCTCTCCCCTTCGAATGAGGCCGCATCGGGGCAGAGGCGGACCCGTACCCCCGACACCCTGATTTTTCACAACGTTGACCCCCAGAGTTCTGGACCCCTTCCCTGGGATCGGTTTCTCGTCCGGGATCGTTCTTGGACGGCCCCGAGGCCCGGCGAGGACATCCAGAGGCCGAACGTGGCGAAACACCTCCCGCCGCGACCCTGCCCGCAGCGCGAGGGCCTCTGGGGCGAAGGGCTCTCCTCCGGCGCTGGCGGGGCAAGCGCTGGGGGGGGGATGGGGGGGGGGGGCGGGGCCTCCGGGCGCTGCGAGCGCGCACCTCTAAGCCCTCCGTCCCCCCCGACGCTTCCGGACAGGAAGGGGGGGGGCAAAGGTGCGTCGGCGGCCTCCGGCCTCCCTGCCCTCGGCCTCGGCCTCCCCCGCTCTCTCTCTCTCTCTCTCTCTCGCCTCTCGCCCGGGGCCTCGCCGCGCGGTCCCTGGGCCTCCGAGGCAGGGACAAGGGGCCCCGCGCTCGGCACCGGCGGGCGCGCAGGGGGAGCACGAGCCCCTGCCATG
>CAUYUJ010014159.1:379331-432930 GCA_963575745.1 Prorocentrum cordatum
AACCCAGGATACCCTGACGAAGAGCATATGGTTTCTTGATGCGCGCCCCCACTGTATGCCCAGATCAATACGGCCGAACGTAGGCCAGAAGAACATCCTTCAAAAACATGCGACCCTCCGCCAGCAAAAACACCTCAAACCATGAAATCTCTCGAGGACATCCTTCCCCAAGATGCACAAGAACATCCACCAAGCACGAAGAACATTAGGGCAGCCCCCCTGAACCTGCCTCGATCTTATACCTCGGTCCGACCGTTTGTGTGAACACCGAACCAATCACTAACGATCTGAAAGGAGAGACCGTGGGTAACGAGACGCACCGCGAGAAGCTTACTGACGGGCGGTGAAAACGGGAGCGGACAGCGTTGTTCCACAACTGCTGCACCGGAAAATTTGCAGATTATCCTGCGAAATTGGCCGCAGGGGGTGGAGGGGAGCAAGAGGGGAGAGGGAAACAAAAACCAACAACTCACGCGTGCGTAGGCCGTCATTTGGTAGGCGGCTCGCGCACCAAAGCCCTCGCGAGTGCAATCGGCGGAGAGAATGAGGGATGGGGGAAGGAGGGGAGAGGCGCGAACTTGCCGCGAAGCACGCTACTCTTGGTCCATGGACTTGATGATCCTCCTTTGTCGTCGTCTTCAGAATCAGGAGCACGAATGACAGCTTCTTCTCAAAACGGGGCCCTCGCCTGAGTTGCAGGAACAAGGGGGGGGCTCGTCTTTCAGGGGGGCCTCTGGGGATCAGACCGGTCCTCGTCCTCCCACTCTCCTTCTTTTCTAGTGGCTCTCCTCCCCCAGCCCTCGTCGTGTCGCTGACCGCGAGCACATATTCACCCACAGACGAGCGCGTTCCACTACCCGCAGAGCAACTGCTCGCACGTGGCCCGGATCCCCCGAGGAGGATCCACGATGAATTGCAGCAGAGCGTGCCGCACGGCTCGCGAGCAGGCACTCTTAAAGGGGCCCCAGGACACACAAATAAATAGACACAAATAAAACGATTCCCCATATTTTCATGTATTTTCTCGGTTTTTGCCTTCCCCCCCACTTCCCATATTTTCCCATATTTTCCTGGGGATCGTCGATTCATTGTGTCTGTGTGTTTTTCCCCCTCCTGAACTCTGCGAGCAGTGGAAGGCGCTCAGAGAACCCGCTGCTCCCCGCGGGCAGCGCCCCGCTCGGTTCCGCGTGCAGAACCCTCTCCCTCCCCCTCGGCGGGCGGCCGGCCGAGCCCGCGGGCGGGCGGACCCCCCCCCCCCTGGAGCAGGGGCCGACCGTCCCGGCATTCCCATAGGCATACCACGAAGTGTTCCTGGAGCCCAGAAGTGTTCTGAGCACAGGAACACGGCTCCTGGAACAGAAAAACCCGACGTGCTAAAACACAAGACAGTCCCAGCCAGAAATGTTCCTCAAGAACACCTCGTGGAAACCACAAAAGGCTCTTAGAACCTTAGAGGCCTCCTGAAAGGGGTCGGAGCAGACGGGGTCGGAGGATCGCGCCGCATCGCCGATACATCGGCGATGCATCGGTGATGCATCGGCGATGCATCGGCGATGCACCAGCGATGTATCGTCGACGTCAGCGGTGCATCGGCGCCGTCCGCGTGAAGAACATCGGGCTCCGTTTCGGGCCGCATCGCCGATGCATCGGCGATTCGGCGCGATCCTCCGACCCCATCTGCCCCGACCCCATCTAGGAGGCCTAGAGACCCTGCCTGGTGGGACTGCTATGGCAAGGGAAGCGGAAAAACGGAAAAGGGAAAACCATACCGGAAACAACGAGAAAAGCGTGTGTTTTCCCAAAAAACAGAATAAAACACACCTCTGGGTAGGAGGCCTAGAGACCCTGCCTGGTGGGACTCCAGGCGAGCCAGGACGCTTCGCCACTGCTGGAGGCCTCGGAGGCCCCCCCCAGGGGCGGGGCCGCCGAGCGGAGAAACCGGGGCGCCCCGGCGCCCGCGCGCGGGGGCGCGCCGGCTCCGGGTCTGGGGCGGGCGGGGCCCCCGCGGGCAGGCCGAGCGGGCCCGAGGGGGGCGGGTCGGGCGGGCCCTCGAGGGCGGGCCGGGCGGGTCCCGACGTCGGAGGCCTGGGAGCGTCAAGGGGCCCAAGGAGACACAAGTGGATGCACCCAGATGAAATGATTCCCCAGAGTTTCCCATAGTTCCTGGGTTCTCGTCTTCCCGCCCAGTTCCCATATCGTCCCAGATTTTCTTAGGGATCGACGATTCATTGTGTCTGTGTGTTGTTCCTCCTGAAAATGGGCGCCAACACCAACACAGGGGGTTGCCTCCATAGGGGGAAGGGGATGCCAGGGCTCGGCGTTGGCGGTCATAGTCCGGTCGCCTCGGAGGCCAGAATAGTACCACCATCACCGAGATCGGGATCTTCCTCCCTCGGTGGAGGCACACCGCCGATATTGGTGTTGGTCCGGGTTGGGCGGGCGGGCGGTGCACGAGAGCGAGCTGGCAGGCGGCAGGCCGTCGAGCAGGCGAGGGGGCGGACCCGTCGGGCGGGCAGGGCGAGCGGGAGCCCGTATACTGGGCCTCCTCTCCTCCTCTCTCCTCCTCCTCCTCCTCCTCCTCCTCCTCCTCCTCCCTCCTCCTCCCCCCTCCTCCCCCTCCCTCCCTCCCCTCCCTCCTCCCTCCCTCCCCCCCTCTGGCGGGTCGGGCGGGCTGCAATTACGGGCGGGACAGGACCGCGGGCGGCCAAGCTGTGAAGCAAACGAGCGGGCGGACCCTGACGGGCGGGTCGGGCGGGCGGGTCGGCAGGGGATGACAACCACACGAGCACCGGCGACGACGACGACGACGAAAAGAACGAGCACGGAGGTCCCCTTATACCGACCGTTCCCTTCATGATCGTGCTTTTCGGCTGCGTCCCTTCTTGACAATCCCTCCCTCCGTCCCTCGCCATCCGTCGCCCGCCCCTTCTCGGTCCTCCTTTTTTCCCTCCACGTCCTCTACTATACTTCCCTCCACGTCCTCTACTACACCTATCCCTCCTCCCTGTCTGCATGCATGCCAGGACAGGGGCTGCTTCTTTGGCAGACGCATGCGCGCCTGATGGATTCACAACAGCCGCGGAGGGCTCGCTCGAAGCACTGTAGCAAAAATCCGGCGATCCTCCGGCTTGTGTGAGAAGCTGTACGAACTAACACACGATGTACCGCACAGTTCAGAAAAGCGGACGTGGCTGGCAATGAGATACCAATCACCACTAACGTCAGTACCAAGAGAGCTGGACGAGAATGATGTCATGATACGACTGGCTCACAATACGTTCCAAGAAATCACAAAAAAATCTAGCGGCCTTAGTCTCTGCAGTCCGTGCGGGTTTGTAGGGAATCTGAGAATCCTGGAAACCTTGGAACGTATCATTATAGCATGACCTCATGCCCCTCTGGAAAGTCCCACAGTTCCAAACAACTGCAAGCATTCTGGACAAGTGCAAGTGTTGTCACAAAGCAGCACAGGAGATGTCTGGAACATCCTGGACGGCCTGCATATTGACAGGCGGCGGCGTGAACCACAAAAGGGGTTGACAGGCGGCGTGAAACACTACAGGCCATGCTGCCTTATGGGCGGTTTTAGTAGACCCAGCCCAAGCAACTGGGGTGGCTTGCAGAATGCCAGAAGCATCACCGACGCTAGCATCAAGATAGACGAGAATGATGTCATGATGCGATTGGCTGAAAGTAGGTTCCAGGATTTCCAAAAAAGTATACAGAGGCCTTCGTCTCTGCAGCCCGTGCGGATGATTTGGGAATCTGGGAAAATGATGGAAATCCTGGAACGTATTATTAGATCAAAACCTCACCTCGTGCTCCTGTGGGCTGCTCTACAAGTCACAGTCAACTGCACGCACTTTGGACCAAGACACCAAAGAATGAAACAACTGAATCCGCCGGCCCCATTCCGGGGCCACCAGGATGCGAGGGTGAGGATTGCAGCTCGCCGTTCCAGTTACGGCTTCCAGTTTCCACTGTTAGAAATCCTGCTTCCTGCTTCCTTACTGTTAATTGTGGCTGAACGCGCGCAGGGGGGGAGCCGAAAAGCGTCCTGGCTAGTGTCCCCGAAACGCGTTGTCTGAATCTGGGGGGGGCGTGGGGTACGTAAAAATACATGAGATTCGAGTCCCCGAGGCAATAATCAACAATCAATTACACCATATTCGCGTCCCCGAGGCCGTAAACCATAATAAAGTACACCGTATGCGCGTCCCCGAAGCCATGGTCCCTCATAAAATATATGATTTTCGCTATCCCGAAGCCATACAACCGTGTAAAAAATACGATATCCGCACCCCCGTGACCATAATCCGCAGTAAATTACGGAATGCTCGCGCCCCCGATACCATAAACCTTACAAGATTATGCAATACTCGCGTCCCTTGGGCCATAAACCCTTCTAAATGATACACTGCTTGCGTCCCCGAGGCTACAAAAACTTAGCAAATTACCATATTCGCGTCCCCGAGGCGATAAACCGTCTTAAATTACACCATATTCGCGACCCCGAGGCAATAACCCCTAGTAAATTACACCATATTCGCGTCCCCGAGGCCAGAATAGATTATGCGATTTCCGCGTCCCCAAAGCTATAAGCCATCATAAATTACATGGTGCATCCCAAACACGATATTTGTTTTCCTCTTGGGCCCGGAACGGCGCCTTGAAGTCTTGAACAAACGCGTATGAAATAACCGCCGGCGGACCCCGTGAAATTCGCGCGGATCCAATTATGGCTTTGGCATCTGCTTCGGTGGATCCGATGTCCACCCGGGCGGATCTGATGTCGGATTTGCTGGATCCGTGTCCGTTCTGATATTTTACAGCAGATCCGAACTTTACCCTTTTTTTCAATGGCTTGAAGTCTTGAGCAAACGCGCATGAAATAACCACCGTCGGATCCCGTGAAATTCGCGCGGATCCAATTGTGGCTTTGGCGTCTGCTTCGGTGGATCCGATTTCCGTCCGCGCGGATCTGGTTTCGGATTTGCTGGATCCGTGTCCCGTCTTTTTTCTTTGACGGCGGATCCGCTGTTTACCCTGTGAAGTTCGCGCAGATCCAACTGTGGCTTGGGCGTCTGCTTCGGTGGAACCGGTTTTTCCATCCGCGCGGATCCGATTATGGATTTGCTGGATCCGTGCCCGTTCTTATGATTTTACGGCGGGTTCGATTTTTACCCCGTTTCAAACGACTTGAAACCTTGAACAGACGCGCGTGAGATAATCGCCGTCGGATCTCGTGAAATTCGCGCGGATCCAATTGTGGCTTGGGCGTCTGCTTCGGTGAATCCGATTTCCGTCCGAGCGGATCCGATTTCGGATTTGCTGGATCCGTGTCGGTCTGATTTTTTACGGGGGATCCGATGTTTAACACGTTCTCGTGCGTTTCGGCCCTGCGTCTCCTGACCCAGCAGACTGCCTGTGAGATGTGGTGTATCGGCTATGTGGTAACCAACAAGTCTGGAGGCCAAAACGCCAAATGCGTTTCGGCTCGGCGTCTCCTGACCCAACAGACTGTCTGTGAGATGTGGTGTCGGCTATGAGGGAATCAACAACTCCATAGGCCACAACGCCAAGTGCGTCTCGGCCCTGCGTCTCCTGACCCAACATACTGTCTGTGAGATGTGATGTGTGTCGGCTATGTGGTAACCAACAAGTCTGGAGGCCAAAACGCCAAGTGTGTTTCGGCCCTGCGTCTCCTGACCCAACAGACTGCCTGTGAGATGTGATGTGTGTCGGCTATGTGGTAACCAACAAGTCTGGAGGCCAAAACGCCCATGCGTCTCGGCCCTGCGTCTCCTGATTAAAAAGACTGTCTGCGAGAAGTGGTGTGTCAGTTATGTGGTAACCAACAAGTCCGAAGGCCAAAACGCCAAATGCGTCTCGGTCCTGCGTTTCCTGACCCAACAGACTGTCTGTGAGATGTGGTGTGTCGGCTATGTGGTAACCAACAAGTCCTAAAGGCCAAAACGCCGATGCGTTTCGGCCCTGCGTCACCTGACCCAGCAGACTGCCTGTGAAATGTGGTGTGTCGGCTATGTGGTAATCAACAAAACCGAAGTCCAAAACGCCTATTCCCAGGACGAAAGTTTTTCCCTTGGGGCCCAGGACGACGGTTTGAAGCATTGAACAGACGCGCGTGAGATAACCACCGTCGGATCCCGTGAAATTCGCGCGGCGGATCCAATTGTGGCTTGGGCGTCTGCTTCGGTGAATCCGATTTCCGTCCGCGCGGATCCGATTTCGGATTTGCTGGATCCGTGTCCCGTCTTATTTTACGGCGGATCCAATGTTTACCCCGCTCCACATTTGTATTATTAGATCGAAAAAAGGAACCGGGGAAAAACGGATCCGCGGACCCCTGATACCGCCCGTGTTGAGACTCTACGGGGAAAGGGAAACCGATCGGTAACGTCCAACTCATCATCGCCATTTGCACATCAAGAGAAAAATCCTTCGTCCTGCGTAAAACAAAAGACTGCCTGTGAGATGTGGTGTGTCGGCTATGTGGTAACCAAGAAGACCGAAAGCCAGAACGCCCATGCGTTCCGGCCCTGCGTCTCCTGCCCCAACATACTGTCTGTGAGATGTGGTGCGTCGGCTATGTGGTGCGCAACAAGTCCGAAGGCCAAAACGCCAAGTGCGTCTCGGCCCTGCGCTCCTGACCAAGCATATTGTCTGAAGACGTGGTGTGTCGGCTACGTGGCAACCAACAAGCCCCAAAAGCCAAAACGCCCATGCGTTTGGGCCCTGCGTCTCCTGACCCAACAGACTGCCTGTGAGAAAGTCCGAAGGCCAAAACGCCCATCCCCAGGACGAACATTGTTCCTCTTGGATCCGGAACGGCGGCTTGAAGTCTTGAGCAGACGCGCGTGAGATAACCACCGTCGGATCCCGTGAAATTCGTGCGGATCCAATTGTGGCTTTGGCGTCTGTTTCGGTGGATCCGATTTCCGTCCGCGCGGATCCGATTTCGGATTTACTGGATCCGTGTCCCGTCTTATTGTTTACGGCGGATCCGATGTTCACCCCGTTTAATATGACTTGAAATCTTGAGCAGACGCGCGTGAGGTAACCGTCGTCGGATCTCGTGAAATTCGTGCGGATCCAATTGTGGCTTTGGCTTCTGCTTCGGTGGATCCGATTTCCGTCCGCGCGGATCCGATTTCGGATTTGCTGGATCCGTGCCCCGTCTTATTTTACGGGGGATCCGATTGTTACCCCGTTCTAAATTTATAAATTTTGATTGAAAAACGGAGAACCAGAAGAAATCTGATCCGCGGACCCGCCCGTGTTAAGATTCTAAGGGGGAAGGGGGTTCGGTCAGTAACTTTCAACTCATCATCGCCATTTGCACCTCAAGAAGAAAATCTTTCGTCCTGCGTAAGTATTCGGCCCCCGAGACCATAAACCCACATAAATTACAAAATGTTCGCCCCCCCGAAGCCATAAACCTTCGAACATTATACTAGACTCGCGTCCCCAGGGCCATAAACCATCCTAAATTACACCATGGTTGCGTCCCCGAGGCCACGAACCCTTGCAAATTACACCATATTCGCGTCCCCGAGGTCATAAACCTTCGTAATATATGCAACATGTGCGTCCCCGAGGCTACAAACCCGCGTAGATTACACAATACTCGCGCCCACGAAGCCATGAACCATCGTGAATTACCTAACATTCGTGCCACCGAAGCCATAAACCCTCGTAAATGAAATTTGGCCCTCGCGTGAAGTTCCGACATTGCTTCACGTCAGCGTCCAGACATTCCAACACTGCTCGGGCAAGTCCCATTCGAAGAGAGGGGGGCCGGCGGCATGGGGGCGAAGCACTTACGGATATTCAAATTCGCAGCCCGTCTGGCACATCCTGGGCGATCCGCATGTTGAAACAGAACGCTTTGAAAGACCACCTAGCAACTGCAAGCATCTCGGACAAGCTTGGTCGCAGGGGATACTACAACTTCAGATTCGAAGCCTGCCTGGCACAGCATAGGTGGTCTGCATGTTGACGCTGGGCGCTGTGAGACACCACTTGGGCTGAGGTTGGTCGAGAAATTCAAGCTGTGTGCGCGCATGCCTTGGAGAAAGGAGGCAAAATAGGCAGAATATCATAATACTTTCGAACCACTGAGGTAGTTGGCAGAATACCAGAATCCTCCAGAACCCCCAACGTTAGCATCAAGAGAACTGACGCGCATGACGTCCGAATGAGGCTCGGACTAAGATGTAATGATACGATGGTGGATGCGTTCCGGGAATTCCAGCCCGTGCGACGTTCCTGCACGATGCGGGCGCATAAAAACCTTGGCCGTCTCGGGAACGGAAAGAGCGTTTCAGGAACTTGCCGGAGAGGGCTCATGGTATCGTTCGCTCTTGGGGGCCTTGGCGTTAAGAGCTTTGTCACGCCAGCGTTCGCACTTGGAGGCCTTGGTGTGAGAAGATGTGTCACGAAATCGCTCGCTCTTGGGAAATTTGGCGTAAGCGCCTGGTACGTCACCGGTCGCTCTTGGGAGCATGGGCGCACAGAATTTCCTTGCCGACTGCTCGCTCTGGGGACCTTTGGCGCTCAAAGATGTTTACATCACCGACTCGCGTGCAAAGAGCTTTCCCGTCACCTGGTGCGCCTGGGAGCCTTGGCGTCAAATCTGCATCCGTCTTTGGGCCGTCCAGGGGGGGCGTCCTCTGTGGGCTCTTTTGGCTGTCTTGGGGCTCCCTTGAGATTCCCTTTTGGAAGATGTGGGGAACTTGCCGACCATCTCTGGGAGTCTTGGTCGGTCCTGGGGCCATCCTGGGGCTCTCTCCAGCCCTGCTGGGGGGCTTCCTGCGGCATTCTTGGGACTCTCCTGGGGGGCCTCTTGGAGCCCTGCCGCTCCCCTCGGAGGCCGTGCTGCGGCTCTCTGTGGCCGTCCAGGGGCCCTCTGCCGCCCTCACAGCCCGTGAGAGCGAGATCCCTTGAGATTTGATGAGATCCAAAGTCTGTTAAGGACAGCCGCCTTCGCTGGAAGTGTTTGGCGAGTCTCGAGGTGGAGGAGGTTGGATGGCCATGAGGGAGCTTGCGCCTTGGCAGACCACCACAGAGTGAGGGCAGCTCCACTGCCAAGCCGAAAACGGGGTGGTAAGCCGAGACATCTGCTACGCCTTGGGCGTTCCCACGGCCCGACCACACTGCACGCATGAGCGTGTAACTGAGCGATGGGACCTAGAACGGAAGATACCGTAGAACCGCGCACTGGCGGATAAGACTGAGGGGGCGGCGTGGACGTCTCTAATCTGCTTTTAGTAAGCCCGCCGCAAGCGCCTAATCTTAAGAAATCATACAACGAGCCCGCCGCAGGCGCCGAATTTTGTTTGAGCAATGGGGGCGGGTCGTGGGGTGGGTCGCGGGTGGGTCGCGGGCCAGGTCGCGGGTGGGTCGGGGGTGGGTCGCGGGTGGGTCGCGGGTGGGTCGCAGGTGGGTCGCGGGTGGGTCGCGGGGGGTCGCGGTCGGGGTGGTTCGCGGGTGGTTCGCGCGCGGGGGGGGTCGCTGGTGGGTCGCGGGCCGGGTCGCGGGTGGGTCGCGGGTGGGTCGCGGTTGGGTCGCGGGTGGGTCGCGGGTGGGTCGCGGGTGGTTCGCGGGTGGGTCGCAGGTGGGTCGCGGGTGGGTCGCGGGCGGGTCGCGGTGTGGGTCGAGGGTGTGTCGCGGGTGGGTCTCGGGCCGGGTCGCGGGTGGGTCGCGGGCCGGGTCGCGGGAGGAACGACGCCAAACACAACAACAACAACAACAACAACAACAACAACAACAACAACAACAACAACAACAACAACAACAACAACACAACAACAAACAACAACAACAACAACAACAACAACAACAACAACAACAACAACAACAACAACAACAACAACAACAACAACAACATCATCATCATCATCAACAACAACACCAACAACAACAATAATTTTAAGACTGTTTGCCCTTATATGCTCGAGTGTCCAACCACGCGTATTTCCCAAACCCTCGATACCCGCCCTCTTCGTCTTCGATCGAGCCCCTTTTGGGGGGTATACCTGTCTTCCCTGCAGGCTGGGCCCCGGCAAGCGGCGTGGCGGCCGCGGACCGTCGGCCTGGCCAGCGGCAGCGCTGATCGGCGGGGCGGCCGCGGACCGTCGACCCGACCCCAACAGGGACGGACAGGGGACCGACCACGACGACGACGACGACGACGACGACGACGACGACGACGACGTCGAAGAAGACGGCGACGACGGTGACGACGAGCGAAAGCGAGAGCGAGAGAGAACGACAGTAGGGCCACGAAAGGCACGAAGTAGGCCACGAAGGGCGACAGCGGGGACACGAAGGGAATGCGTATGGGGCCACGAAGAGTGCGAACGAGCGGGGGCCACGAAGTGCAGATAATGCGGGGCCACAGAAGGCAACTATGGGGCCACTGAGGGTAGCAACTGGGCCACGTAGGACAATGAGGGGGACACAAATGGCGACAGCGGGGCCACGAAGGGCATGCACATGGGGCCACAACGGGCGCGACTCCTGGGTGCCTGGGTGTCGGGAGCGCGGCGCTTGGGCAAATTGCAGGAAATTCCAACGCAAGGCTATTCTTCAGTAAGTTGCAAGCAAGTCTCCAGCGAGAGCGCGACTCCAGAGCTCCGGGAGAGCGATTCCTGAATAAATTATAAAGAAGTCCCAAGCGAGAGTGCGATTCCTGAATAAAATGTGAGGAAGTCTCGGGCGGGAGCGGGGGTCCTGCCTAAATTGTAGGGAAATGTCAAGCGGGAGCCGTTGTTGTTGTAACCCGGGGGCCAGGGGGCCAGTTTGAGCAGGAAGATTTTTCCTGTCTAAAAACAGGGTGCGAGCGTCGAGGGGCACACTTTGATTGAGAAAAACAGTATGCACCGGTGGGGGGGGATCAACAATAATTATTCTTCAGAAGTGAAAATTCAACAACATTAACAACAACAACAACAACAACAACAACAATCACTTTACCCGAACGCTCAGTGTTCTCACCAGTGCCAGGGTTTTCATGCGACGCCAGCCAATACCCCCACTTTGTGGGGGGGCAGTGCAAGCTCTACCAAATATCCACACGACTCTTCGCCACCACCCACACCCAGCTTCCCGCCCTATGACGTTCGGACACTTCACTTCGTGGCCTGCGGACGACCGTGGCTACTACACTGGCGTGGAGTACACACCCACAGAAGTTGTTAGGACAGCGCGCGCGGGTAGAAATTTTGAAAAGTCGTGCAGGTGTTTTTCGAGGACCTACGGTGCGATTCGTGTGATTTTATGATGCGCGGTGCTAAAATTCTTAAGAAGCCCAATGGTTTTTGGAGATTTCGGCGTGCGCGCGCGAAGAAAAAACGAATGTGTCCCGCATGGTATTATTTGACAGGGATGATGGCCCTGGCAGGTGCGCAACCGTTGTCGCAGAAGTTCGAAAAAGTTGCTCGCAAAAGCCCGTTTGACAGAAATGTTTAAAAAGTGTTGGGTTTCCTACGAATCCGCAAGAGCGCGCGGGATGAGATTTTGACATTTTTTTGTTGAAAAACCATTGGTTTTTTGATGTTTTTATGTTAAAATCGCTCCGAACACTAAGCTTTTGGAAGGATTTCGTCTTGCGCGCGCGAATGTCCACTTTACCTTATTTTTTGCAAGGGATTCTTGAAATTTGATTATATTAGAACAAGAAATGTCATTTTATAGTGTTTTTTGCAAGGGAAAACGGATTACAACAAAACAACCGGATCTTGATGACATCGTATTACCTGAGGCTTCCTCACGAAAATGATGAAAATGTAGCTGCGGCCTAGGCGGCGCAGGGGGGCCGTGCACCAGGGGTCCCAACAATAATTATTCTTTAGAATTAATAATGTTCAACAACAACAACAACAACAACAACAACAACACAACAACAATCATTTTACCCGAACGCTCAGTGTTCTCACCAGTGCCAGGGTTTTCATGCGACGCGCAATACCCCCACTTCGTGGGGGGGCAGTTCAAGCTCTACCAAATATCCAAACGACTCTTCGCGACCACCCAAACCCAGCTTCCCGCCCTATGACGTTGGGACACTTCACTTCGTGGCGTGCGGACGACCGTGGCTACTACACTGGCGTGGGGTACACACCCACAGAACTTGGTCACTTATTCGGGGCGCGCGTGTGCCCAGCATCCTGCAATTGTGACATACAATACATGACACAGACAGACAGAGAGAGAGACAGAGAGCAGACAGAGAGAGAGACAGAGAGAGCGGAGTTGGTCACATTTTTGGGGCAAGTTCCTGAGATCGTCGTGTTTTTTGTTGGTCTTGCGCGCGCGAATGTCCACTTTACTTTTTTTTGCAAGGGAATATTGATTATGTTAGAACAAGAAAAAGTAGCTCGCGCGAGCTCATGTAACATAAATGTTGAAAAACCATTGGTTTTGTGGGAGTCGGACAGCGCGCGCGGGATGAAATTTGGACATTTTTTTTTGAAAAACCATTGGGTTTTTGATGTTTTTATGTTGAAATCGTTACGAAACCTAAGGTTCTGGAAGGATTTCGTCTTGCGCGCGCGAATGTCCACTTTACCTTATTTTTTGCAAGGGATTATTGAAATTTGATTATGTTAGAACAAGAAAAAGTAGCTCGCGCGAGCTCATGTAACATAAATGTTGAAAAACCATTGGTTTTGTGGGATTCGGACAGCGCGCGCGGAAGGACATTTTGACAATTTTTTCTTAAAAAACCATTGGGTTTTTGATGTTTTTATGTTAAAATCGCTACGAAACCTAAGGTTTTGGAAGGATTTCGTCTTGCGCGCACGAATGTCCACTTTACCTTATTTTTTGCAAGGGATTCTTGCAATTTGATCAAGTAAGAACAAGAATTTTCATTTTATAGTGTTTTTTGCAAGGGAAAACGGACTACAACAAAAAACCGGATCCGGTAACAATCCACTTTTCTGAAGCTTTCGCGAAAAAATGATGAAAATGTAGCTGCGGCCTAGGCGCGGCGCAGAGGTCGCGCACCAGGGGTCCCAACAATAATAATTCTTTAGAAGGAATAATATTCAACAACAACAATCATGTTACCCTCATGCGCGATTCTTCCACATGGAGCATGCGATCATCATGATAACCATCCACGTAATGAGGAACTCTTGTTCTATAGCGGGGTCCGTTGTTCCCATTCCCAGATATCCCGCCCAATGAGGTCTTGCAAACACCTCCTCCGAGGAATTTCAACATATCCTGCCTCTAAAACGCATGCCCGCGCCTTGCTGCGCCAATGCGAGACCGCCACTGGAACCCCTGCGAAGGGTAAAACACACGGAAGTATCGAACGACAGGATTGCCTTGGTGGGGATGGGGGCTGTCGGCGGTGAGGCAAGGACCTGGCCCTGAATAGAAAGGGAGGAAGTCTCGAGTAGGGCTGCTGTTGTTGTTAGGAGCGGCGCCAATGCTGAAGAAAGCAGGGCGCTAGCCCAGCGTAATCCAAAACGATGTCTCGAGCGGGAACGCTGGTTTTGTTGGGACGCCGGCTTTCGGCGGCGAGGAGGAACACCGCCTTGAGTAAGAAGGGAGGGAGCATCGAGCGGAACCCGTGGTTTTGTCGGGACGGGGGTTGTCGGCGGCGAGGAACAACACCGCCTTCAGGAAAAAGGGAGGACATCTCGAGCGGGAGCGTTGTTCTTGCTGAGAGCGGCGCCAATTCAAAAGAGAGTAGGGCGCCAGTCCAACGTAAAACGGAAGGAACTCTCGGGCGGGAGCGCTGGTTTTGTCGGGGCGGCGGTTTTCGGCGGCGAGGAGGAACACCGCCTTGAGTAACAAAAAGAGAAAAAAAAAAAAAACATCAAGCGGGAACCGTGGTTTTGGTGGTTTTGTCGGGACGGAGATTGTCGGCGGCGAGGAGCAACACCGCCTTCAGGAAAAAGAGAAGACATCTCGAGCGGGAGCGTTGTTCTTGCTGGGAGCGGCGCCAATTCAAAAGAGAGTAGGGCGCCAGTCCAACGTAAAACGGAAGGAACTCTCGGGCGGGAGCGCTGGTTTTGCCGGGGCGGCGGTTTTCGGCGGCGAGGAGGAACACCGCCTTGAGTAAAAAAGGGAGGACGCCTCGAGCGGGAGCGTTGTTTTTGCTGGGGGCGGCGCCGATGAGAGAAAGACTAGCGCGCCAGTCCAAGGTAATTCGGGAGGAGGTCTCGACAGGGAGCGCTGGCTTTATTAGGGCGGCGGCTTTCGGCGGCGAGTAAGAACACCAGCCCTGAGCAAAAAAGGAGGAAGTCTCGAGCGGGAGCGTTGCTGTTGTTGGGGGGCCGGTTTTTGGCGATCCCCCAAATCGCTCGAGCGTGAGCCTCATTTGCGATGAAAATGTAGCCCGCGCCTCGGCGAGAGCGCCAGAGCGCCATTAAGGTGTCCAACAATAACAACTTCAACAACAAGAATCAGTCTAAGACTGTTCGTTTTTATCTGCTCGAGTGTCCGTTAACGCGTATCTACCAAACCCTCGATACCCGCCCTCTTCGTCGTCGATCGTGCCCCATTTGGGGGGATACTTTTCTTCACTGCAGGCCGGGCCCCGGCCAGCGGCGGGGCGGCCGCGGACCGTCGGCCTGGCCAGCGGCAGCGCTGATCGGCGGCAACCCGACCCCAAAAGGGACGGACAGGGGACCGACCACGACGACGACGAAGACGGCGACGACGCCGACGCCGACGCCGACGCCGACGACGACGACGACGACGACGACGACGACGAGAGAAAGCAAGAGCGAGAGAGAGAGAGAGAGAGAAAACGACAGCAGGGCCACGAAGGGCACGAAGGAGGCCACGAAGGGCGACAGCGGGGACACGAAGGGAATGAGTATGGGGTCGCGAAGAGCGCGAACGAGCGGGGGCCACGAAGGGCAGATAATGCGGGGCCACAAAAGGCAACGACGGAGCCACTGAGGGTAGCAACTGGGCTGCGTAGGACAGCCAGTGGGCCACAAAGAGCGACAGCGGGGCCACGGAGGGCATGCACATGGGGCCACGACGGGCGCGAACGAGCGGGGGCCACGAAGGGCATACGTATATTGGGCCCCGGATGGCAAGGACGGGGCCACTGAGGGCAGCAACGGAGCCACGAAAGGCAGCGAGGGGGCCACGAAGGCCGACAGCAAGGCCACGAAGGGCATGCATAGGGGGCCACGACGGGCGCGAACGAGCGGGGGCCACGAAGGGCACCCAGATATGGGACCACGAAGGGCAGCGAGGTGGCCACGAGGGGCTGCAAAGGGGCCACGAAGGGCAGCGAGGGGGCCACGAAGGCCGACAGCAGGGCCACGAAGGGCATGCATAGGGGGCCACGACGGGCGCGAACGAGCGGGGGCCACGAAGGGCACCCATATATGGGACCACGAAGGGCAGCAAGGGGGCCACGAGGGGCTGCAAAGGGGCCACGAAGGGCAGCGAGGGGGCCACGAAGTTCTGCAACGGGGCCACGAAGGACAGCGAGGGGGCCACGAGGGGCTGCTACGGGGCCACAAAGGGCAGCGAGGGGGCCGCACATGGCAGCGAGGGAGGCACGAAGGGCAGCGAGCGGGGCCACGAAGGGGTGCAACGGGGCCACGAAGCGCAGCGAGGGGGCCACGAAGGGCTGCAAAGGGGCCACGAAGGGCAGCGAGGGGGCCACGAAGGGCTGCAACGGGGCCACGAAGGGCAGCGAAGGGCCACGAAATGCGACAGCGGGGCCACGAAGGGCATGCATATGGGGCCACGAAGGGCAGCGAGGGGGCCACGAAGGGCAGCGAAGGGGGCCACGAAGTTCTGCAACGGGGCCACGAAGGGCAGCGAGGGGGCCACGAAGAGCTGCAACGGGGCCACGAAGGGCAGCGAGGGGGCCACGAAGGGCTGCAACGGGGCCACGAAACAAAGCGAGGGGGCCACGAAGGGCTTCAACAGGGCCACGAAGGGCAGCGAGGGGGCCACGAAGGGCTGCAAAGGGGCCACGAAGGGCAGGGAGGGGGCCACGAAGGGCTGCAACGGGTCCACGAAGGGCAGCGAGGGGGCCACGAAGCGCTGCAACGGGACCACGAAGGGCAGCGAGATCCCGATTCCTAAATAATATGTGAGGGAGTCCTAAGCGTGAGCGCGACTCCTGGGTGCCTGAGTGTCGGGAGCGCGGCGCTTGAGTAAACTTAAGAATTTCAAGCGCGTTCTTGAGTAAATTGCAAGCAAGTCTCCAGCAAGAGTACGATTCCAAAGCGCCGAGAGAGCGACTCCAGAATAAATCTTAAGGAAGTCCCAAGCGAGAGCGCGATTCCGGAATAAACTGCGAGGAAGTCTCGGGCGGGAGAGGGGGTCCTGGCTAAATTGTGAGGAGGTCTCAGGCGGAAACCGTTGCTGTTACCCAGGGGCCAACAGCACAATTTAAAGAAGAAAACTTTCCCGGATAAAAAACAGGGTACGAGCGCCGAGGGGGACACTGCAATGGAAAAAAACAATGTGCAACAGAGGGGGGAGTCATCAACAAATTATTCTCCACGAGTGAGAAGCCAACAACAGCAACAACAACGACAACAGCGACAACAATAACAATAACAATAACAATAACAATAACAACGACAACAACAACAACAACAACAACAACAACAACAACAAGCCCAGAGAGGCAAACATCAATGGTGTTCCTTTGGTGTTTCGTTGTTTCTAGGGCTATCATCTTCAAAAGCTTCTGACGCTCCAAGAAGGGCCAAGAGACCCCGCAGACCGCCCCAAAACTGCCCAAGAGGCCCGATACGAAGGCCCCGGGACGGCCCAAGAGGGCTCCAAGACTGCTTAAAGATGGGACCAAGACGGCCAAAGATCGCAGTGAGAGGGCCCCAAGAGACGCAACGAAGGATACTGCGAACCGAACATCAAATCTTCGCCCTCAAGAAGCCCCCGAAAGACCCCAACAGGCCCCCAAGCGGCCCAAAGGAGAGGAGACCCTCAATACGCCCGACCCGCAAAAGGCCCAAGAAAAACGTCCAAACAGGCCCCAAGCCACTTCAAACTGCATCCAAGAGGTTCTGCCAGGCCCCCAAGCAGCACCCAGGACGCACAAATGAGTCCCAAGATATGCCCAAGAAAGCCCACGACGCCTCAACAGTGGACTCCCCGCCTCTTCCGGGGGTCGGCGGTATGGCGTAAGTTTTTGAATACATATATATAAATACACGGTATAACGAATTTAATAAATCATGAATTGGTAAACAAACATACGAATACATATACATATATACATACATAGATATGCATACATATCTATATATATATAGAGAGAGGGAAATAAACAAAAAAATGCAATATAAAACCATGAATGGGAAATGGACGACACACATTTAAAACAAATGTGTGAACACATAGAAAATAGGATAGGCAGGGGCCGAATGGTCATTCACTGTCCCTGGGTGCGTGGTTGAAATTCCGCGATGCGGATTTTTGTTGTTCCTGTTGTTCGTTTATTGTTGTCATTTGGCGTCGTCCCATTCGCGACCCGCCCCGCGACCCACCCGCGACCCACCCCGCGATCCGCCCGCGACCGACCCGCGACCCACCCGCGACCCACATTCGACCCACCCGCGACCCACCCGCGACCCACCCGCGACCCAACCGCGACCCACCCGCGACCCGGCCCGCGACCCGGCCCGCGACCCACCCGCGACCCACCCGCGACCCACCTGCGACCCACCCGCGACCCACCCCGCCACTCACCCACAATGCTTGAACGAAAAATCGGCGCCTGCGGCGAGCTGGTTATCAATTTGTCAGAGCGAGGGAGCCGAACGGTCATTCACTGTCCCTGGGTGCGTGGCTGAAGTGGAATTCCGCGGTGCGGATTATCGTTGTTGTTGTTTGTTGTTGTTGCTGTTTGTTGTTGTTGTTATTGTTGTTGTTGTTGTTGTTGTTGTTTGCTGTTTGTTGTTGTTGTTGCTGCTGTTGCTGATGTTGTTGTTGTTGTTGGTGTTGTTGCTGTTGTTGTTGTTGCTGTTGTTGTTGGTGTTGTTGTTGTTGTTGGTGGTGTTGTTGGTGTTGTTGTTGTTGGTGTTGTTGTGGGTGTTGTTGTTGTTGTTGCTGTTGTTGTTGTTGGTGGTGGTGTTGCTGATGTTGTTGTTGTTGTTGCTGTTGTTGTTGTTGTTGTTGTTGTTGTTGTTGTTGTTGTTGTTGTTGTTGTTGTTGTTGTTGTTGTTGTTGTTGTTTGTTGTTGTCGTCCCACCCGCAACCCGCCCCGCGACCCACCCGCGACCCAACCCGCGACCCACCCCGCGACCCACCCGCGACCCACCCGCGACCCACCCGCGACCCACCACGCGACCCACCCCGCGACCCACCCCGCGACCCACCCCGCGACCCACCCGCGACCCACCCCGCGACCCACCCGCGACCCACCCGCGACCCACCCGCGACCCACCCGCGACCCACCCGCGACCTACCCCGCGACCCCGCGACCCACCCGCGACCCACCTACCCCGCGACCCACCCGCGACCCACCTTCGACCCAAACCACGTTCAAGGTACAAACCACAATTTTCGGCGCCTGCGGCGGGTTTTTTTTGCGTTCCTTCCAGGTGGAGAGCCCGCGACCGACCCCGTGACCAACTCGCGACCAACCCGCGACCCAGCCAACGTTCAGGGTACAAACTATATTTTTCGGCGCCTGCGGCGGGCATCTTTTGCATTCGTGCTTCAGGTGGAGAGCCCGCGGCCCACCCGCGACCACGTTCAGGGTACAAGCCACAATTTTCGGCGCCTGCGGCGGGCATTTGTTGCATTCGTTCCCGGTGGAGAACCCGCGGCCCACCCGCGACCAAAGCCACGTTCAGTGTACAAACCAATGTGTGTGGCGCCTGCGGCGGGCTGCTGTTGAATCCCTTCCAGGTGGAGGTGGAGAGCCCGCGACCCACCCGCAAACCAATGCCGCACAAGCGCGGCGGCGGATTTTTGCATGCCGTCTGAGCCCGCAAGGACCTCTTCAAGCCCCGCGCATCCACACCAGCCCGTCCAGCAACTTTGCCCTGGCGAGTTGCCTTGATCAGAGAAGGCGGGGAGCATAGAGTGGAAAAACGGATTGCGTTGCAGTTATCTTGGGAAAGGAGGGGGACGCAGGAGGAGTAAACAAGGGACGACGAGAACGCGGAAGAAAGGAGGATGTGCGGAGAATGTGGAGAAAGAAAAGAGGAGGAGCAGGAGGACGAGGAGGGGGAGGAGGGGGAGGAGGGGGAGGAGGAGGACGAGGAGGGAGAGGAGGGGGAGGATGATGATCATGGACGACCATGGGACGACGATGATGGAGGCCGATGAAGGAGAGGACGACAATGGGATGACGATGATGAAAGGACGGAGGGGGGGGGGAGGACGAGGAAGAAAAGGAGGAGGACGAGGTGGAGGAGGATGATGACGATGACGATGAGGACGAGGACGAGGAAGAGGAGGAGGAGGAGGACGAGGAGGAGGAGGAGGAGGAGGAGGTGGAGGAGGAGGAGGAGGAGGAGGAGGAGAGCGCCATCGACAGGGAAGGTGGGGGCCACGAGGTCCGCCGGCTCGACGACGCCCGCGTCGCCCGCGCCCGCCCCCTCACTCTTATCCGCAATTGCGGGGTGCTACGTAAAAATTAAAAGCCTGCGACGGGATTCGTCAGACCCTCGCAGACTGCCGACGTCCCGCCGCCAACTCTCTCTTATCCGCGACTGTGGGGTACGACGTAAAAGCACTTCGCGCCATGCACCTTGGGCCTTCACGTCAAACATGCAAGCAGAATGAGAGAGACGTAGACCAATCAAACGAGCCCAACAACGTTATCAAATTGTTTGCTCCTTCTGCTTCTCAACATGTGTCCTCTTCCTCTCCCTCTTCCTCGTTCTCACCTGAATTGCCACGCGAACCCTTCCCCGTCCTCCTTCGATTTGTTTGCGGGGGCTTCTCCGAGGCGAGCCTCTGGAGGACCTCGCCAAAGCTTGTGGGGGCTCCTCGAGCGCCTCTGGAGACGCCCCTGGCGCCTGTTGGCGGCCTCTGAAAGGTTCCTCGGGCCACTGTGCTGCGAACAATGGTCTGGGGTCACGGTTTGAATGCTTCCGGATGGCATATTGGGGCAATGTTGGCCCGTCATGGGGCCCTCTGTAGGCAGTTTCTGAACCCTCTTGGGCCGTCTTGGCGCGCTCTTGGAATGTCAAGGAGCCTCTGGGGGGTCGTCTTGGACCGGGTGTACGTCTGGGCACTGGGGATCCCGTTTCGGGAGCGGGGGTCCGCAGGGTTGCAGATTATCAAAATATAGACAAGGGAGTGTATGTGTGTGTGCAAATATATACATGTATCTATCTATATATATACATATATACATATATATATATATATATATATATATATATATAAATGTATATGTATACACTCTTCTCTCTCTCTCTCTCTCTCTCTATATATATATATATAAATATGTGTGTACACATCTGTACCCGCACCTCATAGTTAGATCTACCTTTTAATGGGTTCTGAACCGCTGCTACTTACTGAGATTCCTAACACATCCGCCAGCGAAAAACTGCTATTTTCTAAGATTGCTGAAAATTTCTGAGATTTCCGCAACCATCCCCAGGCGGGCACGCAAGGTCGCGGACATCAGAGAAATCTTAGAAATGTTAGAAAATAGCAGCGTTTGGTGGCCAGCTTCCTTCGGAAACCTGAAGAGTCTTAGAATCCCACCACCCCTCTGGGCGTCGGTGGTTTAGGGAGTTTCCTCTTCCACCCCTCCTTCTTCCCCTTCGGGGAGGGGTTTACCCCTCCCCCTACCCCCTCCCCTGGACCTGGACGGGAGGGTCCGCGAGTCGCCGGAGCGTCCAAAACGGCCTCGGCGAGGAAGCCAAAATCATTGGTCTTACTAGGGTGTTGGCCCCATTTTGGCCTCTTCGGGGGGGAACGCTAATTAAAGCTCCCCTCTTGTTTGATCGATCTCCTCCAAGATGGCCCCAAGAAGCGCCCAGGAGGCCCCAAGAGGTCCCAAGATGGCCCCAAGATGGCCCCAAGAGGCCCCCAAGAGGCCCCCAGGAGGCCCCCAAAAGGATCCCAAGCGGCCCCAAGAGGCCCCCCCGAGGCACCCAAGACGCCGAAGAGCCCCCCACGGCCGCCAAGAGACCCCCAAGACGTCCCAAGACGCCCAAGAGATACAGCAGCGTTTGGGTGTTATTCAGCGTTGCTGTGTGCATTCGGCACCACGCGGTTGCATTCGAATCACTATCACATCTACCCGAAGCGACTGCAATCATACAGGTTGCATTTTTTCGACGCGTTGCAATCCAATCGACCGCATTGCACTCAATTGCAGCCCTACTCCTCCTCCTCCTCCTCCTCCTCCTCATACGCCTCATCTTCCTCATCCAAATACGCCTCAAACTCCTTCTTTTGAAGGGTTTCACTCGGAACCCTTCTGTGGAGCATTTTACTAAAAACTTTCTTTGCAAAATTTAAATCGGAATACTTATGTGGACGATTTCACTCAGAATCTTTATGTTTCACATGCAGGATTTAAATGGGAGTCCTTCTTTGGAGGATTTCAAAATGAATCCTTGTGTCGAGAATTCCAGTGGGAATCCTGCTGTGGAGGATTTCTATAGGAATCCTTATGTTGAGGATTTCCTCCATCCTCCTCCACCTCATCCGCCTCATGTTCCTCCTCCTCCTCCTCATCCGCCTCATTCGCCTTCTTCTAAAGCGTTTCATTAGAAATTCTAGTGGAGAATTTCAATAGGAATCCTTATGTGGAGGATGTCCATAGGAATACTTCTTGAGAGGATTTCAATGTGAACCCTTCTTGTGCAGGATTTCAATGAACATCCTTATGTTGAGGATTTCAATACAAGCCGTTTTGTGGAGGGTTCTAATACGAATCCTTCTGCTGGTGGTGATTATGTAAGGACCCTTGCGTCGAGGACAATAGGAATCGTTCCACTGAAGCAAAAGGAGATTGCGAACGACAGCGAAAACGATTTCACGGATTTCCGTCGGAATCCTTCTGTGAAGGATTTCCATAGGGATTCTTCCATTGAGTACTTCAATAGGAACCCTTCTGTGAAGGATTCAGTAGGTGTCTCCTTGTGCAAGGTTTCGACCGGAATCCTTGCCTCCTCCTCGTCCTCATCTGCCTCCTATCCCTCCCCTCCTCACCTGCCGCATCCTCCTTCCTGTGAAGGGTTCTTATAAGAATCCTTATGTGGATGATTTCAACAGGAACCCCTCTTCTGGAGGGGTTCAGTAAGAATCCTTCTGTGGAGGATTTCGCTCGGAATCCTTCTTGTGGAGGGTTTCAATCGGAACCCTATGGTGGAGGATTGAATTGGAATCCTTCCTGTGGCAGATATCCATTCAAATAAATCCGAAAGATGCCTGGTGGGTTTGCGTGGGCCCCCAGCCCCTGGAACCCTCAAAAAACGCCGAAACAGCTCCGGAGGGGCCCCGGAAGGGCCCGAAACGGCACCGGAGCTCCCCAGAAGAGCCCCGAGACGGCCCATGGAGGCCCCGAGACGACCCAAGACAAGTTTCAGGCGGTCCAAGATGTTCTCCAGACGGCCCCATGAGCCCCAAAGACGCCACCGTACGGTTCCAGGCGGGTCCAAGGGGTCCCCCGAAAGGGCTCCATCAAGCTCAGTCCCTTCGGGAAATTGACATTTTCAGCAGATTCGGCTTATTGGTCTTCGAAGCGTCCAAAACAGCCCCAGAGGCCTCCAAGATCGCCCAAGACGGCCCCCAAGAGGGCCCAAAGATGGCTCCAGACGGGCCCAGGACGGCCCAAGAGGCGCCCAAGACGACCCAAGAGGACCCCACGAGAGGCCCAAGAGGGGCCCAGGACAGCCCCGAGACGGCCCATGGAGGCCCCGAGACGACCTCAGGCGGCCCAAGATGCTCTCCAGACGGCCCCATGAGCCCCAAAGACGCCCCCGGACGGTTCCAGGCGGGTCCAGGGGGTCCCCCGAAAGGGTTCCATCAAGCTAAAGTCGTCACAGTCCCTTCGGGAAATTTACATTTTTAGCAGATTCGGCTTATTGCTTTTCGAAGCTTCCAAAACGGCCCCAGAAGCTTCCAAGATCGCCCAAGACGGCCCCCAAGAGGGCCCAAAGATGGCTCCAGACGGGCCCAGGACGGCCCAAGAGGCGCCCAAGACGACCCAAGAGGACCCCGCGAGAGGCCCAAGAGGGGCTCAGGACAGCCCACGATGGCCCCAAGATGGCCCGATAGGCGCCCAAAGTGGCCCAAGACGGGCCGCGAGGCGCCCTGCCCGCCCAAGAGGGCTCCGAGAAGCCCCCGAGGAGCCCGAAACAACCCCCATAGAGCTCCCAAACGGCTCCCAAGAAGCTTCAAAATTGCTTCCAACAGAGTGGGGCGGCCCCTCGCAGGCGCAAAGAAAAATGTTGTGACGCTCCGGTGGCCCTGGGGCTGCCCCGCTGCGCTGCCTCCTTTGCCGCGACGCCGTTCCGACGCCTCCGACGCGGCCCGAGACGGCGCCGCGTTTGCCCGAACCCGCTCCCGCGTCCGCCGCGATCCCGGCGCGAATCTTCCAACGTTGCTCAGGCCTGGACTCCTGAATTTCTCCCTCTTGCGAAGCTCGAACACTTCGGCCCCCGGTTCGATGCATTGGGCGCCTTCGGTGGGGGAACAGCACTAGAACAAGTTTCAAGGGATCTACGGCAGTAGCTGGCAACGTCGCACCACCCAGCGCGCGCCACCATGCTTCGATCCGCCCAACTTCGTGGATTTAAATCCACGGGTTCACACTAGTCTTCAATGTTTCAATAGGTGGCCTCCTGCAAAGAATGGTTCCCATTGAGCTCGCCACAAAAGGATTCCAATTCAAACCCGCCACAAAAGAATTCCTATAGAAATCCTCCACAGAAGGATTCCCATTCACACGGTTCACGGGAGGATTCCTATTGAAATCCTCTACAGGAAGGTTTCTATTCTAACCCTCCACATCAGCATTCATACTGAAGGACTCCGAAGGATTCCTGTTGGTTTTCCACAACCAGGATGTTTATTGAAGTCCTCTAAATCATGATTCCTATTGAACTCGCCACAGATGATTTCCAAAACAAGCCCTGCACATAAAGATTCCGACTGAAACGATCCAGAAGGAGGATTCCTATCCAAACTGACAACAGAAGGATTTCTATTCGATCCCTCCACAGCAAGGTTCGACTTGAAAGCCTTCACAGAAGGATTCCTACTGGCTTTCCATAGCCAAGATTATTCTTGCATTCCTCCACAGCATGGTTCCTATTCAACTCGCCACAGCAGGAATCCAATTCAACCCATCGCATAAGCATTTCTGTTGAAACCGTTCAGATGGAGGGTTCCCATTCAAACCGTCCATCGGAGGATTTCTATTGAAATCCTCCACATGAGGAATTCTGTTCGAACCCTCCACAGTGCCCACAGCAGGATTCATGTTGAAAGCCTTCACTCCAGGATTTCTAATTGTTTTCCACAGCCAGGGCTCGTATTGGACTCCTTCAAAGAATGACCCGTCGTATTCATTTAGATCGTCACAGCAGGTTTCCAATCCAAACCCGTCAAATAAGGATTCTTACCGAAATCCTCAAAAGGGAAATCCCCATTCGAATCATCCACAGGAGATTCCTCTTGAAATCCTACAAATAAGGAGTTCCTCTCCGAACCATCCACAAAACGATTCCTGTTGAATTCCCCCACAGAACAAGGAATCCTTGCGAAACCCACGTAAATTCGTGAATCGACTTCCTCCACATCGTGATTCCTGTTGAGATCCGCCACAGAAGGATTCCGAACGAAGTCTTCCACAAAAGGATTATATCATGGCAGATGTGCTTCATTTGTCTTCCACATGCGCGTATGGGCTGGCGAGGCCGCGTGCGCAAGAAGAGACGCATGACGCAACAGAGAAAACGACTGGGAGTCGCGAGCCGCTCCACAGCCAGAACCCCCCAACCGCGACGGAAGATGTTCTTGATCTGCGTTCCAGATGCGACGCGGGCAAACGAGGAGGAACATGGGGCTGCAAAGGTAGATCTTGGGTGAGGGTGCGAGCATATATATATATATATATATATATATATATATATACATATACCCTGCCCCACCTTTTTGCGTGCGGACACGCCAATGGTCAGAGTAGGCTAAACCCCCCTCGAACCCCCCAGCTACTGTACGCGCCGGGATGCAAGGGTACCCTACGCCACGCATTTCCTAGGCGGCAAGCACGCGGCGCCTACCGCACCGCGCGCTTGCCACCTAAGGCGTGCGAGGTGGTCCTCCACCGCTCGCATACAGCAATCTGGGGAGGGGGCCTACGCTATCTTCTGGGCTACGGCACCAGCAGAAAGCGTGCCTTAACACGGAAGGGGTGGACCGCGGGTGGGAGCCCAAACAGGCTACGGACGTGTTGGGGCGGCGTGTCCTGGCCAAAGGGGGGAAGACGGGTATACGCATACAGGGGACCAGTATACAGACATACCCTGCCCCACCTTTTTGCGCGCGGACACGCCAATGGGCAGAGTAGGCTAGACCCCCTCAAACCCCCCAGCTACTGTACGCGCCGGGATGCAAGGGTACCCTACGCCACGCATTTCCTAGGCGGCAAGCACGCGGCGCCTACCGCACCGCGCGCTTGCCACCTAAGGCGTGCGAGGTGGTCCTCCACCGTTCGCATACAGCAATCTGGGGAGGGGGCCTACGCTATCTAACTCCCCCACCTACTGGCCTTAAGGCTACGTAGGCCGTCCGTGTTTAGCTCCGAACCCCCCCTGAAAATGGCATATTTATGCCGGTCCTTAATTCGGGGGTGTGCGGGGGGGCAAACCACAGGACTGCCGGGGGGGTCTGGACACGCTACCCGCGCCAGGCCACAGCCCTGACGCGGGGCAGGCACCGCACAGGGCGGCCCTAGACGTGCCAGACATCCATCAGCAGCCCCTTGGTTTGGCCCCCCTGCACACCCCTCCACTTCACGCCCTTCTCCAGCCCTTGCTCTCCACACGGCGCGGCAGCCTTTTCTGGGGTCCAAGGACCGTGAGGACGGCACCCAGGAGGGGGACAACACTCTGCAGCCGCCGGAGCGGCGCGGCAACGCCCAAAGGGCAGGCCGCGCAGAGTGTTATCCCCCCCTCTGGGTCCCGTTCTCACGGCCGTTGGGCCCCGAAAGGGTCGGCACTTTCGAGGAGGAGGTGACGGGGGGAGGCGACGGGAGGAGGTGACACGATGCACGGAGGAGGTGAGACGGGCGTGGACCCCAAACAGAGAACGCCCCACACAACGGGCGGGCCCTGGGGCCCCAAGAAACCAGGACCCGAGAGAGAGGGGGGGCCACGCGGCCCCACGGCGGGAGGGCGGTTGCCTTCGCCGCAGCGAAGACAAACGCCCGATTTTCGGCAAGCACTGTTGGGCGCGAGCAGTGGCCTTTTACAGTGGCCAGCTGCAGGGGCCGCAGTCCTCGCGCAACGGCGCGGGTTGCCTCGCTCCCGGGCTGGGCGCGCACTGAGTCGGCCACCGCGCCCTCGATGCACAGGCGCGCGGTGGCGGAGGAGGCCCACCGACCCACCACGAGGGTCGCCTCCATGGAGCCGCTCCTGACGAAGAAGGCGCTCGCCCCGCCACGCCGGAGGCTGTGCCACGTGATGGGCCCCGCCAGGCCCAGGCCCCTCGCCAAGGCGCGGAGGGCACCACGCAGCTGGGACGGCGTCCTCCATGAGAGCCGCGCGCCTGCACCAAGGCCGCGGGCCGCAACCCGCAGGAGCGCCACAGCCATCCTGCTGCGGATGACGACTGCCTCCGCGCAGTCCTTGCCAGCCGTGGTCTTGGACGAGCTGATCCGGACCACGAACAGCTCGCCGCGGTCGACGATGTCGCCCACCGTCAGGGCAAACACCTCCGCGCCTCGGAGCATGCCCTCGAAGCCGACGAGAAGGAGGGCGGCCACGTCGAAAGCGCCTGCAGCGCACGCGAGCCTCGCCATGGCCGCGACGGCCTCGGTCGTGAGCGGCAGCACCCTGGACGCTGGCTCATGATGCCCCCATGCCTTGAGGAGAGTCCAGCTCAGGTCAAGGTGTCGCCTCAGACGAGGCGCCGCGAAGCACACCCCTGCCAGCGAGTTGTTGGCGGCCGCGATGCCCGCACTAGAGGCCCACAGGCCCTCGAGGTACTCCGCGACGAGGGCGTCGGCGTCCTCGGTGTCGCCGCGCAAGGCGTCCGCCCCCGCCTGCTCGGCTCCGAAGTGGGCCAGCAGGGCCCGCAGGGCCCGCCCGTAGCGCCGCCGCGTCTCCGCCGACACCCTCAGGGAAGAGAGAGTCTGGCAGCGCGTCCCGCGGCGCCTCACGGGCGCGGGCCTGCGGTGAGCGGCCGCGCGCGCGGCACGGGTCGCCCTCGCCTCCTGGGCTTCGAGCCACGCCACAGCAGCCTCCTCGACGGCTCGTCCGAAGGGTTGTCCTCCGAGACCACGTAGCCGATCAGTGGGTACATGTCGGCCGCCACGACGACGGCCATCCAGCGCTTCAGGATGGGCTGGAGCTTCCTGCTGCTGCTGCGGCCCTTCGTCACGATGGCCGCGACCACCTGGCTGTCGACGAGGTGTAAGAACCTGCTCCCGCGCTGCGCGACCTTGCGGGCGCGCCACCTGATCGCCGACGTGGCCGCCTGCAACTCTCTCACGTTTATGTGGGTGGAGCTCCGGCCGGGCCACGCCATGCTGACCACCACGCGCCACTTCCACACGAACGGGCCCAGGCTCGTCCTCGGCCAACCCCGCGGGCGGTAGGGGACGCCGTAGTCCAGCCTGACGTCCGACCCGCCCTTCTCCGCGCGGCTGAGGTAGTGCAGGACCAGCTGCCTCGCCTCCGCGGTGTCCGGCTCCCCTGGCTCCGTGACGAAGGCCCCCGCCTGGTCCCGCGTCGCCCGGCACTCGCGGACGGGGGGCGCCTCTTCTATCGACAGCTCCCTGTTCAGCGCGCCGCGGCGGTGCAGGAGCTGCTGGCACAACCATGCCACGACGTGAATACTGAAGCTGTTGCCGAGGAGGAAGGCCCTGGCGTCGGAGGCGCCCTGAGGGTTCGAGCCCTTGGCGGCTAAGGAGTGTACCCCACATCGAAGCCAAGGAGCCGCTCCCTCTCCTCGCTGGTGGGGAGGCGCAGGAAAGGGAACGAGGAGGTGCAGATCATGTTTTTGTCCTCGTACAAGGCCACATGATACCTGCGCCCGTCCGCAGCCCACCTTTGACGGGCCGCCTCCGATGCAGCCGCGAAGCCACGCGGGGCTGAGGGAAAGGAGGGCTGGGGCCTGCAGCAGACGAGCGTGGGGAAGCACCTCGGTCTCCCTGGCCAAGAGCAGCCCTCGTCCTCCCACGCGAGGTCCATGAGCGGGACGCCGGGGCCCACCAGCTCGTCGTAGACCCCGCGGTCGGCCAGCCGAAGAGGCGCCGATGCGGTGACGCCCCAGCACGTCCAGAACAGGCGCGGCATGCGGCACGGCACGAACACCGACGAGCACACCAGCGTCGGCCTCACCTGCAGCGCCTCCGAGATCAGCTCCACGTTGACGTCGGACATGCTGGCCACGTTCTCCACGAACCAAACGAGCCTGTCCCTGAAGACGGCGGCGAGGAGAGCCAGGATACGCGGCACCTCGTGGAACAGCGAGGACTTCCTGCCGCTGAGGCCGCGCCCGCCGACGTTGAGGCGCGACAGGTCCTGGCAGGGGCTGCCCGCAGCGACCGCCACCAGGTCGACGAGGCCGCCGAACGCCTCGAACAGGTCCCGCACCGTCTCGCTGCCCACGCGGGTGACGTCGCCCCAGTCGATGACACCTGGCCAGCGGAGCCTGACAACGCGCCTCGCCTTGGCGTCCGTCTCGGCCGCGACGTAGGCCGCGACGCGGACGGGCAGCCTCGAGAAGGCGACGGCGAGGCCTCCGATGCCGTCGAACAGGCCGATGAGCAGCACCGACAACACCCTGCGGGCTGCCCTGGCGGGGACGCGTGGGTTGGCTGCCGCCCACGGTCGGGCGGGGTCCTCGGGCATGTTGAGGAGCCTGGCCCCCATCCCCAGCTGGTCGGGGACCGTCCTCGGCACCTGCAAGGCGGCGGCGACATCCTCGCGCAGGCCGGCTGACGTGCACACGCCGCCGCCCATCTCCGACGCGTCCGAGGACGTGACCACGCCGTCGATGCGCGCCCGCAGCGAGGAGGCGGCCAGCGGCAGGACCATCACGCCCATGAGGAGCTCCTCCACCATCTCCGCGTCCAGGAAAGCCCCCTGCGCTGAGGACGCAGCCAGCGTCCAGACGGAGTTCAGGACCCCGAAGAGCGGCCGCCTGAACTCGAAGGCCCTCACGAGCTTGCCGAGGGCCGCCATGGCAACGCGCCACGGGACCAGGCGCCGCTGCACCGCGGCCAAGCAGAGGCCCGCAGTGGCCAGCGCCTTGGAGGCGGGGACCGCGAGGCGCCCGCTGACGCCGTCGACGTCCGCGCCCATGCGCTCGACCCTCAGCTGCCTGCAGTGCGCCTTCTCGGCCGAGAAGGAGACGCTCGCCCTCTCGTAGCTGGCGCGGACCCGCAGCTGGAGGTCGCTCGGGGTCCCCACGAGCTTGCGGGCCAAAACCTCCTCGACGATCTCCGGCGCATCGAAGTCGTCGATGTAGACCTGCCACC
Organism: Prorocentrum cordatum; assembly: GCA_963575745.1. NCBI lineage: Eukaryota > Dinophyceae > Prorocentrales > Prorocentraceae > Prorocentrum > Prorocentrum cordatum. The sequence goes on from CAUYUJ010014159.1 coordinate 409,006, forward strand.
AGCCAGCGTCCTGGCCGCTGCCTGCCTCGACCAGGGGCCGCGCGCAATCCTTGCGCCACTCCCCATCTGGGGGAAGCCCCGCCCCGAGGGGCGGCGCCAGGCGGCACAGCCGTCGGTGGATGTGCTGGAAGACGGGCACCGCGAGCGACCAGCCCATGGCGATGACAGCCGAGGTCACGTAGACGACGGGCTCCGAGCGGCCAAACAGCTTGCCCGCGAGCGGCCGCCCCACGGCCATGTAGGGGCGCCACGCGGGCGGGACCCGCCACACGAAGAAGGCCCCCTTCTGGTCGTCGCCCGACCACAGCAGCAGCTTCCCCTCAGGGATCACGACCGACGTCCACGACGTCGAGGCCGCAAGCAGCGCCGCCTCGCCCACGTGGGCCTTCAGGAGCGAGTTGCCTGGCACCATGTTGAGGATGGGCCTGGTGACCCGCGTGGCGCCAGGCGCTGGAGCGCCCTTCTTCTCCACCGCGAACAGGCCGTTCAGCACGGGCTCGCCCCACGCGGACCAGCTCGCTCTCCGCGAGCGTGGTGAAGATGCCGAGCGACACGAGGTGCAGCGCCAGCTCCTCCCAGTCCGCCTCCGTCTCCACGTTCACGCGGGCCCGCGGCAGCGGGTTGGGCCAGTCGGACTGGTCGAGGAGCGCCAGCTCGGGGCGGCGCAGCCAGGCGCCGACCTCGTCGTCCACGAAGTCGATCGCGTCGAGCGTGGCAGCGCACTCCCGCGCGGGCAGGCCAGGGGCCAGCTCGCAGAGCCGGCAGGGGAGGGCCTTCACGCCCGACTCGCCCTCGTACGCTGACCCGCAGCCGCCCGCCAGCTCGTCGATCGCAGGGACCGCGACCATGGCCAGCGGGTCCTCCGCCAGGGCCGCCGCTCGGCTCTTCAAGTGCACGTAGACCTGCGTCTGCGCCTTCGACAGGGTCGGCCTGTGGCGCCAGCCTTCCTGCGCGCGGCCGCAGAACGCGTAGTTGAGCGCCACCACGCTGAGGTACAGCCACGCCTGCTCGCTGACCTCCCGCGCCACGGCGCGGCGGCGGCACCTGCGTGCCTTGGGCAAGGCACTGTGGGCCAGCCAGCGGTCCACCTCCTCGGTCGATGGAAAGGGAAGCGGCAGGGCGTCCCGAACCCTCCTGTTCGACGACCCTCCGCTCCCACAAAATGTGTCCGCACGCATGCTGAACGACCGAGCGAAGTTGCCAAGGCTGCCTGGGTGACGTCGCACTGCTGCCACCAGCCGCGCCGCCAGGTCGACCGCGACGATGCTCTTGCCGAAGCCGAAGGAGAGCTCGTCGGACCAGCACTGCAGCGCGGTGGCCAGCAGGGGCTCCGCGACGCCCTCACCCCCCCCGCATAGGGTGGCACGATCTCCGCCCTCGGTAAACCGAGTTTGGCCCACGCCGCGGACTCCCCCACCAGCACCCCTCGCAGGGCTCGTGCCTTTGATGGAGGCACCGGCCACCCTCCCTGAGGAGGCTCCACCATAGCGCGGGGCAGGCGGCAGGCTGCCGCCGCCCAGGTCCGACGGGGGCGCGCCGCCGCACGAGCTTTGAAGGCTCGCAGGCGGTGCTGGGTGTTCGTCTCCCCCGGCTGCTTCGGGAACTTCTTCCGCATCTCCGCGAAGGACATCTTCCACGGCGGTGGGGCTGCCGACCCCTCGGCCCGCGGGGGAGGCCCGCCTGCGGCCGCCGCCAGGGGGGCTGGCGGAGCCGCCGCGGAAGCCTTCCTGCGGGGCGGCCGAGCCCGCGGCTGGCGGGGGGCCTGCCCCCCAGGTCCCTTTGCCTGCGCTGTCGCAGGGGGTACCCCCCCTGCCTGGCCAACAGACGGAGGCGCCAGCGGCGGGCGCGCCCCCGTCGGGCCCCCGCCCTATCCCGGCGTCTTGGCGGAGGCCAGCCGCGCGGAGAGCTCGTCCAGCTTCATCTCGCCGAGCTGGATGCTGCGGATGAGCTCCTCCTCCTCGCCGCGGATGGCCGTGGGCTCGTCGCGCGGCGGGATCAGCTCCAACAACTTCGCCGCCGCCCACGAGCCGTCCGTCGTTGCCATCTGCAGCGCCTTCAGGCGCTGGACGATCAGGTCGCAGGCGTGGGCCGCCTTCCCCTGCATCAGCAGGTCCACCGCCTCCGCCAGGGCGCGGAGCTCGCGGCACGTCTGCACGCCGATCTCCTTCACCGGATGCTGCGGCAGGTAGATCGTGAGGAGGTACCGCAGGGCGATCGGGCCCGTCGCGTCGACGGCCGCCTCCCCCTCCTGCGAGCCCAGGAAGTCCGCCATCTGCTGCAGGCTCAGCTCCGTGAGGCGGCCTGGGGAGGCGGCGGCCATCCGACGACAGAAGGCTCTCTTCGCGGCCAGGTCGCGCGGCACCGCCGCGGGGTCCGAGGAGCCGAGGCCGTCCCCGCCGATGTCGCCAGGGGGAGCCCCCGGATGGCCATCACGAGCGCCTGCGCCAGCTCCGCCATGCCGCCGCTCAGGCCAGCTCCTGGCGGCGCCCGCTCGGGCGCAGGGCCCCCCGACCCGCGGGGGGCCGCGTCCGAGGCGGCCCTCTTGAGCTTCGCGGCGCGCTCGACCAGCAGGTCCCCGAGCGACCGCTTCTTCACAGGCCCCTCGCCAGCCGCCTCTGCGCCGAGGGGGAAGCCGTCCAGGTTGACGTCTCCAGCAGCCCGCTTCCCCTCCTCGAAGCGCACACGAGCCCCTGCGAGCTTGCCTCCCAGGCCGCCCGCGGCAGCTGCCTCCTCGTCTGCGGCCAGCTCCGAGCCAGGGCCGCGCGACGAGCCCCCTACGCTCAGGAAGTCGTCGAAGGGGGCAGCGCCAGGCGGGGCCCTGGGAGGACCTGCCGCGGCTGGTGGGCGACCCGCCGCTTTGGCCACCGCAGCGGGCCTCGCGGGGGCGGCGGCGGCGACCAGCGGCCCGAGGCGTGCTGCTGGCCAAGCCGCCTCTGGGTTCGCCTCCTGGCACTCGACGAACAGCGCCCGCAGGTCCGTGAGGCCGAGCTCTGCCCCGTCCGCCACGTGGATCAGCTCGGCGCACGCCCCCGGCCCCTCCACGACTGAGCACGGGTTCTCCGAGCACACGTGGATGAGCGGGCGCTCTGTCACCGCGCTCGGCTCCCCAGGGTGGCTGGCCCACCAGTCCCAGTAGCCGTCGTCGCTGAAGAGGAACTCGGCCTTCACGAAGCGTTGCGGCGGCTCCGCGCTGGAGACACGCAGCGCCCGCCACGAGAACCGGCGCTGCTCGAGGCCGCCCGCGGTGTAGCCCGTGCTGCAGTAGCATTTGCCCTGGGCCACCGCCAGCGGGACGATCGGCACGGGCCCGTCCTCCACGGGCGCGGGCACGACGGCCTCCGGCGCCTCCCAGAGGTCCTCGTCTCCACCGTCGAGGTCCTCGACAGCCGCCTGGGCCATCCAGCCCCGCGCCTGCCAGGAGCCAGGCCAGCGACCCTCGCCTCCCAGCGCTGCCGCCAGGGGCGCGAGGAGGGCGGACGGCGGCCCTCGCAGCAGGCCTCGCGGCCACCGAGACAGCCCGTGGCCGCGACCCCGAAGAAATGCTTGGATCCTAAAGCCCAAACAGGCTACGGACGTGTTGGGGCGGCGTGTCCTGGCCAAAGGGGGGAAGATGGGTATACGCATACGGGGGACCAGTATACAGACATATATATATATATATATAATATATATATATATATATATATGTGTACACCAATATATAGAGTCACGCCTATCTTCGTTTCTACTATATATACACATCCACATACATATTCATGTACATGTATGTATATATATACATATATGTATATACATATGGTCGCCCCCCGGGCCATCATACCTGTTCGCCTCCTCATCATCTAGTGCTGCGTTTCCTCTGTCTCTCTCTCTCTCTCTCTCACTTTTTCTCTCTCTCTCTCTCTCTCTCTCTCCAAAACTTTGTGTTTTCCATATGTCCCAAATATTTCAGATCTTCCTAGGGACTACCCAGTTGAAAAGCCTTGTGTTTTCCAGATGGTCTAAAGATTCCAGATCGTCCCAAAGACTACCCAGGTGAAAAACCATGTGTTTTCCAGATTTCCCACATATTCCAAATCTGCCCAGAGACTACCCAACTGTAAACCCTTGTGTTTTCCAGAATTTCTACATATTCCAGATCTCCCAATGGATTGCCCAAGCGGAAAACCATGTGCTTTCCGGATGTTCCAAATATGCCAGATCTTCCCAGAGACTGTCCAAGTGAAAAACCGTGTGTTTTCCAAATGTTCCATGTATCCCACATTTTCCAGGGAGTACGCTGCAAGCTCAGAGAAGCCTCTGCGTATATATATATATATATATATATATATATATATATATATATATATGGAATATCTGGAAAATCTGGAAACACACATGGTTTTTCACCTGGGTAATCTCTGGGAAAATCTGGAATATTTGGAAACTCTGAAACGCATCGCGTTTTTCACCTGGGTAGTCCCTGGGAAAATCTGGGATATCTGGAAAATCTGAAAAATCTGGAAAACAAATGGGTTTTCACTTGGGTAGCCTCTGGAAAAAATCTGAAATATTTTAGACATTTTGAAAAGACAGCGTTTGTTCAATACCACCCTCCCCACCGATCCCTTCCTTTTTTTTTCCTCTCTCTCTCTCTCGCTTTGCTTTTTTGTTTCTCTCTCTCTCTCTCTGTCTCTCGCTCTCTCTCTCTCTCTGTCTGTCTCTCTCTCTCTCTCTCTCTCCTCCTCTCCCTCTGTGGTGAGGATTCCTGCTGTGAGGCTTTCCATTCGAAACCCGCAAAGGATTCCTGCCGTGAGGCGTTCCACTCGAATCCCATTGTGGTACTTTCCAAAGCATTTCTGTTGTGAAGCATTCCAATAGAATCCTTTTGGGGGTGTTTTCCAAAGTATTCCGATTGTGAGGATTTCCCTTAGAATCCCTCATCTGTGGTGCTCTCCAAAGGATTCCGATTGTGAGGCTTTCCGCCAGAATCCCTCTGTGGTGCTTTCCAACAGAATCCTGTTGTGAGGTTATCCAATCGAATCCCTCTGTGGTGCTTTCCAAAGGTCCTTGTGGTGAGGCTCTCCAATGGGACTCCTGTGTGGTGCTTTCCAAAGGGTTCCGGTTGTGGGGCTTTCCCATCGAATCCCTCTGTGGTGCTTTCCAAAAGGATTCCGGTTGTGAGGCTTTCCAATCGAGTCCGCTTGGGGTACTTTTCAAAGGAATCCTGCTGAGAGCCTTTACAATCGAATCCTTCTGTGGTGCTTTCTGGCGAATTCCTGTTGAGAGGCTTTCCAAAGCAACTCATTTGTGGTGCTTTCCAAAGGGATCCTGTTGTGCGGCTTACCAATATAATCCCTCTGTGGTGCTTTCCAAAATGATTCCGATGGTGAGGCTTCCCACTAGAATCCCTCTGCGGTGCTTTCCAAAGGATTCCGATTGTGAGGCTTCCCAATAGATTCCCTCTGTGGTGCTTTCCAAAAGAATCCTGCGAAGAGGCTTTCACATGGAATCCCTTTGTTGCGCTTTCCAAAAGGATTCCGATTGTGGAGCTTTCCCATGGGAGCCAATGCGGAGCTTTCCAAAAGACTCCCTTTGTGACGCTTTCCAACAGGAGCCATTTGCAACATTTTCCGAAGAGTTCCTGCTGTGAGGCTTTCCAATCGAGTCCCTCTGTGGTGCTTTCCAAAGGTCCTTGTGGTGAGGCTTTCCCATGGAACTCTTTTGTGGTGCTTTCCACAGGGTTCTGGTTGAGGGGCTTTCCCATCGACTCCCTCTCTGGCGCTTTCCAAAAGATTCCGATTGTGAGATGTTCCCATCGAATCTCTTTGTGGTGGTTTCCAACAAGGAATCCTGCTGTGAGGCTTTCCAATAGAATCCCGCTGTGGTGCTTTCCAACAGATTCCTTATGAGAGGTTTTCCAATAGAATCCCTGTAGTGCTTTCCACAAGGTTCCGCTTGTGAGGCTTTACCATAGAATCCCTCTGTGATGGTCTTCAAAGGCATCCTGGTGAGAGCCTTTCCAATGGAATTTCTTCGTGGTTTTTATTTTAAAGGGTTCCTGTTGTGAGGCTTTCAAATGGAATCCCTTTGTGGTGCTTTCCAAAAGGATTCCGATTGTGAGAAAGAGAGAGAGAGAGAGAAGCAGCGAGGACACATATATGAAGGCAAGAAAGATGATAATGTAGGAGGGGAGGAGGATGAGGAGGATAATGACAGGAATCACGATAATGGGGAGGAGACGGAGAATGAGGAGGCGAATGAAGAGAATGAGGAAAAAGAGAATGATAAATATTGATGGGAATGATGAGGACGAGGCAAATGAGAAGAAGAAACATAATGAGGAATAATGTGGAGAATGGGGAGGAGGAGGATAATGAGAACGAGGACGGGGAGAAGGATGAGGAGGCGAATGAAGAGGAAGAGGGTACGAGAGGAGGCGAAAGGTATGATAACAGGGGGGCGAGCACATATATAATGGGCCACGGCGTCTGGGGGAACAGTTGAAGCTCTCAGAATGGTCTGGCAAATGCGTCAAATGTCTGCCTTTCTAAGTCCTGGGGCTGCTGCAAAGGACTCGCGTCCACAGGATGGGACGCACAGAGACATACTGATACCATGTGTCCGCCTTGGAGGCGCGCGTCCGACCCGAACATGTATATCCATATTGTAGTATATCGTTTCCAGAGCGGCATGGCCAGAAAGCGTCAGCCACTAAGATCTCTCCGTGCGCGCGTCGCCCTGGGGGCGGCGACGCACAGATAGTATGAGTATGCCTGGGTGACGCCGACAGGAGGCCTTGAATCGGCAAACCACGACCTCCAAAGTGAGACGGCGAAGACTTCAGCGGAAATGCAGAACGACCGCTTGGTCAATGTCCGCCTGCAACTCAGCGAGAACTGGATCTGGTGAGTCAGATAAGTACATCTCACGATCTCCGTTTCTCGACGACGGCGTTGATACCCTATGAAGCATTGGCCTGCGCAGTCTCGCAACAGATGCCCAAACTTCAGGGTCAGGGGGGTCCTCGCAGACGGCGGCAGTGCTTGTGCGACTTCCTGCGCTTGACCAGACGTTTGCAATGATATGCCTTGGAAGCTGGCGTGCTAAAGCCACTCTTAACGCGTCCAGAGAAGTACGTGTACTTGAACTGGAACTCAATTCTGATTCGGATTCATCATCGGATATCACTGTGGCATCACCAGGAGCACCATCGATTCCATGTGACTCAACGCGGACACTACTCACGTTTGTCATTCTGGACACCACGTTGTCCACTGTGCCATATCCTTCGGCACTCCGAGCTTCTGCGCGCACAAAAACACCTTGCTCTACTTGCAAATGCCCTTGGCCCCTACGAAGGGAATGAACCGATGCTTGGGGCGTCTCGCTTACGGTACCAACATCATATTCGTGATATCCGACCGGTGTCGATGGGTCATCACCAGCCGGAGCATCTGCGTTTGATGCGGTATCGGAGACGCGCTCGGGGGATGTTTGCCCGCTTTGGGGCCATCTGAGGTGCATCCTGGATTGCTGGGAATCCGCCTGGAGCCAACATCCTGTCAGAGGGGGCGGGGGGAAAGGGTGGAGAGGGGAAGGAAAGGTCGGGGAGAAGGGGGCGGAGAGAGTCGCGCACGAGGTCCCCAGTGCGCCTTCCTGGCCTTCGCAGCCTCCAAGTCCAGTCACCGTGGCCTCCAAGATGCCCAGCAAGTCATCTAAGGTGGCTCAAGAGAAGGGCTCCAACGCTCCCAGAGAGGCCTCAAGAACAACCAAGATGGCCTCAGGAGTGCGCAAGGTCTGGAAAGCGCCCACAAAGGGTTCGAAAGGACTCATAAGACGGCCTCGAGAAGCAACAACCACATGACGTTCGCGGTCTCACCCTTTCCCCTAGACGTTCCAAGAAGGCCTCCAAGTCTCAGACAGGCCCAAGACAGCCGAAGGGGCCCTGAAGAGTCTCCAGAGATGGCACAGGAAGGTCCCAACACAGCCAAAGCTGTCCCCAAGTCGGCCACTAAGGCCCGCAAGAGGGCCAAGAGGAGGGTCTCGCAGGGGCCCCGGAAGCCCGCCCTCACAAGATGGCTCCTGCGAAGCCCAGCACGCCCCCAATCCACAACCGTGCCCTATGCACGCTGAGGCGTTGACGAATGCCACGGGCTGCCTAGCGGGGCTCCTGTAATCTAGCCAGGGACCCCCCCCCCCTCCCGCGAACCCTTGCCTGCATCACCCCCCCCTTCTCGAAGCCACGATACCTTGCAGAACACGGTGGACCCGCGCCACCGAGGCCGCGATCCGTTGTAAAACACAGAAGATCCGCGTCCCGAGCTTCCAAGACGGCCCATGCAGGCAACCAAAGACAAAGATGGCCCAAGATGCCTCGAAGACGGCCCAAGGCGGCCCCCATCTCTTTCTTTCGGGGGGGGGCGGCGGAATGGCGCAAACCACTTAAATCCCACAAGCAATCTGGGCGTGGGTGGTTTGAAAAACTGTTTGTTCCAACTCCCTGTTGTTGTTTTTTCCGGGGGGCCCACACCTCTGGTAAGACAGGAAGGTACACGCACCGCTACTCCACGGCCCTCTCTCGAGGGGCGTTCTGGGCAAGACTCAGCGGCGAACCGAGCGGTTGCGTCCGGATTCCACGAAGAGGCAGCGGCATTGGGACATTTTCCCCCATTGAGGATTTCTGTTGGTTTGCATCCCCCCGCCCCCAGTCCAGAGGAGATATTCGAAGCCTCCCGAATGAGAGGGTGACCAACCCACGCCATCTGCAGCGCTCGGTGTCGCCTGCAGCGGAGGCGGATCCGCGCCTCGAACAGCTCGTCGGGCGCGGCTAAACTACCCACTCGTTTCTGGGAGTGGGTGTGCACATAAGCTTCGCACACCGATGCACAGCACAAAACGGCAGCAAGTATCGGCAACTGCTTCAAAAGGAGGAAGAGGCGAAAAAAATACGTCGGCACAATCCACAATCGGACCAATCCATGTCATCAGAAGTCCTTGTACATATGGGCATTCGGCATGGTGTTTCAAATCATCGAGGTCAATGTCAGGAACACATGTAATGACGCACCCTCGGGAGATAATACGGAACCGCGCAGCGGTACATATCCCCCGGCAACCAGTACGTAACGGAGCCCAACCAATATACATGGTGGTGCGTTTCACCGTCTACCTGATTTTACCGATCATTTGAGCAACCTCAAGGGGGCTAGGAACAGGGAGCTACATCGAGACCGTTTGCAAGAGGCTCGCTCGGGGCACGCCTCAAGGTCCACGGGGGCGAGCGCCGCAAAGAACCTTCTCTGGAGTTTCCTCTTCGGGAAATTGTCGGGCACCGACGATGCAATGGCGACGCGTTCCTGTCACAGGCTGCACAGTTGAAAAGGAAACGAACCCCTCCACCATCCATGCATAGCACGAGCAACGCACACGTCATCGCCAATCCCCGCCGTCATCCTCCCCACGGGAATGGCAGCCTCCAGCCGAGCCTTGGTCGTGCTAGAATGGCGGACACGCGACTGCGGCCCGCGACTGCACTGCTCGCCAGCGCGGCGCAAGCGCGGGAAACTCGGCGGGGGGGGGCCCAGGGCGTTGAGACCGCAAAGCATGTTCTTCGAAAAAATACCTCGGAGCAGCTGCGAGCGGCTGGAAGCTTGCGTCAAAAGCCTTGTGAACCTCACGCGTCGGAGACTAGCACTGCGTGGCGCGCAGAAGCACAGACAGGCACGCGGAGGAGAGCATGCCCATAGTCATGGCAAGCCCGAGACCCACGTTGCGCAGAGTACGAACCCTTTGTTTCAACTTGCCCAAAGCCTCAAGCAACGCGAACTTGCGCCCCTCAGAACCGATCTCAACCCCAAGATACTTAGCATGATGGACCACCTGTAGTAGCCGGCATTGCCCCCCAAGAGTCCGAAGCCACTCATCAAGAACGGCGCAATGAGCACCGCCCGTCAAAACCAACTGGCACCTCGCGAGGTTTAGCCGAAGACCCGCGCTAGTGTCGAGAAACCCGAACAGACCCATGATCGGCGACAGGCTCGCGCATATATCACGGATCCCAAAGCGGAGGTCGTCGGCATATCCGAGCCCAAGGTCGATGAGCGAACTCGCTCGTCGCAGGATCCACCGCGGAACCGAGTCGAGCGCAAGCGAAACAGGGCGCATGCTGGCGAGGCCCCCCTGTCGCACTCCTCGCTGAATGGCAGGGCGCTGCAGCCGGCGACCCGCCAACGCCGCGGCTGCGACGCTGCCCGCGTGCAGAGCAACGAAGAAACAGATGGTAGGAGCGGGAGTGGCCACCGCACTGGGCACCATGAGAGTCCAATCGATGATGAACGATGGAAGGGCAGCAGCAAAGCCCGCGAGAGGCATAGCAGAATGTGGCCCGCCGCGCAGCCACTGCTGAAGTCCCCATTCCTCCGCCTCAACCACATTAGAAGCGATGCTCTTCCCCCCCATTCCTCTGGACTGAATGCCGCCCGCCGTGGCCTGCGCAATCCTAGCGAATGGAGCCCCCATCCCCATCGACAAAGCCATGCACGATGCATCCGCGAGCGCCAGCGGCCGCGTCTTGCACGCAGCACGAAAAGCTGCATCGCCCACATCCGTCGGGGGACAGCCTTCGGGTAAAAGTATAACAGCACACATGTCGCATGTCCAGAGGAAAGACAGAGCTGTTCGTAACATACATATAAGAGCACACATCATAAAAAAGGAGTCAGCCGCGGTTCCAATCTGCAAACAACTGCATGGGATTCCGTCAAAACCAGCGGCGGTGTTTCTTGGCCAATGCAGCAGTCACGAGTCGCGCCGACCGAGGTTCCACTCGAACGCATCACTGAAACCACGAACCGACTGACAGTGCTCAAGCAAATACACCCACATCGTCGCGTCCTCCTCAGCCGCAGCAAAGACCCCCCCCCATAGCGGGCCATAATCCCCCCGTAGTTCCCCACTAAGGCGCGCGGGGAGCCGTCCTCCTCGAAAATCCCTCGCAGGCGCGCCCCGCGCCGAAGCCGGCGCCAAGTCTGCATTTTAAACTGCAGCGGTCTCCTGGCCAAGCGGAGACTCCAAAGCAGCGCAGCGGCGCCAGCGCCGAAACTCAAGCGGGCGCGCAAAGTCCGCGCAGCTCACGGTCGACGTCAAAAACTCGCGCCAGCACAGGCAACGCACGCGCGGAACCAAGCACTGCAGCAAAGTTGCCTACCCTCCAGCCACGGATCGCACGCATAGCCCGGAAGTGTTGCTCCACTGGGGTCGCTGCGGGTTTGCGTGCCGCCTGTCGTTTCGCTGTCCGAACTGTGTCCTCCGCGATAGTTCGGGGTGAACGGGGTTCCAGTCATCGGGGATCTGTGGAAGGGCCACTTTCACAAGGTTGCGGCAGGCGGGGATCTTACTGGCTAAACGGGGACCGCGAGAGATACCTTCGGATCGCAAGGCTGAAACGTGACCGCCAACGGAATGGTCGGAGGGCTCGAAACGCTCCGGCCTGCTCCGAACTTTCGACTGCATAGCGCGGCCGGACAGCACTGCACATTGTAGACCTGCGTGAATCCGATCGGGCCTCGAGGCGCGAGTACTCCCATCATTCCCCCACCCGCACCTTGTCGGATCAGGCTGGTACAGCTCGGCCCACCCCCACACTTGATACCAACATATGTAGCTTCCCATCGGTCCCCAATTTCCCAGTTCCCACATTCGTCTGCCTGCCTCCCTCCCCATTCAAAGCAGAATTCCAATCTCCCCCGATCAAGTAGAAACGCGTCGTGGCCCTCGGGAGCGAGTATCAAATCTCACTGAGCACACGCCGACACAAAGGTCGCCAACGGCACGCGGTGGGCACGCGCACGTTTACTGCGCATAGAAAGCCGAGAAGACCGTCGCACCGAGATAGTAGCACCCGACCTTCTCTCAAGGTCCGATGCTGGATAGAGCGGAACTGAGTCGCGAGCGAACTGCCAATTGCCGTGACCGCGCCATCAGCCGCAGCCGACGCACACACCGAATCACCGATGTCGCTGCCACGCAACTGCTGACGAAGACACTCCAACTCCCCTTCATGCCCGTGGCATCCTGAATACATGCAACGCCATACCGTTCACAGAACTGGAAAAATCCCACCAGCCCTCTGGGCGTCGGTGGTTTAGGGCGTTTCCTCTTCCACCCCTCCCTCTTCCCCTTCGGGGAGGGGTTTACCCCTCCCCCTACCCCCTCCCCGCTGACCTGGACAGGAGGGGCGGGGAGCGGTCAGAGCGTCCAAAACAGCCTCGGCGAGGAAGCCAAAATCATTGATTTTAGCAGGGGTTTGGCCCCATTTTGGCCTCCTGGGGGGGGCAGCGCTAATTAAAGCTCAGCTCTCCTTTGATAGATCTCCTCCAAGATGGCACAAAGAAGCGCCCAGGAGGCCCCAAGAGGTCCCAAGATGGCCCCAAGATGGCCCCAAGAGGCCCCCAAGAGGCCCCCAGAAGGCCCCCAAGAAGACCCTCAGAGGCCCCAAGAGGCCCCCCCCCGAGGCACCCAAGACCCCGAAGAGCCCCCCAGGATCGCCAAGAGACCCCCAAGACGTCCCAAGAGGCCCCCAAGAATCGCCCAAGAGATACTCCAAGAGGCTCCTAGAGGCATCCAAGAGACCTCTGGCCCTTGTGTTTGCCCTCCTCCTCCTCCTCCTCCTGTTCCTCCTTCCTGCTCCTACTCCTTCTCTTCCTCCTCCTCCTCCTCCTCCTCCTCCTCCGCCTCCTCCTCATCCTATTCATCCTCCGTCTTCCCACTCCCTCATCCATCCATCCATCCATCCACCTCCTCCTTCTCCCCCTCACTCCTTTGCACGGTTCGGCCGTCCTCCTCTTTGCTGCCGCACTTCCCTGATCACCTCAACCCGCCTGGACATCGTTTCGGGATGGGCTGGTGGGGATAAGCGAAGCGTATAGAATTTGCGATACCGCTGCTTTGCGACTTCCCCTGCGCACCGCACAGACGCAAAGAGAGCAGCAGCATTCCACGTGACCATCGAGAAAGGACGGGAGGGGGCGAAGAGAAAATCCGCGACATCCGCACTGTCCTGACGGCCTGAGAGGCCAGACCCGTCGCCACCTGATTCTGTGGAAGAGGAGGGAGGGATGCGATCGCTGCTCGCTGCGGCCACGGCGGCTGCGCGACTGCGTAAAAGGGACGCCTCATTGCCACCTGTGTGGCTTCAAGCAGATTCTCTTTCTCCGACATGATGCCACATCCGGCCAACGTCGGATCTTCGAACTCAGCTTGTATGTCACTGCTGCCTCTCACCACCGAGATGTGAGCACATTGAACAGGGCCCTCACCAGCACGAAGAATGCATACATCACCACCAAGGCCGTTGGACCCTACAGCGTTCCGCCCGTCGAGGATACTGTCGAGCTTCTGGCGCAGCTTGCCCATCGCAAGAAACGGACGGCGGTCCTTCAGCGTGAGGCTCATCCGAACCTTGAGCGTGAAATGGCCTCCCTTTGGGCCAAGAAACTGCGCGCCTCCTTCTATATTCTGGAACTCGCCAAGAAAGTCGGAAGCCGCCGACGCATTGCTGATTCGAAAATGGCTTTCCCGTTGAGGTCGAAGGCCTTGATGATCACGGTGTTCTGCGCATGCTGCGGGACGCGACGATGGCGCACAACCTCCGCGGCACGCCGAAGTGAAGTCTTCATCAGCGGGCGAGGAAAGCCGAACAACACCAAACGCGCAACACCTTCCTGCTCAGAACAACCTAGAGGAATGGATCCCGAACCCACCCCTATCGACCGCGTCGAGTTAGGGCTCAAAGCCCGTCGCCGCCTACCTGGCGGGCCACCATCAGCAGGTACATCGTCGAGCTGCGCCTCCAGCTTGCATCTCCTTGACCTTCTGAAGCTTCACCTGGCACTGCATTTCCGGCGGAATGTCGGCCATCGAGTCCTCCTCTCCCTGGTACTGCTCCACGCTGGCCTCCGATAGTATGTCCGGTCGTGCGGCCAGCTGGTTGCAGCCTTCTCTCATCGCCGTAACCGACGTCGCGAGCTCCTGCTGCATCGACGAGAGCTTCGCGCCCACACCCGTGGCCGAAGCGAGAGATCGTGCGAGCCCACTCCGGCACCGCTTCTGCCGCCGTGGCTGCGCTCCTCATGCGAACAATACAGGGCAGTGTTTAATACATAGGATGTGATAAAACATTGGATTTTAAAAACTTATGCATAAATGTATGCATGAACCCAGCGTTTTTAACACATGATCCGCACGCGGAGCATGTATTAAAAACGGCACTGTACGTGGGACGTGGCAGGAGCAGGAGGGCCTTTGCCTCCAAGCTGCTCGAACAAGGGCCACGGACACCGCCGAAGCTAATCGCTGATTCCTGGGCGTCTATGGCCCTTCACAGCGTTTAGCCTTGAGCCAAGATGGCTACGGATCCCTTCCAATGAGGCCATCACAACAGAGGGCCCTGCCGGCCAGATGGAAAAGAAGGAACGCGGAAACCAAACATCGAAACGCACGGGGTCCGACGGGCGGGGGAAGAAACTAGAAAACAAAGAACGAAGAACGAAACGACCAAGAGTTAACAAAAGGCAGCTAGAACCGGAACTGGCAAAAAAGCAGCACCGACGCCAGGGAACGGAAACCAGGAGCACAGAACCACAAATAATGGACACAAACGATGCAGAAATAAACCTGGGCCTGACGAAGTCCACGTAGCTTTAAGTCGGGCCTGTCTCCCTACAGGAAGATTTTCGACGAAAAATAAAAATACCCCACAAATAAACCAAAAATGATCCCAAAATGGAACCGGGAGCACTTTTTGCGTATTTTTGTTGACCTTTTCGGGGGTACGTTTGGGTATTTCTTACTTTTCGTCGAACGTCCCCCTGCAGGGGGACACGCCCGACTTCAACGCAGCTCGGCCAGCCCCGTGGCCAAAAGGCCAGCGAGCCGAGGAGCTCGACCCGCGGAGGGCGGGCGCCTCGGCCTGGGCCCTGGGCCGCGCAGGAGGCCACCGGGGGGGGCCCGCGGGGCAGCGATGCGGAGCTGGCCATCGCTCGGACGTCCATTCCCTGTGCTTTGTTTCGGTTTCGTGCGTGGCTTTTTCGCCAAATGATCAAGGATGGTACTCGTCAAGGGAATATGCACACGTCCGAGCGATGCCAAGGGAGGAGCAGGAGAGAGCGGCCCCGGTCAAATTCGGAGGGGGAGAATTCGGAGAAGGAGCGCATTCGGAGAAGGTAACAAGTCGGAGAAGGAGCATTCGGGGGGCCCACGGGGTGACGATCCGGACTGGTCGAAGGGCCCCCTGGCCACCCCTGGCCATCCCAGGGCCCTCCCACGCGCCCCTGGGCGGGGGGGGGCGTCGCGGGCCGACGACTCGGCATGGCAATTGCCGCGGGCCGGGAGCCGACACTCCTCCCTCCCTCCAGATGCTTCCCCGCGCACCCCCTCCGAAGGCGCCCAAGGTGCCACGAGGAAGGCGACGCGGAGGGAGGACAATTCAAAGAATCGTTTCGGTAGAAGCCCGCGGAGGCGTTGCCTTCGTCATCGTCGTCGTCGACGACAAGTCCGTCCGTGTGGACGACCCGGGCGTCGACGACGACGACGACGACGACGACGACGACAACACCGACGACGACGACAGCACCAGCATCAGCATCAGCATCAGCATCATCATCAACATCGTCATCATCGTCATAAGCATCAGCATCATCAGCAGCATCAGCATTAGCATCATCATGTTCATCAGCATCATCATCAGCAGCAACAGCATCATCAATATCATCACACTCAGCATCATCATCATCATCATCGTCATCATCATCATCATCACCATCGTCATCATCATTTTAGTCATCATCATGATCAACATCATCATCATCATCATCATCACCATCATCATCATCATCATCATCATCATCATCATCATCATCATCATCATCATCATCATCATCATCATCATCATCATCATCATCATCATCATCATCCGTTTCCTTCCCCGCCTCTTTCCCGCCTCCCCCCACTGCCTCCCTTCCCCTTCCAATCTTCCTGCAAGCATGGCGACGTTTCGAATGTGAGCACTACAAAGATCGCCACCCGAGCGCGTCGCGCCCTGCACCGCCTGGCTTACATGTAGAAACCTGTGTTAACTCGGAAAACCCACCGAGGAAGCGCGGTAAAACTCGCAACCTGGCCGCGCGCGACGCGCGCTGTACCACATGATCAGGACGCGAAACCGCATGGTAACTCGGAAATCCAATCGGTGACCGCCAAGGGGCCGATTCTTTTCCAGGCCAGCATGGCGACTTTTCGAATGTAAGCACCTACGGGACGCTCCACCCGCACGCGCGCACGCGCGTCGTGCTGCACCGCCTTGGGTGACATGTCACAGCAAACATGAACTTGGAGATCGAATCCGTGACCGCTGAGGGACCACATTAGGTTCCAGGCCAACGCAGCAACTTGTCGAACGTGACCACTACGGACATGCCCGCGCGCGTGGACACCAGAACCCATGTTCAGTTTGAAATCCAATCGGTCACCACTAGGGGCACTCAGTCTAGTTTCCAAGCCAACACTGCTGCTTTCTAGCGTGGACTATAGAGAACTCCCATGCGCGCGCGGGAAGGGCTCTGTCTTGCCATCGCAGAACGCAAGCGCGGCCCCTCACAATCTGACGGCGTGTGCATCCGCACGCGCTGACCCGGTCGTAGTTGCTGGTAAACGCGCTCGGTCAAGCGGCGCGAAATCGCCAAAAAGCAGCACTCTACGACCGGCGGGGCTCCTTGCCGCTGCCTGTGTGCCAAGCCGCGATTGCCCAGGCAGGGCAACATCTCATGTCTCATGTCCTCTGAGACGTTATCGTAACATCCCAGAGCTGACTCCCATGCTGGCAATGTCGAACACGCGCGACTCTCTCGGTCCGACGATGCCTTCGCTTTCGATCTGCTTGTCGCTCGAGAAGGCGCTCCAGCGAACCCTTTCGAGCGGCGGGGTGTCGTAGGCGCGGTTGCTGGCGGAATAGAGCAGACGTCCGTGCAGCTTCTCGGGCCTCTGCTGCTCCGCGTCGGTGTTGAGTTTTTCCACATTGGGCGGAGGAGTATAGGAAGCCCACAAAGGACGTACGCGCCCAGCTATGTACATGAACACGGCCCCTTGACCCGCGAGACCGGCCGCGTGATACGAACATTCGCGCCATGCGAACTCTCGAGACCAGCGTGGATTCATGTACGTGTACGTCCTTCTTTCGCTCCTGAGAATAATTACCATCCACGCCTCCACCGTCGCTCCCCGGACGAGCTGGGCCTGCCGCCTGTTGGCCCCGAGCGACCATCGGCCGAATTGGCACCCAGTCGCGGCGCACGAGCCTCCAGGCCTCCTGCCACGACCACGGCCCCTCCGACTCGACGGCGTCCGCGTGCGCGCGCGGCCTGCCCGCTGCATCGGAGCCTCGAATCACCAGGGGTACCGTCGGGGCCTTGACCTAAGGAACCCAAAAGAAGGAACGATGCCCCTTTTGTCCATAAGTTAAACTTCGATTTCCGATCGGAAACATAAGGAAAACCTGAGGCAAGCTGTGAAACACTGAAGGAACGCGGAGCCCCTCCCCAACGAAAAGGGTTCCTCCTTCAGGGCCCCGACTGTAACTCGGGTCAGGGCCAACTCGAGCTCGTTGCTCGGGAATCCGAGCCCGAGCTGCCCTGGGCCCGAGTCACCCCAAAGAACTCGGGCGTCGAGCACCCCAGATCAGCCGGGGCGACCCGGGTCAGGGCTGACTCGGGCTCGCTGCTCGGGAATCCGAGCCCGAGCTGCCCTGGGCCCGAGTCACCCCGGAGAACTCGGGCGCCCGACTTTGACGGCGCGCACAAGGGGGTGGAGGGAGGGGGGGGGGCCTCTTAGAAGGAGGCTGCTTCTTAGAAGGCGCTGGCCTTACATCTATAGATAAGGCCCGCGCCATCTAAGAAGCCGGGGTGCTTCTAAGAAGCCCTCCCCCCTCCCCCCACCCCCCTCTGCGCGTGGCTGACGACTGCATCTCCGGGCGCGCCGTGCCGTTCTGCCTCTGCCTGTGCGAGCCCTCGCCCGCGGCGCCGTGCCTCCGCCCGGGGGGCCGCGGCGCCGTGGGCGGAGGCGCAGAGCTCGGGGCGCAGGACCTCTGCCGGGCCGCGCCTCTGTCCGGCCTCGTGCATCGACCCTCGGAGCAGGGACCAGGCCGTCCCGGCATTCCAAGTAGGCCTACCACGCCATACTCATCACTGGACCAAGAGACCGTTCTGCTGACAGGAACAGCGTTCTAGCGACCTCGAGGGCCGATGCATCAAGACAATGCAGTCCCAGACAGACATGTTCTGAGAGGATGTCGCGCAAACCAGACAAGACCTCAGAACATGTTTTGGTGGGCCTATCTCGACATCGCTCGGACGTCCATTCCCTGTGCAGAGTTCGATTTCGTGGGTGTATTGTCTCGTCAGATGATCCTCTCGGCTCCTCGATGGCCCTCGCCGAAAAAATGCACCCGTCCGAGCGCTTCGCCACTGCCCGCGACTCGGCCAGCTCTGCGGTCTGGCAGGCCGCCTTCCGTCGGCCCAGAGACGCGAACTACTTTTCGACGACCTGACGCTGACTGGTCGGGCACAACGTCTCGTGGTCCTCCGCGGGTTCCAAGAACGAGGGGCAAAGGCAGGCGGGACTGGCATAGGGGCACATCGACCTGGAATCGGCAATACGATCGCCAATAGATCGGCGATCTGCCCCCGATAGTGACTCCGCACGTTCCTGGGCAGGTTGGGACTATCGTGCCCCGTATCAGCGATCAGTGGGCGGTTGGGGGTCGATGTATCCCCCCTATGCCTATCCCCCATTTGATCGCTGCCCCCAACAGAAGGACTTTTTCAGGCGACGCTTCTCTGCCAGACACTGCAATCGCCCTCGTCGGAGCTGGAGATGTTCGCAGTCTGTCGTCGGTCCTTCGAGGAGCGCGGTCTCCACGGTTGCACGACACACTCGCGCAGCACCCGCCGCTCTCCACCAGGGCCCTCTGCGTGGCAGACCTCATCCCAGTCACTCTCCAGCTCGTCGCCTTCGCGTTCTCCTCCGTCGAGGTACCCTCTGCGCCTCCAGCCTCCCTCACCTGGCCCCTTATCGATTACGACTCAGACCTGCCCCGGAGGGCCGCCGACAGCGACGCCGACGACGCTAACAAAGACGCCGATCCCGACCTCGCCGACGACGACCTCACTGAACGCCGACGCCGACGCGGCCGACGACGCGGCCGACGACCACGACGACCACGACGACCACGACCACGACCACGACCACGACCACGACTACGACGGCACATACCGTTGCGGGGAGGCGAGGCGGGGCGGGGCGACTCCCAGTTCGCCCAGACGGGCGGCCGCGCGAGGAGCTGAGATGTGGCGCCGAGGCGCCGCTCACTCAGTCACCGGGGATCGATTGAGGGGCAACGATAGGGGGGGACTGGCACAGGGAGGATGCATCGACCTGGAATCGGCAGTACATCGCCGATAGATCAGCGATAGGCCCCAAACAGCGAAACCGCACCTTCCCGAGCGGGTTGGCGATCAATGGGCGATTGGGGGGCGACGCATGCCCCCCTATGCATACCCCCCCGATCGTTGCCCCCGAAAGATCCGTTGTCCTGGCGCATACGTAACAATCGTCCGATTCTGCCACAGCCCCTCCAATGTTTCGCAAATCTCCTCCACACGTTGCCGAAACTCGGCGGCGAACGAGGGGGGGAAGCGAGAAGGAGAAGGCCTTCTCGGGAGGTTCGGCAGGCCCCTGGCCTCCTGAGAAGTTTTCTGAGCCTCCCCGAAGACACACAGAACCCCTCAGAAGGCGCAATGGCTTCTGCGAAGTCCCGCGGCCTCCTGCGCAGGCCTGCTCCTTCTCGCTTCCCCCCCCCTCCTCCTCCTCCTCCTCCTCCTCCTCCTCCTCCTCCTCCTCCGCCTCCTCCTCTTCCTCCCCCTTCTCCTCCTCCTCCTCCTCCTCCTCCTCCTCCTCCTCCTCCTCCGGGACGCGGTGTGGCGCTCCCCCTCCTTCGACGAGTCCAAGCTAGAGCGCTGGCTCGAGCGCACGGCCCAGCGAGCACAGGAGGAGGACCTTGAGCCACACACCTTGCAGAGTGTCCTGCAGACGCTGCTGGGTATCTCCGCCAGGAAGGCCATGGGCGTGGACGCCTTGCGCAGCTCCGACGTGTCCCGCCTCCCTGATGAGGCAGTCCAGGAATGGGTGGACATGCTGCAGCAGATCGAGGCCGACCTGGTTTGGCCTCGGCAGGTGCTCACCACCATCCTCGCGCTGCTGCCGAAGTCCCGTGGCGGAGACCGCACGATCGGCATCCTGCCGTTGTTGATCAAATGCTGGTCCAAGGCGAGGGCCACTGCTACGGACGTCTGGTCCGATGGCCTCGAGCAGCACTGGGATGCAGCCATCCGGGGCAGCAGCGCCCTCCGTGCTGCCTTGTGCAGGTCTGTCCTCGACGAGAGCGCGGTGGCCATGGGGTTCTGCGCGATCGAGGCCCTCCTGGACCTTGAGAAGTTTTTCGACAGCATCGACCTCATCCTGCTGCTGGAGGTCGCCGAGCAGGAGGCTTTCTCGGCCTCTGTCATCTCCTTGGAGGCCCAGGCCAATCTGGCCCCCAGGCGCCTCCGCCGACATGGCTGGACGAGCGGCCCCATCAATGCCGAGCGGTCCATTGTGGCGGGCAGCAGCCAGGGCGTGAGGGTGGCCAAGCTCTTCCTGTACCCGCTCCTGCAGGCGGTGAGCTCCGGATCTCCCACAGTCGGCTTGAGCACCTTCGTAGACGACACCATTTTCCGCACTGAGGGGAAGAAGCAAGTGGCGATCGACGACATGGGCGATGCCCTCAAGACCTTCGCGGGCCAGTGCAAAGCAGCTAGGCTCGTGCTCTCGTCCAAGTCGGTCGTTGTTGCTTCGGACAAAGATGCGGCAAGGCAGGTGGCGAAGGAGGCCGTCAGCCATGGAGTGCCAGCCAAGGCTGTTGACCACGCGGTCGACCTGGGCATCGGAACCACGGCGGGGCGGAGGCGAACGCAGGTGAAGGTCAAGCAGCGCGCCAAGATTGTTGCTCGGCGTCTCCGGGGCATCCATCAATGCGGAGGAAAGCCAGCTTGGGCAAGTTCGCCAGCAAGTTGCACCGCACGGGTGCCCAGCCAGCCTTGATTTATGGACATCAGGTCCTTGGCGTGGCGCCGTCCTTGGTACTGCGCCTCCGCCGGCTCGCCTGCAGAGCCATCGCGGGCAAGGGCTTCGGCAGGTGCCTCACGACCACGCTGGCGTTGCTGCAGGGCGACGATGACCCAGGGTTGGCCCTTCCTAGGCAGCTGCTTGCCGAATGGTTGCAGTTCTGGCGCCGACATCCTGAATACCACAGCCGGGTGAAAAGGGCGTGGGCAGTCATTTACGCGGACCTCAAGAGCAGGCCGCCAGCCAGGAGGTGGGCCAAAGTGAAGGGCGCCATCTCGGCAGTCATCTGCACGCTGCTCACGGTGGGCTGGGACGCCCCCACAGCTGTCGAGTGGCAGTCGGACATCGATGAGTTCTGGCGGATGGGCGACACCGACGAGGTCGACGACACGGAGCTCCTGGACGAGGTCGGCGCTAGCATCAAGCGAGACTGGTGGACGAAGGCAGCGCAGCACGAGGCAGGGCTGGTGCTTCAGGACGGAGCGGACCTATACCAGGCCAGGAGGCAGCTGGCAAGACTTCAACGGGATGGAGATCACAGTGCTTGGGCCCTGCAGCTGCAGGTGATGACAGGCGCTTCCTGGACGCGGGAGAGGCAGCAGGCCCGAGGACTGGCAAATAATGACTTGTGCCCTCGCTGCGGGCAGCGCGAGACCCTTCTCCACCGTGTCTGGACATGCCCGTGCAATCAGGGCCACCAGGATTACTCCTCCACGCAGGGCCTTTTGCAGCGGGCCATTGACGGACATGAGCAGGTCCCTTGCTTGTGGTTGAGAGGTTTGCCGCCTGCCAGTTGGACAAGGTAATTACTCATATCCCGAGGGCGCCACCGAGTTCGAGAGGCGCACGGGCGATTGGGAAGCCGTGGAGTCGCAGCGAGCGGACGATGGTTACCTCGACGTGTTTGGCGACGGCTCGGGCGGCCGGTTCTGCGATGATCCTCGGCTCCGTCAGTGCGGAGTCGGGGTCACCATCATGACGGCCTACGCGGAGAACAACGAGTGCGCCCCGAGGCCAGTGGCCGGAGTGGTGGCCGGCCTGCCGGGGCCGAAGCAGACGGTCCCGCGGGCGGAGCTCCAGGCCTTCCTCATCAGCCTCCGCTCCACTACAGGCGACTTGCGCTACCACACCGACAATATGCCGTTAGTGCTGGGGTGGAGCAACAGGAGGCATCTGAGCCCACGGGGCCGGATTGCTGATCTGTGGCTGGGCGTTCGGGCCGCATTGAAATACAGAGGTGAGGGCCGAATTCATGTAATATTTTTACACAGCCATCAGGCTGATGAGCTGACGGGGAGAGAGACTCCATACCAGCTGTGGCAGATCTTGGGCAATGAGTGCGCGGACCAGAACGCGGGTGAAGCTGCCGCCGAGATCTTGCGAAAGGCCACTGCTAAGCCCGAGGTCAGCCGGGTCGATGCCATTGCCCATCTTGTGAGGCGCCGTGCGGTTAGGGCCAACCTGGATTGTATGGCTCTCGACCCTATCAAGTCAGAGCATGCGGCAAAGCCCATGCGCATGCGCAAGCATGCCCTGCTGACCGCCTCGTCGCACCACCACTTGGAGGGAGTGGGTGCGAGGTGGCATTGCAAGCTCTGTGAATCTTCGGCCCTGCACGCGGACCTGGAGTGGTTCGCGAAGTCCGAGTGCAGGCCAGTGCAGTTTGCCAAGGCAGGAGCTGTGTGCGTCCAACGCGGTGGGACGGGGACGGGTGGGTCGTCGTCGTCTCGGTGGGTCGGGGGGAAAGCCCTCCATGGGTCGCACACCCTTCTGTATGTAGATTGCATGGGTTTGACTGTGTGCAGTCGGTGCGGGTGCTACGCAAGTGTGTATGCCGACAACTTGGCCCATGAATGTCGGCCCCGCACGGCCAAAGGAGAGGAGAATTTGAAGCGCGTTGCGAAGGGTAAGTGGCTCCATCCAAAGGGGATGCCAAAGCGGGTCAAGGAGGCCCTGCATTGGCGCGACGCCCAGCGAGCTATAGCAGCAGCCAGTTGCAGTGTGAGCAGTGCAAGAGTTGTAGCATAGCCGCTTTTCTTCGTACACAGGTACGTCGCAGGCAATCCTTTATGGCAATCCTCCTCCTCCTCCTCCTCCTCCTCCTCCTCCTCCTCCTCCTCCTCCTCCTCCGACTCCGCCTCCGTCTCCGCCTCCGCCTCCGCCTCCGCCTCCGCCTCCGCCTCCTCCTCCTCCTCCTCCTCCTCGTCCTCCTCCTCCCCCTCCCCCTCCTCCTCGTCCTCCTCCTCCTCGTCCTCCTCCTCCTCCTCCTCTTCTTCTTCTTGTTCTTCTTATTATTATTCTTATTATTATTATTCTTATTATTCTTATTATTATTTTTCTTCGTCTTCTTATTCTTCTTATTCTTCTTATTATTATTAATATTATTCGTATTATTCTTGTTATTCTTATTCGTCGTATTATTCTTATTCTTAGTATGCTTATTATTATTCTTCTTCTTATTATTATTACTATTATTATTATTAGTATTCGTCTTCTTATTATGCTTATTATTATTATGCTTCTGCTTATTATGTTTATTCTGCTTATTATGCTTCTTCTGCTTCTGCTTCTGCTTCTGCTTCTGCTTCTGCTTCTTCTTCTCCTCCTCCTCCTCCTCCTCTCCTCCTCCTCCTTCCTCCCCTCCTACTCCGCCTCGGCCTCCGCCTTCGCCTCCGCCTCCGCCTCCTCCTCCTCTTCTTCTTCTTCTTCTTCTTCTTCTTCTTCTTCTTCTTC
>CAUYUJ010014160.1:0-5000 GCA_963575745.1 Prorocentrum cordatum
CCTCCTCCTCCTCCTCCTCCCCTACCTCCTCCTCCTCCTCCTCCTCCTCCTCCTCCTCCTCCTCCTCCTCCTCCTCCTCCTCTTCCTCCTCCTTCTCCTCCTCCTCCTCCTCCTCCTCCTCCTTCCCCTTCCTTTTGTGCAAGAGCCATGGCACACGTGCCACTTGTTTGTCCTTTTGCGGTCCCCGGCAACGTCGCCGACACCTCCTGGATCCTGACATTTGCACATGTACGTGTGTGCACATATATACATATATATAATGTTTATATATAGATCCACCTATATGTATATATGTATATACATGTATATATACATACATGTGTGTGTATATATATATATGTGTGTGTGTGTGTGTGTGTGTGTATCCGCCGGCCCCCTCCGGGGGCGCAAGGCTGCGAAGGTGTGTGCGGTCTGCTGCCATGTGTTATGTGTTGTCATTTGTGGTTTGGCCTTTTGTCTCCCCAGTCCTGCTTCCTGCCTCCTGATTGCTGTCTACTAAGGGGGCCCCGCCGCGCCACCAAACAGCCAACGGGGGGGGGAACTTCAAATCCTGGCTGCTCCGGGCCACCTCAGGACTATCATGGTGACGCCACCGCGCGGCCAGAACGGCCCGAGAGGCTTCCAATATTGCCCGAAGATGCTCCGAAGAGAGCCTCAGGAGGCCAAGACGGCCCAAGATGGCCCCAAGATGTCCTACGATGGCCCGAAGACGGCTCAAGAAGCTCCCAAGACGGCCCAAGAGGCCTCCAAAAGGCTTCCCAAGAGGGCCCCACGAAGCAAGAATCGATGATTCTCCTAACGTTTTTGAAGGTTTTTTCAGCTTTCTGACTCTCCGAGGGGGACCAAGAGGTTCCCAATATTACCCCACGACGGCCCTCGAAGCCCCCGTGACGGCCCAAGGAGGCCCCAAGACGGCCCCAAGATGGCCGAAGAGGGCCCCAATACGGTCCAAGAGGCGCCCCAGTCGGCCCAAAAGGGCCCTAAGACGGTCCCAAGAGAGGGCCCCAGGAGGCCCCAAGAAGGTCCCAAGAGGCCCCACGAGGCCCCCAAGAGGCCCCCTAGAGGCCCCAAGGAGACCCCCAAGAGTCCTAGAATATGGTTTCCAAGAGGCCCCAAGGATACCCCCAAGAGGCCCCCAAGAGGTCCCAAGGAGACCCCCGCGCAGACGCCCGCACTAGTAATAGGGGGGCCAGCGGCAGAGGGCGAAGCCCGTAAGATCCGGCCGCTCCCGCCCTGCGGGTTGGGCCGTGCGAGACCTCTCTGACAGAGTGTTTGGCACAGTCTTTGGCCCCCTTCTCCAGTGCCTGGTCAAAAACCTCCCGAAAGTCCCTCCGAGGGGGCCCCACTCTGCCGCCGGCCCCCCGCCGGCCCCCCCCCCTTCAAGGTCTCAAACGGCCCGGGGACGACCCAAGGGCGCCCCAAGCCGGTCCTAGAGAGTCCCGAGCAGTCCAAGAGAGCCTCCAGACGGCTCCAGATCGCTCCAAGACGCCTAGGATGGCCTCCAGACGGCCCAAGACGCCTCCAAGACGGCCCAAGAGGCCTCCAAGAGTACCCCCAAGAGAGCCCCAACATGCAAAAATCATTGATTTTTTAATGGTTTTTGAAGGATTTTCGCGTTCTCGCCATTTCGGCTTACCCACGCTCCAAGACGGCCCAAGAGGCCCCCAAGATCGCCCCAGGACGGCCCAACAAGCCCCCAAGAGGGCTCCAAGACGGCGCAAGAGGGCCCCAAGACGGCCCAAGAGGCACCCAGAACGGCCTAAGAGAGGCCCCAGGACGGCCCCAAGAGGGCGCTCAGGAGGGGAACCCGAATGAACATTTTGAGCGTTCGGTCCCAAGAGGCCCCCAGCGGGCTCTTAGAGGCCCCCAGGAGGCCCCCAAGAGGCTCCAAGAGAGCCCCCAAAGGCCCCAAGAGGCCCCCAAGAGGATCACAAAAAAAACCCAGGAGGCCCTCAAGAGGCCCTAAACTCCCCCGCAGAGGCCCCGAGAGCCCTCTCGTGACCCCAAGATGCGTCCACGAGGACTCCGACCCAAAACCCAAGCACGGTGGCGGGATGGGCCGCGCCACGTCACGACTTTCGATGCTGCGCGATCTTCGGCAAACTCCCAGGGAGCGGCCGGTGATGCGCCGCCGGCGTCCTCGATCCGGCCGCTCCCGCCCTGCGGGTTGGGCCGTGCGAGACCTCTCTGACAGAGTGTTTGGCAGAGTCTTTAGCCCCAGTCGCCAGTGCCTGGTCAAAAACCTCCCTGAAAGTCCCTCCGAGGGGGCCCCACTCTGCCGCCGGCCCCCCCCCCCTCCTTCAAGGTCCGGAACAGCCTGGGGACGACCCAAGAGCGCCCCAAACCGGTCCAAGAGAGCCCCTAGTCGGTCCAAGAGAGCCTCCAGACGGTTCCACATTGTTCCAAGACGCCTAGGATGGCCTCCAGACGGAGCAAGACGCCTCCGAGACGCCCCAAGAGGCCTGCAACAGCAACCCCAAGAGAGCCCCAAGAGATGGTTTTGGAAGGATTTTCGCGTTCTCGCCATTTCGGCTTACCGATGCTCTAAGACGGCCCAAGAGGCCCCTGAGATCGCCCCAAGACGGCCCAACAAGCCCCCAAGAGAGCTCCAAGACAGCCCACGAGGGCCCCAAGACGGCCTAAGAGGCCCCGGGGACGGCTCAAGAGGGGCCCCAGGACGGCCCCAAGAAGGCACCCAGAAGGGGAACCCGAATGAACATTTCGAGCTTTCGGTCCCAAGAGGCCCCCAGAGGCCCCCGGGAGGCCCCCAAGAGGCCCCAAGAGAGCCCCAAGAGGCCCCAAGAGGGCCCCAAGAGGCTCCCACGAAGCCCCCAGGAGGCCCCCAAGAGGCTCCGAAACTCTCCCGCAGATGCCCCCGAGAGCCCTCTCGTGAGACCCTAAGAAGCGTCCATGAGGACTCCGACCCAAAACCCACGCGTCACGACTTTCGATGCTGCGCGCCACTTCGGTAAGCTCCCAGGGAGCGGCCGGTGATGCGCCGCTGGCGTCCTCGATATCCATAGGTCGCACAGAATGTAGATGCTTGAGCAAGTGTAGAAGTTGATAGTGGTAGTATTGGTACTGGTACGTCTGCGAGCACTTCCAAACAAGGTGGTGAATGCGGTGGGGACGCGCATCAAGAAGCCATCTGCTTTTCATCAGGGTACCCTGAGTTTCTTCTGTCCACGCGCTGCGCGGTGACTTCCAGTGGCCGTTGAAGAAGCTGCTGCACTCGGGGTGCTCTGGGCTCCCTTCCATGTGCATCTCGTGCGCGTGTTTTCGAGGTTGGGTTTCTGGCGAGGGTTTCTTGCGGCCGTGTCCGCGCTGTATGGTGCTGGCAAGGACGGTATTGTTCGTGGTGCTGGTGCTGCGCGGGCGCTGGTGCCCGCGAGGATATGACGCGTGAGCCGGTGGTTAGCGCGAAGGACGCAATCAGCACTGGGCTTTCCCCAGTCTGGGTCAGACAAGGGAACGTCGAATTTGACAGCTTGCTTCCGTTATGGAACGCGCCGCCCCCTCTGACAGAGGTTTCGTCGTGCGGAGTACTGGTGCACCTGGGTCGGGATGGTCATTGAACTGGCCGACGCGATGCAGTTGGACAGTAGAACTTGTCGGAAACAAGACAGATATACTTGTATTCGTTTTATGCATCAAAACAGGCCGGTTCTATGTCGCACCTCTGTTTTTATTGACCTATGACCAATTCTATTTGCTGCGCTGTCCATCGACTCTGCGCAGGACAGCCTGGACACAGGACCCAGAAACACCACTCGCAAAGGCAGACATGGGATTCTGGCCACCCCCCGTACCATCAACCCAACCCCGCCTTCACTCCGATCCTCCCTTCTGCACCACCTTCGCCAGCCTTCATTTCTTCCCCGCTGTGCGGGAAACCTTGTCGTAGATTCCGGCAGCAGAGGCAACGGATCCGGAGGATGCAACACTCAGGAGGGGAAAAAACACACATACACAATTTATCGTCGACTCCCAGGAAATATAGGAAAATATGAGAAGTGTGGGGGGCAAAAAACCAGAAACTACGAAAAAATATGGGGAGTCCTGTCTCTTGCGTGGATTTATTTGTGTGTCCCAGGGCCCCTTCAAACACATGGGGCCCCTGACGCTGCCCCCCCTCCCTGCAGATTCAAAAGTGGCCCCAGACATGAATCAGCACAGGCGTGAGAAGACAAAAAGGCGTAACCCCGGCGGCCGCGCGAGTCCAAAGCCAAGTTTGGACCTTGGCGGATGGAGGGGCAGAAGCAGATTCGAACAGAACGGGGCCCGCCTTTGTTCTAGCTGACGGAGTGAGAGGGGTGATGACGATGAGTATGACAACGACGACGACGACGAGGACGAGGACGAGGACGAGGACACTACGCCGCTGCAGCAGCCGCCGCCGACGACGACGACAACGACGACGACGCCGACGACGACTACGACGACGACGACTACGACGACGAAAGGAGTCAATTATCAAGGCATTCGCGGGCCTTTCTCTTGGAGGCATGCTGGGACCACAGCGGAGCCATTTGGGGCCATAGCACAACCCTCCTGGACCGTCTTGGGACTCCTTGAGACCATACAGCTGGAGAAAGAGGAGGAGGAGTGCCTGTGTAAGCCCAAGACGCATCAACGATGTTGCAATAGATCCTCCCTCCAAGTTCCTTCTTCATAGGTCCGTGCAAGATTTTCTGTCATTGCGGAAAGTGGCCCATTGAAGGACAACCGTCTGAGAATCCCCAACCGTGTCAAAGAACCATTCCTTCGACGCCGACGCTGCCGATCCCGGTGGACTGTTGCGTCCCGACAATCTTTAATCGGGCCAGAAAATTTCCCGGGACTTCGACACCGCGAGTCAAACGTGACTGTTGCGCCCTGACGCTCCTAAATCCTGCCAGAGTACAATTTCTTGGATTTCAACCACACGAATCCTTTAACTGGTTGCAGGCGCGTATGACGAATGTGCGCAGCGCTGATGCGATAGACACACATCGAGAAGG
>CAUYUJ010014160.1:12500-27500 GCA_963575745.1 Prorocentrum cordatum
AGGCCATGAAGGCCGTGATAGACCTGGGTCACGACGAGATCGTGCTTGGAGACCAGGATCGCGTCCGTCGGGAGCTTGTGCGACATCATGCCGGTCACAGGTCGGTGTCGCTCATTCACTGCGAGCCGCAGGACTTCTCCGTGCCCCAGGACATCCTGAAGCAACTGCCCGAGGAGCTCTATCAGGACATGAGGGGCGGGGTAGCCGATCTCTTTAGGCAGCATGCTCTATCCAGTCTTGATAATCCTCGCTCCTTCTTGGGATCTAGTCTGAGGGACACTCTGGGGTCTCGGAATGCAGCGGTCCGTTTTTCGGGGTCGATTTTCGTAGACATTCCAGCTCGAGCGGAGGTTGAGAGGCCAGAGAGGGCACCCCAGTGGAGCTCACGAGATGGTCAAGAAGGCCGGGTCCATGAAGCCTGGCGCCCTGAAGGCCGGCGCCCCGATGAGGAGGCGCGCCGCCACTCGCCTTCGGAAGATCTTCGAGGATTCGGAGGAGGAGTGGGAGGAGATCCCCGAGACCCTGTACGAGGTGGACCTGTCAGACGAGACCATGACGTAGGATCAGCGCGACAACCTGAACTCGGGGCTGGAAACATTGGCCCCTCCGCTACTCCGCTGGCGTCGGGCCGCGCTGAGGCTCTTGCACATCGCTACGCTGTGCCGCGGTGTACACGGGATGGCGACGATTGGGCCCCAAGCAGTCGAGATGAAGTTCGACGATCAGGAGAGCTGCGTTCACCCACCGTGGGCGGTCAGAGAAGGGATGAACGGCACCTCGATTTACAGTCACTGCCAGATGTGCAGGGCCCGGCTAAGTCTACGAGCCAAGACACCGGCCGAGTTGGCCGCGGCCGAGGCGAAGAAGAGGGCGAAGGAGGTCAAGCGCGAGGCTGGCTTGAGGCTGAAGGCCGAGGTCAAGCTGGCGTCCGAGGGGTACCAGGGGACTCCCTCCGATCCTTGGTATGCACAGCCGGTACCTCACGAGCCGTCACCTCCACGGGCACCAGGCTCGAGGTCGAAGGCGCCCCCAAGTTCAGTCAGGACTCCCGGCAGCTCGTCGCAGATGTCGGTGGAGGAGGCCCGTCGCGTGATTCAGCAAGCCGGGGGGCACCTGGAGCCGTCTCAGATACCAGAAGATCTGCCGAGGACGGCATTCAAGAGCCCTCCTGCGCAGCCTCCACCACCGCTTGCTCCAGGGACGAGGTCGACCTCAGTATTAACTCCTCAGCAGCTCCAGTCCGCGCAGATGAGGATGCTGTTGGATCAGATGCATCGGGTGGCGGAGCAGCTCGCGTCCGCGCAGGAGAACCTCGCCGCCCAGGCTACCAGCTCGCGAGACCTGCCGCTGGCCGACGAGGACATCGCGCGTCTGGCGATTCGTCTGCGGGACGCCGAGGACACTCAGAGGACGCACGACGAGGAGGGCAACGAGAAGCTCTACCCTCCACGTGGCTGACCCTTGAGACCTGGCCAGAACTGACCCAGAAGAAGGCCATTAGGAAGTTAGGTTCGGGTTCGGAACCCCAGGATGTTACTCTCCGGGATCTCTTCGTCCAGGAAGCTCGGGACAGAAAAACCTCAGGAGCTCCGGCAGCTCCAGGATGCGGTCGAGGGATCTGGGACCGAGTGTAAGGCAGAGAGGTTTCGATAGACCAAGTGTCTCTCGAGCTTGGATGGAAACAGACGACCCTGGGGCCCTCGGACCAGTCAGCTTTCTTCGTCGGGGTTGCCCTCGCCGCCGCCGGAGGAGGCACGCCTGCTTCACTTCTTCCATCGGGCATCCATAGAATCCGGCTTCGAGCCGAGGACTCAGTGGCGTACGATTCGCTCTGGCGCCGCGCTTCATATGCCGCCATCGGGCACGTCTTGGGCACCAAAAGTAGTTCCGATATGCTCGTGGATGCGTGGGTCTCCGAGGGCTCGAGCAGAAGCGAGGAGGAGGAGGTCAGAGGAGGCAAGCAGAGGAAGCAGGAGGGATTGGGGCGTGCTTACGTGGTCTCGGGCTTAGAGGTTCTTAGCGAGCCCCTTAGGTATGCAGAAGAGGACCTTCAGAGGCCAGGCATGCAGGCCAGGCACTTAGACCTCGAG
Organism: Prorocentrum cordatum; assembly: GCA_963575745.1. Taxonomy (NCBI): domain Eukaryota; class Dinophyceae; order Prorocentrales; family Prorocentraceae; genus Prorocentrum; species Prorocentrum cordatum. The sequence goes on from CAUYUJ010014160.1 coordinate 14,591, forward strand.
CTGGGGCCTCAGGATAAGCACGGGACCTTGGCGTCTCGATCAGCTTGGCCCCTAGAGAGGCCATCATCGGACGATGACGACGATCGCGACGAAGAATGTGGCACTAAGGATATCCGGGGCCGATACTACGTGGTGGAGGTGGACTCCTTTGCGGCTTCCGGCCCTCGCGATTCAGTCGAAGAGCTCGAGACTAAGATCACACCTCGGGAAGTGCGTCGAGCCATCTTGGGACCTCTCGGGGAATCCAGGGTCGGCGGAAGGCACGCTGACCGAAGGTCTATACTGCAGGCCGCGGAGGCCAAGCGACGAGGCACCGTTGTTTTGGAGGTCTTCTCTCCTCCACGCGTCTCTCCCGTGCTGGCTCGGAGAGGGTGTCGAGTCTCTGCCGCGGTGGATATCAGGACCGGTCAGGATCTCGACAGGCCCCAAGAGGTTAAGAAACTGTGGGATCAGATACGATCGGAACGCCCCCAGTGCATTATTATGTCCCCCGTCTGTCGCGCGTTCAGTGTGGCTTTCGCCAGTAACTGGGGTCGCATGGACTCGGCTCGCCAGGAGGCGGAGGAGAGAGGTCTTGCGTATATGCAGTTGTGCTGCGAGATTGCTCAGCATCAGGTGAGGGAGGGAAGAGACTTTATCATAGAGCATCCTCAGTCTGCGAGCTCCTGGGAGCTGGAAGCGATCCAGGTGCTGACCAGGATCCCCGGGGTCGTCTTCCAGGATCTGGATCAGTGCGAATACGGCCTCTCTGTGGCTCCTGGGACCCTGTCTAAGAAACCCACCCGACTTCTCGCCAGCAGGGAAGTCCTCTTGGGGGAGCGTCGCAAGAGATGTTCGGGGAGTCACACTCACCTTCCCCTCGTGGGGAGCGCCAGGACACGCAGAGCGGAGAAATATCCTTCCGCGTTGGTCTCGGCGCTGGCGACGGGGATTGAGTCGGCTCTCTGGCAACGGGAGCTCGCTGATCGTGACCGGGCGCTCGCTTGTCCAGCTGAGGTCCTGATTCCGCCAGCCTCAGTTCCTGTGCCCGACGGAGCGGGCGCTCCCGAGCTCGATGACGAAGAGACGGTTACCAGACCTAGCAGGAAGGTTTCGGGGGATCAGGAGACCCGGGAAGTGGGCCCCGGGGTCCAGCAGGAAATCCATCGTCTCCATGTGAACCTGGGCCACCCTCCCCTCGACGATTTTGCGTGGACGTTACGGATTGCGGGGGCTCGAGCGGAAGTGGTCGACTGGGTTCGGAAAAGATTTCACTGCCCTCAGTGTGCCTCCCAAGCCCAGCCATACTGGCGAAGGAAAGCTCACCTCCCCCGAACTTACAGATTCAACCGTCTTCTCGCCATAGACCTGTTTTATCTCGAGCACCAGGGAGAGTCCCTAGCGGTTCTCAACATGGTCAATCATGGAACCAGCTACCAGCAGTGCTGCCTCCTGGAGGATGCCCGAGCCTCCACCGTGTGGGCCGCCCTGCTGCGCTGGTGGATTCGACCGTTTGGGCTCCCCGAGATGATTCTCTCAGACGGAGGGCCTGAGTTCGGTGGCCATTTCGCTCGGTCCTGCGAACGCCACGGGGTGTATCACCAGGTGACTCCAGCGAACTCTCCGCATTTAAATGGCAGATGTGAGCGCCACGGAGGAATCGTCAAGCAAGCGATGTCTAGGGCGGCTCTTTCGGTCACTCCCTCCTCGCGAGAGGAAGTGGATCTGCTTCTTTGTGAGGTCGCCCCAGGCAAGAATCGGACGTATCACAGAGGGGGGTTTAGTCCAACTCAACTTGTCTTTGGGGGGAATCCCAGAATCCCTCGGGCCTTGATGACTGATGACGCTGTTGATGAGATCCGGATTGACGACCTCCGGGCCAGCTCTATAGATCAAGACACTGCTGCTGCCGCCTTCGCTCGTGCCCACCAGCAAAGGACGGAAGCGCGAAAGGCGCTGGCCGCGCATGGCGCCAAGGGGCGACTCGCCGAGGCGTCGAAAGCCAGAAAGCACGTCGATCGGACTCTTCAACCAGGTGAGTGGGTGTATGTTTGGAGAAAGATCACGTCTTCGAACAGGACTCACGAGTTACAGCGTGACAGATGGACCGGTCCCGGGGCCGTCGTGTTTCAGTCCAGAAGTACGGTCTGGGTGGCCATGCGACACCGACTGTTGAAATGCTCGTCAGAAGAAGTCCGACCAGCAACCAGACCAGAGGCTCTGGGCGCGGAACTTCTGGACAACCCACGATTCGACCATATTAGACAGGAGCTCCGGACCCCAGGGGAACGCGTGGGGGCCGTCGATGTTGAGTCCGAGGGACCGCCTCCGCCGGAGGCGTGGGACGTCCCAGGCGAAGAGGGTCAGCTCGACCCCGAGCCCGAGAGGCCTCGAGGTGCCGGCCCCGGCGGGGCCTCCCGTCGTTGCCGAGTCGGAAGGATCGACTCGGGCTCATCGGGATCCCAGGGATTCGGAAGCTCCGTCCACTGCGGGGGCCGACGCCCCGAATGAGAGAGAACCCCCCCCTGAGGTTATTGAGGTCCCTTCCGAGGCGGAAGATGCGGCGGAAGCTCCTGCGCGCCCGGCGCCGCGGAGGCTGGCGGAATCCTCGACGGAAAGCGGCCCTCCCCCCAGTAAAGCCCGTAGAGAGGAGGCTCTTCGAGAGGCCTCAGCTGGGACCCCAGGGATCGCTCTCACTCCTGTGGAGAGCCTTTCGGGACCAGGGCCCGCTGCAAAAAGGGTGTCCGAGTGGGAGAGGGGGTCGGCGTCAACTTCTCAGAGAGCGACGGCAGGATCTGCATCTGTTGCCACCGCTTCGTCCGCCGACCGAGGTGGAACCTCTGCTCGGGCGCTGGGGCGTCCTAGGAGCATATCTCCTGTCCGCCCGTCGGGCGTAATACCTAGTGACTGGCCCGAACCAACTTGGGGACGTAACGACCGGGGAGAAAGGGTGTTAGGTCTCGTCTGTGAGGAGCACTCGGAGGGGGAGTGCGACCAAGATCGATTACTTTTGAATGAGCTAATGGCTCGGGGAGTTACGTCAGACACTGCGTTCTTCGCTCTCCAAGGCGGAGAATCCTTTTTCCTTGATTTTGCGAACTGTTTCAGTGGAGTGGGCGTGGGGACCGCACCGGTACCCCGACGAGGAGCGGAGGTTCAACTTAAGAATCTGTCTCCAGCCGAGCGTCAATTGTTTGTCGAGTCTGACGCCAAGGAGTGGTCGGCCATGACGGCCACTGGTGCTGCGCGCGTCCTGAGCCCCGACGAGTCTCCTTTGGCCAGACGCCGCCATCCAGACAGAATCCTGTCGTCCAGGATGGTGCGCCGTTTCAAGCCGTCTGAGGGCGTGGGCAGTATGCCCACCGCGAAGAGCAGGTGGCGCGTCCATGGGCATCAAGATCCCGGCGGCGAGAGTTTACAAGTTTACGCCCCAACCCCCCAGTCAGAAACCATCATGGTGGCGCTACAGGTGATCGCCGCGATCGGGTGGGAACTTGGCATCGCAGATGCCAAGAACGCGTTCTGTCAGAGCAACAGATTAGATCGACCGAAGGGGGCGTTTTATGTGGAAGCGTGTGCTGGATTGAATCTTCCCCCTGAGACGTTAATAGAACTTGTGGCTCCAGTGTGCGGGCTGAATGATGCCCCGTTATTGTGGCATCGCACTCTCGCGGGATACCTCGAGGAGTTGGGTTTTGTGCGTTCTCTGCTCGAGCCGTGCCTGTGGCTCCAGAGATCGGCCAGTGGGAAGTTGCAGGCCCTGATTCTCATAGAAGTCGACGACCTGATCGTGTCAGGCGACAAGGTCGTACTGGCTGCTCTGAAAGAGAGTCTGTTCGCTCGGTTTAAGTTTGGCAAGTGGGAGGTCGGAGAGGCCGACTACGCAGGTAGGCACGTCAAGCAGGTTGGGTCCAAGATCACGGTCGATCAGGAGAAGTATATTCGTGAGCAGTTATCGTCGATCGTGATTCCCAAAGATCGCCGTTCCAAGCCAGAGGAGTTGCTTACGTCGTCGGAGATCGCGTCGTATCGTGCTACTGTCGCTCAGATACAATGGCTCGCTCGTGAATCGAGGCCCGATCTGGCCGGAAGTGCCTCCCTGTTGGCGGCGGCTCTCCCCTCTCCCTCGATCGAGGAGGCCTTGATGGCCAACAAGGTTGTCAAATTCCTTCGGGCGTTTGCGTCTCAGTATATCACGATATGGAATCTGGATCCGCTGTCGACCGCGTTTGTCACGGCGTCGGACGCCGGGGGCCCTGGATCCGCGAGGCGCGGGGGTGCGCAAGCTGGGTGGTTGGTGTTCGCGGCGGACGCCGCCATCCCGCAAAACCATCGGGCCCGGGTCAGCCTTTTGGCTTGGCGGTCGCAGCGTCTCAAGAGAGTAGTGGCGAGTACTATCGCTGCCGAGACACTTTCTTTGTCCGGCGCGCTGGCGGAAGCTCAGTGGCTTCAGATTTTGTGGAGAGACACGGTTTTCGGAGACGTGCCCAGGCCCGACTGGGCCTCCTCCTCCGGCCCTTTTTTTGTGGTCCTCTCGAAGCACTGTGAATTAGGCGACTCGGCGTCGTCTCTGTCGGTGGTGGACGCCAAAAGCGCGCTTGATACTCTGAGCAAGAACAGCGCGGGATCCCGCGCCGATCGTCGCAATGCTATTGAGATGGCGGTCGTGCGTGACTCTTTGTCCAATATAGGCTCCCAGTTGAGATGGTTGCCGCGTGGTCTCATGCCCGCGGATAGTATGACAAAGGTCGATCGCAGTCGTGGTAACGCTGCTCTGCACGATGTGCTGACACGTGGTACTCTCTGTTTAGTGGACGAGCACGGCCATTGCTCTGAGCGTGCGTTGAACCTGTCTTTGAAATCTCGTTCTCGGGCTGCGTCCCGTAAGGCGTTGGCGGCGCAGGCTAAGGTGCCCGGAGCTCCTGCCCCCGATTGCCTTCCCGAGGTCCCTGAGGGAGGCTACGAAGAGGTAGAGGGAAGCGAGGAGGTGAGGAAGAAGAAGACCGAGGAGTCAGGAGGTCAACGAGGAGGGTTTCTTAGAGAAGAAGGTATTGAGCTAGAACCCGGGTTTCCAGCTTACGTATCGATTACGGATTACGGATTTCGATCCACGAAAATAGGACCCGCTGTTTCCCGAGAGACCCAGAGGCCCTTCAGATTACTTCCGAGCCTCTCCCCCCTTGGATCTGTATCGTAGCCGTTAGGCTTAGCGTGTGAATTGATTGCTCGTCCTGGCCCTCGTTGCCCAAAAGAGTTCATCCGTTCTCTGCACACCTTGGTGCCGGTTTGCACCACATGTCCTCTCATTTGTGACACCTCCGAGCTCCCTCTTCATAGGCCCCTGCAAGGGTTCATTCCCACTGGGGGCAGTGCCCCGTTGGGAGACACACGTGTGAAACTCTGGAAGAGTGCCAGAACACCATGGTCATGATTTCAACGCCACGAAGCAACCTGACCTTTGTGTCTTGACGGCCCTGCGTCGGGCCAGAACGCAGTTCTTGAGATCTCAACACTGCGAATCAACGTACTTAACTGTGTCGCCCTGACAAGCTTGAACCGCTCCAAACCACAGTTCCTGGTACGTTAACCATGGGAAATGTGAAATTCTCGCAACTGTTAACGACGAGCATCCGCGGCGGTATGGCGAGAACCACATGTTGAAACGGAGCCGCCTCGAATCTGTACAGCTTTTGCTAAGTTTGAAGGCGAATGCGCGCGGCGCCAAGACGAGAGCAAGATTTTGTAGACGACCCGCCATCAAACTGTGAAGCGGTTTCTGTAAGAGGAATGTGCGGGGCGCGAATGCGAGAACCACTTTTTTCAAACCGACCTGTTATCGATCAGTGACACGCTGTGGCAGCTGTTATGACAAATGCTCACGGCGCTAACGCGAGAACCACATGTTTTAACTGACCTGTCCTCAAGCCGTGAAGCTTTCGCAAACTTTACATGGGACGAGTGTGCGGGGCACCAGGCAGATAACCACATTTTGAAAACGACCCGTCGTCAATCCGTGAACTTGTTTTCACATATTTAAGACGAGCGTGTGCATCGCTAAGGCGAGAGCAATATATTGAAATCCAGAGGGGGGCGAGGAGAGGGAGGAGGCGGAGGAGGAAGAGGAGGAGGATCACGAGAGAAGAACCAGGGGGGGTTAGGGGGAGAGGGTTGTGGATGATGATGATGATGCTGATGCTGATGATGACGATGACGATGATGATGATGATGATGATGATGATGATGATGATGATGATGATGATGCCGATGATGATGATGATGATGCTGATGATGATGATGATGCTGATGATGATGATGATGATGATGATGATGGTGATGATGATGATGATGATGATGATGATGATGATGATGATGATGATGCTGATGCTGATGCTGATGCTGATGCTGATGCTGCTGCTGATGCTGCTGTTGGTGGTGATGCTGATGATGCTGGTGATGATGCTGATGATGATGATGATGATGATGAGGAGGATTAGGAGGAGGAGGAGGAGGAGGAGGAGGAGGAGGAGGAGGGGCAGGGGGAGAAGGCGGGTGGAGGGCGAGGCATACTGCGATGATGATGATGATGATGATGATGATGATGATGATGATGATGATGATGATGATGATGATGATGATGATGCTGATGATGATGATGATGATGATGATGATGAGGAGGAGGAGGAGGAGGAGGAGGAGGAGGAGGAGGAGGAGAGGAGGAGGAGGAGGAGGGAAGAGGAGGAGGAGGAGGAGGAGGAGGGGGGGGAGGAGGAGGAGGAGGAGGAGGGAGGAGGAGGAGGAGGAGGAGGAGGAGGAGGAGGAGGAGGAGGAGAGGAGGAGGAGGAGGAGGAGGAGGAGGAGGAAGAGGAGGAGGGGAGGAGCAGGAGCAGGAGCAGGAGGAGGAGGGGAGGAGGAGGAGGAGGAGGAAGAGGAGGAGGAGGAGGAGGACGAGGAGGAGGAGGAGGAGGAGGAGGCGGGAACAGGACGGGGAGAAGGCGGGATAAGGAAGTAGGCGGAAGAAGGAACAGGCTGGATAAGGAGGAGGAGGAGGAGGAGGAGCAGGAAGAGGTGGAGGAGGAGGAGGAAGGGGGAGGAGTAGGAGGAGGAGTAGGAGGAGGAGGAGGAGGAGGAGGATAAGGAGGAGGAGGAGGAGGAGGAGGAGGAGGAGGAGGAAGCGGAGGAGGAAGGAGGACACGGCACCAAGCTGCCCTCTTACACCCAAGGCGGCGGGCGATTCATGATGATGATGATGATGATGATGATGATGATGATGATGATGATGATGATGATGATGATGATGATGATGACGATGATGATGATGATGATGATGATGTTGATGCTGATGCTGATGCTGATGCTGATGATGATGCTGATGATGATGATGATGCTGATGATGATGATGATGGTGATTATGATGATGCTGATGATGACGATGATGATGATGCTGATGCTGCTGGTGATAATGCTGATGATGATGAGGAGTTGGCGGAGGAGGAGGAGGTGGTGGAGGAAGAGGAGGAGGAATAATACGAACCATATGTTTACTAACAATACGAAGAGGACTACTGCTCATAAGAAAAGTAAGAAGCTTACTACCCAGACTACGAATAAGAAACACATAAGGAATCACCAACATACTCATATACGAATACTAAGACGAATCAGAACAACCAACTTCTATTAATACTACCATGGAGAAGACGACGCATAATGATAAGACGAATGCGAATACTAATATACACGTGGATGCTGATCATTGTATTACTAACACTCGTAGTAACATAGTACTAGCACAACATAGCACAATCGTATGTGTTTTACTACTACTAGTAATGGTATAACTAAACTTGTTAATAATACGATTGCTAATTGTACTATTACGAGTATGAATACTAATAACAATAATAGTGATGATACTAATGATAATGTTACGAGTAATAGCACTCATATTATCATTCGTACTGATAATACGAATAACAAGTAGCATGTATAGTAGTAGTAATAATAGTAATATTAATAAGAATGCGAACAGTAAGAAGAGGAGACGGAGGAGGAGGAGAACGAGGAGGAAGAGGCGGGAGGAGGAGGGGGAGAGGAGGAGGAGGAGGAGGAGGAGGAGGAGGAGGAGGAGGAGGAGGAGCAGGAGCAGGAGCAGGAGGAGGAGGGGGAGAAGTCGGGAGAAGGAGAAGGCGGGAGAAGGAAGAGGAGGAGGAGGAGGAGGAGGAGGAACAGGACGAGGAGGGGGAGGAGGAGGAGGAAGAGGAGGCGGGGGGAGGAGGGCGAGGAGGAGGAGGAGGAGGCGGAGGAGGAGCCGCCCTTACTACGCGCGCCGCCCCGAGGAGCTGAAGCCGCAGGAGCTGCAGGCGCTCTCGCGGGTCTGCTCCGGTGCTCTCGGGGGCCCGAACAGGCCTCGCGACGCGGGCTGCGAGGCCAGCCGTGAGGACCAGGGGGGTGTTCTGGCATAACGGGGGGGGGGCGGAGGCTACTGCGTGAAGCTGATTTTTGGTCTTCGCCGCTTGGCATTGATCTTGATCCATGGCCGCCTCTGGCGCCAGGAGGCGCTGGGGGAACTGGCTGCGTGGTTACATGATTCGCTTATCCCCCCACCCACTACCCCCGCCTTGGGTTGGGCACGTCCTGGGTTCAGCGGTTATGGCCTCTTGGGAACATATGGGATGTTCCGTGGCAACCTCGACCCATGTTTGGGCCGTCTGTGGGCTTCGTGAACCCGTGCTGGAGGCCATGTGGGGCAACTTGGGCCATCTTGCACCACCCTGGAAGGCGTGCTGGGCTATGTGGGGCCACCCTTGGGCCGTCAAGGGCCACCTTGGGAGGTTCTAGCGGCGCCTTGCGAGCGGAGGGGAGAGGGGTGTAAACCACTCCTGAGGGGGAAGCGAGGCCTTGCCTTGGCAGCCGAGGCTGCTCCCTGAGTCGAGGAAGCTCCAACACGGATTAGAGACGGGTCCCTTTCCCGTGAACGATCGGCGCGCTCCGTTGCAAAATCGGGCGGCACTGGCCTCAAGTTTCGGGGGATACCTGCCCGATCCTTGGATCTGGCACCCACGCGACAGATCCACGGATCCTCAATCCATGTTCGAGTGCGACTGACAGGGCCGGTGGAACTGAAGCGCCCCCCTGTGCTCCCTCGTTGCGTCATTCCCGTCCCCGAACCAAGCCTCCCGGTCGGTTGTGAAGGTCGCCGAGGCTAACGCGGCGGCCATCAATCGGGGCAAGGTGTTCGTCAAGGATTGGCATGTCCCTTCCCAGCCCCACCCCGCTCTGCGACGTAGACGCGGCTCATACTTGACAGCGTAGCCGCATACAGCTGTCAGTTTATGCCCAACGTGGGCAGCCATGCTTTGTTGGTCTGGGTCGACGATGACGCAGCCGCTGCCGATGCGCTGATGCAGCTTGACATCATGATAGGAAGACGCCGTGCTCACGACACGTTCCAGGTCTTCCATGATTGCGAAGGCCTTACGGCCAGTGCTGCCGACCCTGTTCGCTGGGACGAGGAGGAGGAGGATGAGGAGGAGGAGGAGGAGGATAGGAAGACGTCATGCTCACGACACGTTCCAGGTCTTCAGGATTTCTAACCGCCCCTTTGCGGGCTCCTTGGAGGCGGAAGGGCCGAAGGCATGCTCTCCAGAACTCCCGGCACCATCCTGAGCCGATCGCGTTACGGCTGCACTCCTAGACTTAAGTCGGGCCTGTCCCTCTACAGGGGGAAGATTCAAAAATAGTGCAAAAATGGTCTGGGGACTATTGTTTGATTTTTGTTTGGGCGATTTAGGGTTTTTTAAAGTATTCAAATTTTTCGCCCAAAATCCGCTTGTAGGGGGACATGCCCGCCCGACCTAATCCTAGACCTTTGATGCCGGCCGGCCCCCTGCCTCGGATAATGGGAGTTGCAAAAGCTAAACCATGAGGTCTGGGCGCCGCCGTGAAGCAGTGTCGGGACGTGTTTGTTGTTGGACCCTGACCCTACGGATCTGCATCAGGGGTGCCATTGAATGTCAGAAATGCAGTAAATTCATATGTTTTCGGGCCCTGACCCCGCCGATCTGCGTGAGGGGTGCCACCGAATTTCAGAAATGTAGCAAATCCCATGTGTTTTTGGACCCTGACCCCGCCGATCTGCGTGAGGGGGTGCCACAGAATTTCAAAAAATGTTGCAAATCCCATGTGTTTTTTGGACCCTGACCCAGCCGATCTGCGTGAGGGGTGCCACAGGATTTCAAAAATGTAGCAAATCCTATTTGTTTTTGGTCCCTGACCCCGTCGATCTGCGTGAGGGGTGGCAGCAAATTTTAGAAATGTTCAGAATCCCATGTGTTTTTGGACCCTGACCCCGCCGATCTGCGTGAGGGGTGCGACCGAATTCCAGAAATGTGGCAAATCCCATGTGTTTTTGGACCCTGACCCCGCCGATCTGCGTGAGGGGGTGCCACAGAGTTTCAAACATGTTGCAAATCCCATGTGTTTTTGGACCCTGACCCCGCCGATCTGCGTGAGGGGTGCCACAGGATTTCAAACATGTGGCAAATCCTATTTGTTTTTGGACCCTAACCCCGTCGATCTGCGTGAGGGGTGCCAGCAAATTTCAGTAATGTTGCAAATCCCATATGTTTTTGGACCCTGACCCCGCCGATCTGCGTGAGGGGTGATACCGAATTTCAAACATGTGGCAAATCCCATGTGTTTTTGGACCCTGACCCCGTCGATCAGCGTGAGGGGGTGCCACCGAATTTCAGAAATGTAGCAAATCCCATGTCTTTTGGACCCTGACCCCGCCGATCTGCGTGAGGGGTTTAATTTTTACCCACCCCAGCAATTCAGAGCACACGCTCAGGGCGTGCTAAACCTGCCCGTTTGGGCCTCCCCCCCTCGCACGGTAAGCAGCAAGAAACAGAACTGTAACAGTGGTACAGGAAACTGCGAACCTTCGGTACACAGCCTGGTAGCCCCACAAGGGGGCCGGCGGATTTTTTTATACGGTCGACGTCACCCAATTTTTTGATCCGTGGGTCGAGAGCGAGCCTCTTCCGGTCGAAGCTAAGCGGGCTGCGCACAGCTTTAATTGACAGAGAGAGGAAAACAAAAGGAGGGACCTCACGTCAAGGCCAAGAGAGGGCAAAGCCCCGGGAACAGGCGGTGCCGAAGGCGAAGAGCATGCAAAGGAACGCCTTGTACAGGAACCTGGAGGCGAAGTACCGGGCGAGCAAAATGCAGTGGTGGTGGTGCCGTCAGCGGCGCTTCAAGTACACCAGCCCCAAATGACCGCGGGAGAGGACGCACCACGTATCCAGGGCGACGCCCGAGAGGGCGTCATCTAAACATACTAATACTATGTGTGCGCCGCACACTTAGGGGCGACGCGCGCAAGGAGAAATTTGACAGTGCCTGCTTCGTGGCGGACGCTTTCTGGCCAGACCGCTCCGGACACGATGTGCTACGGGATGGTTGTGGTATATGTTCGGGTCGGACGCACGCCTCCAGAGAAGACATTTATACCAGTATGTCCTTGTGCGTCCCATGCGGGGCCCCCGGAGCTCCGAACCACTTCCCTGAGACCGGTGTTTGGTCCCAGACCGTGTTTTGACGGTCCCGGGGGCCCAGCGAGGGCCCCGAGACGCGGAATACGAGGAACACAGATCCGTCTGCTTCTGCCTGACATCTGGCATGGCGCAACAAGACATCAAAATCGCGAAAACACAACCGGAGTGGAGCCCCAGGCCCAATCTCTCTGCGGCGTTTCTCGAGACCGATCGATCTGGGATGGTCCGAGGGCCCGAGCCCGGGAGAAAGCGCCCAGCGACAACAAGTTGCAACGCCCGGACTTTTAGGGCTTTGGCTCTCCATGCGTTGTAGGTCTGGGTTCTCGTCCTCTTGTGGAGCGCCCCGAGGAGCTGCGCAGCTACTGCATGGCCCTGTCGGCGGCAACATCCGAGGGCACCCGCCGCGGGGGCCACCCGGCGGACTACGCGCCGCCGGCCCCTGCGTTGCCGCCGGCGCGCGGGGGCTACGCCGAACCTGCTCGGGGGTCAGGGTTGGTCTTACCATACCACCCGCCAAACCACCCCAACCCAACCCGAAGGCCTCAATTTGCCCTCCATTTTCAGGGGGGGGGGGTTGGGGAACATTGAGAAATCACAGCACATGTGGAACCCGTACCCCCCCCCGATCCGAAATTCGGGTCTTCGGGTTGGGTTGGGGTGGTCTGGACGTTCCTGGTCATCCTGGGGCGCCTTCGTGGCCACGGCTGGATCCGCCTCGAAGTTATTGTCAGGCCGCACCCCAGGAGTTGATTTCTGATACTTTCGTCGGCTCCCAGCCCCCGCGCTGCCGCCAGCGCGCGGGAGTGCCCCGAACCTGCTTCGGGGTCGAGGTTCTCAAGGTTCGAGATTCTCTGAGATCCGGGTGTTGCAGTTTTTCTCACTGGGCGTTCCTTCCAAACTTCGGGTCCTCCAGCGGCCGTTCGGGACGATCCTGGCCCCTCCGGAACTTCTTCGGCGAGGCGCAGTTGCTGGAAGGCACTCCGAGGCCAGAAACCGCCGAGAACCAACGAACACGCCCGAAAATCCTCCTCGTCGTTCTCGTTCATGTCGTCTTCGTCGTCGTCGTCGTCGTAGTCGTCGTCGTCGCCGTCGTCGTAGTCGCCGTAGTCGTCGTCGTCGTCGTCGTCGTCGCCGCCGTCGTCGTCGTCGTCGTCGTCGTCGTCGTCGTCGTCGTCGTCGTCGTCGTCGTCGTCGTCGTAGTCATCATCGTCATCGTCGTCGTCATCATCATCATCATCATCATCATCATCATCATCATCATCATCATCATCGCCATCGTCGTCGTCATCGTTATCGTCATAGTAATCGTCATCGCCATCGTCATCATCGTCGTCATCGTCATCATCGTCATCATCATCATCATCATCCTCATCCTC
>CAUYUJ010014160.1:32500-35222 GCA_963575745.1 Prorocentrum cordatum
CCGCGTTCGCACCCCCTCCCGCCAATTTCAAAGTTGGCTTCGGCCTCCCGGAGGCCCCGGGGGGTCTACTTTTTTTGTCCTCTCACGCCTGTGCTGCCGAATGCTCGAGGCCAACTTTGAAATTGGGGGCGGGGCGTGGCGTCAAGGGTTCCACTTTTTTGTCCACCTACGGTCCCTCCCCCCGTCCTACACATCCTCCATTTCTCCCGGAGATCCGACGCTCAAAAACAATCGGGGCGGGCAGTGGCTGGCCGTTTTCGGCCCCGGGGGGCCCTCGCTGGTCCCCGGGGAAATGGTCCAGACATCCAGGGGCCACGATCCTCACGAGGGGTGTGCCGACAAAGACATGCGGAGAGCCGCGGCAGGAGGACGGAGAGGAGGGGGAGGAGGAGAGGAGACGCTGGGCGCCCACAACGAAGACCCAACACAACAGGACGGTTGGGAACAACAGTGAGAACAACCAAAGGAACCCAGGGAACCTGGGAACCCGAGGAATACTGTGTCCTCCCGCTTCGCACACACCTGGGAACCCAGCGGCCAGATGTCTGTGGTCCCCCGTCCCACACATACTCCATCCCTCCTCCCCTGAGATTCGGGAGTTGCGACCTTTCAACGCTGGGCGCCTTCGCCCAGTGTCGGGCCCCGGGACCATCACAGATCGATCTCGCTCGACGGATGCAGCAGAGAAGGGGTCGAGGGCTTTGGTCGTGATTTTTCGCGATGCTGCAGTTTTCGTCGTGACGTCGGATCTCGGGGTCCCTCCCTTTCCCTCATCCCTCCCTCCTCTCCTTCCCCACCCTGACTCTGGATCCGCCGTACTTTGTTGGTTAATCTTCAGATTTAACATCGTGTCGGAAATGTACCCCAAACGACGCGAACAAGTAGGGCGGAAACTACCGCCTCAGAAAAGCAGGGAGCGCATCCCCGCAAAATGTATGGCGGAGGTAGCGACGGCAAAGGACATAGAGCGGAAATCGGCATCAAGGCAGCTTGAAGAGTAGGGCGGAAATGTCCGTCCTACGGTCAAGACGCTGAAACAAGGGCCACTTTGGGACTCAGGCGGGGCTCTGTTTGTTCGGGCCGCTCCTCAGACCTGGGTCGGGGAACCCACTCGTGGCCGAAGCTCGCCGCGGCCAGGAAAGCCCCTCCGCTTCTGACAGTCAACCCGCACATTGAGGTTGATCGTCTTCCCAAGGGTGCCCCTGCATCCCTGCCTGTTCGGTCATCTTCGGTCCATCCTCAACCACTCTGGGTGGCCATCCCCCGCTCGAAGAGCCTCGGCATGGGCGTCCAAGGCCCTCGCACCCTTACCGCGCATCCTGACTACATGGGTTGACCGTATTTTGCGTTCCTTATGTTAGCACGCTGACTGTCCTTACGGCATCGCGCACAGTAGGGCGGATCTGGAGTCCGGGCAGACACTTCGGCGAGCCACTCAGGGCCGAGCCAGCCGCCTCGGCACTGCACCCGCTGGCGCCAGTGGCCGCGCAGGCCGCGGGGGAGACGCCCAACGTGAGCGCCCGCACACGTGTAGGCTACACCCGAGAGTGGCTCTTCGCTGGAGTGACCTTCGGTGCGGGCCCAGAGGGGCCTCCCGCCGGTGCCCTCCAGTACTGGCCTGCACGCTTGGACGGGGCCCCACCGTGGCCCCCTGAGGCCGCGCACCAAAGGTCACTCTTGCCTAGGGTCTCTCTTACGTGTAGGCGAACGGGGGCGGGAAAATAACCGTCCGCGTCATCAGATCCCTCAGAGTTCTCCTCCTCTTCCTCCTCCTCCTCCTCCTCCTTTCCACGAGAGCCTGAGTGGCTCGGCGCAGGCGCGCCCGCGGCGTCCATAGGCGGGGAGCGAACTCTTGCCCTCGCTCGCTCCTCCTCCTCCTCTTCCTCACACGGATGTCCCCGCAGCAGGGGGTGCCCATGCGCTCCATCTCCGAGTTCCCCATTTCCGTCGCTGCGGAGCACTACCAGGCCGTTCCCCCGCCCACCGCGATCGGTTGTTATTGTGGCCCGTTGGGTGTGAGTGTGGCCCGTTGGGTGTTAGTGTGGCCCGTCGCGCGGCCGGATGGGAGTTGCTGTGGCCCGCGATGGCCGTACAAGGAAAAGTAGTTTGTAAAGGTATCTCATGTTAGATCCGGAGAGGCTCGCAACCTTCAAGGGAATGCGCTCCCGCGCAGGCGAACGTGGCCACAGTAACTCCCCCTTTGAACAAACGTAGTAGTAGTTGTGGTAGTTGTGGTGGTGGTGGTGGTGGTGGTGGTGGTGGTGGTGGTGGTGGTGGTGGTGGTGGTGGTGGTGGTGGTTGTGGTGGTGGTAGTAGTAGTAGTAGTAGTAGTAGTAGTAGTAGTAGTAGTAGTAGTAGTAGTAGTAGTAGTAGTAGTAGTACTATTAGTAGTAGTAGTAGTAGTAGTAGAAGTAGTAGTAGTAGTAGTAGTAGTAGTAGTAGTAGTAGTAGTAGTAGTAGTAGTAGTAGTAGTAGTAGTAGTAGTAGTAGTAGTAGTAGTAGTAGTAGTAGTAGTAGTAGTAGTAGTAGTAGTAGTAGTAGTAGTAGTAGTTGTAGTATTAGTAGTAGAAGTAGTAGTAGTAGTAGTAGTAGTAGTAGTAGTAGTAGTAGTAGTAGTTGTAGTAGTTAGTATTTCGTAGTTAGTAGTTCGTAGTTAGTAGTTAGTAGTTAGGAGTAGTAGTAGTCGTAGGTGTAGTAGTAGTAGTAGTAGTAGTAGTAGTAG
>CAUYUJ010014160.1:35322-85322 GCA_963575745.1 Prorocentrum cordatum
TAGTAGTCGTAGTAAGTAGTAGTAGTAGTAGTAGTAGTAGTAGTAGTAGTAGTAGTAGTAGTAGTAGTAGTAGTCTACGGCAAAGCCCCCCCACCGAGCGGCGGCACGGCCGCTGGGCTCGAGGGCGCTGAGACGATGACGCAAGCGGACTACCGCGCGGCGGGCTACGTGCACTGCATGGGTGCGTACTGGCTCCCGCCGCAGCGCCTGGGCTGGTGTCGTGAGTGCGCAGCGCTGGATGACTGGAAGGTCATGATGGTGGAGTACGTGGACGAGCTCAACCGTGGCGAAATGCGCCGCTACAGCGAAGCTTCAGAGCACAACCCGCAGTGCCCCAAGCTGCGGAAGGGTGAGCGAGGCCAATACAAGCTGTACACGTGCTCGCGCTGCGTGGCGGCGGCGCAGGGCATCCCCGAGCACGAGGCTGTGACGCTCGCGGCGCGCCAGAACAAGGGAGCTGGCTCCATTGCCCACGCCGCCAAGCGCGTGGCGAAGTTCCGCGCGAGCTTCGACCACATCAAGGAGGGCATGGACGTGCTCGTGGGCTACGCGCTCTCCAACGACGGCTTGCTAGCCCTGCGGAGGCCGACGGAGGGCGTCGGGGTGGGCATCGCTCCCGAGAGCGCGGGCGCCCTTCCGGCCACGGAGACGGCGGCGCAGGAGGTCGGTCGCCCGATGGCGGTGGAGGTGGTGCCGGGGCCGCCCCGCGCGCCACCTCCACCATTCGAGGACGGACCTGGCACCGCAGACCCTCCCCGCGGCGATGATAGCGACCCCCTGCTCGACAACAACGCCGAGTGCCAGGAGCACCAGCTGGTCGACGCCAAGACTGTGGAGGAGGTCGCGGATGTCGAGCCCCTGCTGCGGCTCGGCCTCTCCAAGAAATCGCTGAAGCGCATGGCGCGGGCCTGCGGTGCCCTCAAATTCGAGACCACGCGCGCCCACGAGCTGGGAGGCATGGGGCCCATCCTGGAGAAGAAGGAGGACATGATGAAGGGCGCGGCGGCGCAGGACGGAGTTCAGGAGTGGCTCGGCGCGCTGGGCGTGGAGGCAGAGGCTGATGTGGCAGGGGTGAAGAAAGGCCTCCTGGAGGCCTCGGAGATCGCGGGCGCGCACCTGGGACACAAGCGCGCGTGGAAGGAGGAGCGCCAGGGCAACGCCATGGCGCAGGAGGCCTACCGACGGATGGGCGACTACACGGACCAGCTCTACCGTGGCAAGGGCTTTACGTTCAACATGTACTACAAGTGCTCGGCCAACAAGACCTGGGACAATCCCAAGGGATGCTGCTCGGTGATCCGTTCGGATCGCTGGGCGCAGCTGCTCACCTGCGCGCAGGAGGCGGCGGGGGAGTCCGGCCAGCGCTGGCACTGCCGCTGTGGCGCGCGCTACGCGACCCCCCGCGGCGTCTGCGTCGAGATGATCGAGGAAGAGCTGAGCCCGCCCCGCGCGTACTACATGCACGCGGACTTCCCTCAGGAGGACATCCGCAATTTGAAGGCCCTACTGCGTTGCGACAAGCTCAAGAAGGAGGGGGTAGCGGTGCTCAGCGTTGTGGACCTCCTGAAGCACCTGCCCAGGGTCGAGCCGCTGGCGGTGGGCGCCGTCTTTAAGCGCTACGCTCCGCTGCAGCCGCAGCGGGGGGGCCACTACGTGCTCATGGACGGGCTCTCCTGGGACGACCTGCCTGAGTTCGAGTGGTCCGGCTTGCACTCGCAGGTTGCCTGGGGGCTGAACGATCCAGCCTGGGCGAGCTACAGCAAGAACCAGCGGAAGAAGGCGAAGAAGGAGCGCCTGGCGGCCGCGCACGCGGAACTGGAGGCCTATGAGCGCCGCCACTACCTCCGGGAGGGCAGCCTCACGGGCGGCGGGGGTGGTACCGGGGTCGCCCCGCGTGCCACTCCCGTCCGCGCCGCCAGTGCCCCCCCCGCTGGCTCGGCCCGCGGCAGCCAGGCCCCGCCGCCGCCGCCTGCTGGAGCCCCGCAGGCGGCCATCATGGCCCCGCCGCCGCCGCCGCTGACGGCGCCCCCTGCGGTGCCGCCGCCGCCGGCTGGCCCGCCCCCGCAGCAGATCCCCAATGCCGCCGTCCTGAACGTGGCCCTCGGTGAGGATCTCGAGCGCCAGATCTTTGGGCCCCCAGGGCAGGCTGGCGGTAGCGGTGATCTCGGGGGAGAGGTGCAGGCGCTGCCGTCGCAGGTCTTCGCAGCCATTGCGCAGGGGACAGGCCAGTCCGCCTGAGCGCTGAGACTCTGCAGGCCCCCAGCATCGTTTACTTCTGAGCCCTCGGGCGGGCTACGTGAGTTCCCGCGTTAAGATTCCGAGCCTGCCACTCTCTATGATGCTGCGCCTGTGTGCTCGTTTACGCTCCAGCTTTAGCAGCGCCGCCGTGCCAGCTTGCGCGGGTGCGCCCACAGTGGTGCCCCCCCTCGCGCCGCGGGCCCTGCTGCTTAGTTCTTTGTTCATCGCACGGTCAACTGTGCGCCTAGCCATTTTGGCTTGCCATCCTGGCCTCTCCTCGCGCCCACTTGCGCTCGTTGGCCTCGATGGCGGTGCTGGGGTCGCCCCGTGTGCTGCTGTGCCGCCGCTGTCGCTTTACTCTGGGCCGTGGGGACCAGTTGCCCTCGGATAAGCGCCCGCCGCTGCATGCGCGTCAGACCCGCCATTTCACCCAGAAGAGGTGCTCGCTATATACTGGAAATGAGGCAGCCACAAGGACGCTCATCCCAAGGCGGTTGAGCCGTGGTGATGTGGTGCACGTGTCCGAGTAGTAGTAGTAGTAGTAGTAGTAGTAGTAGTAGTAGTAGTAGTAGTAGTAGTAGTAGTAGTAGTAGTAGTAGTAGTAGTAGTAGTAGTAGTAGTAGTAGTAGTAGTAGTAGTAGTAGTAGTAGTAGTAGTAGTAGTAGTAGTAGTAGTAGTAGTAGTAGTAGTAGTAGTAGTAGTAGTAGTAGTAGTAGTAGTAGTAGTAGTAGTAGTAGTAGTAGTAGTAGTAGTAGTAGTAGTAGTAGTAGTCGTAGTAGTAGTAGTAGTAGTAGTAGTAGTAGTAGTAGTAGTAGTAGTAGTAGTAGTAATAATAATAGTAGTAGTAGTAGTAGTAGTAGTAGTAGTAGTAGTAGTCGTAGTATGAGCAGTGGTACTAATAGTAGTCGTCGTCGTCGTAGTAGTAGGGAGGGACAGAGGGGGAAGGAGGGAGGCAGAAGGAGAAAATGAGGAGGGACAGAGGGAGGCGGCTCCAAGAGATTCTTCGGCGGCTCCAAGAGGCTTTTCGGCGGCTCGAAGAGGCTTTTCAGCGGCTTGAGGAGGTTCGGGGAGCTTGAGAGGCTCTTCGGAGAGCCCCAGAGGCTCTTCCGAGAGGCTCTTCGGTGACTTCGGAGAGCCCCAGAGGCTCTTCCGAGAGGCTCTTCGGTGACTTCGGAAAGCCCCAGAGGCTCTTCCGAGAGGCTCTTCGGTGAAGGGGGGGGGGAGGAGCCTCTTGGGAGACCCCCCCTTCACGCTTACTCGCTGATTAACACCCTCTGGAGGAACCCTGGCCATACTAACGCCCACCGGGCCGCACTAAAAACCAATGGGCCGCAGTAACACCTTATCTCCCCGCCTACCCCCCTCCTCTCTCTCATCCCTCCTCTCTCCGCCCTGGTCAACGTCGTCGTCGTCCTCCTCCTCCTCCTCCTTCTCCTTAACCCTGTCCTCCTCATCCGTACTCGCTCCCTTCTCCTCCTGCCCTCTCCCGGTGCTTGCTCACTTCCAGGAGAAGAAAAAAGATGGCAAGAGGGAGGAATAATGGGGCCAGAGGGAAGGGAAAGCGAGGATGGGGAAGCGGGAGAAGGAAGGAGGAGGAGGACCAGGAGAGGAGGACCAGGGAGGGATGGAGTAGGGGGAGAAGGAGGAGGAGGTGAGACACGAGGGCGGAGGGAGGGAATATGAAGAAGATGGATGCGATGATGATGCTGCTGATGGTTATGAGAATGATGGTGATGCTGGTTATCATGATGATGATGATGATGATGATGATGATGATGATGATGATGATGATGATGGTGATGATGATGACAATCACAATGACGAGGACGGGGACGACGATGATGATGCTGATGATGATGATGATGATGATGCTGGTGATGATGACGATGATGGTAATGATGATGCTGATGCTGAGAATGTTGATGATGCTGATGCTGATGATGACGACGATGATGACGATGATGGTGATGGTGATGTTGAGGATAGTGATGATACTGCGGATAATGATGCTGATGATGATAATAGTGGTCATGCTGATTTTGATGATGTCGACGACGACGATAATGATGCTGATGCTGGTAATGTTGATGATGCTGATGCTGATGATGACGACGATGATGACGATGCTGATGTTGATGCTGATGCTGATGATGCTGATGCTGATGCTGCTGCTGATGCTGATGATGGTGACGGTGATGATGACGATGATGATGATGATGGTGGTGGTGGTGATGGTGATGATGATGCTGATGATGATGACGATGATGCTGATGCCGATGATGATACTGATGCTGATGTTGATGATTACAATGATGATGATATTGATGCTGATGATGCTGCTGATGATTATGATGATGAATATGGAGACGATGGTGATGCTGTTGATGATGCTGTTGCTGACAATGATGCTGATGTTGTTGATGATGATGAGGATGCTGATAGGGATGATGATGATGAATCTGCTGATGATGATGATAATGATGATGATGATGATGATGATGATGATGATGATGATGATGATGCTAGTACCGATGATGTCGACGGCGACGACGATGATGATGATGTTGAGGAGGAGGAGGAGGAGGAGGAGGAGGACGATGCTGCTGCTGAAGATGCCGCTGCTGCTGATGCTGATGATGTTGCTGCTGAGGCTGATGATTGTGCTAATGCTGTTGCTGATGCTGCTACTGCTGATGCTGTTGATGTTGATGATGATGATGATGATGATGATGATGATGATGATGGTGATGATGGTGATGATGATGCTGCTGATGATAATGATGATGGTGGTGATGATGATGGTGATGATGATGGTGATGATGATGATGATGATGTTGATGATGATGATGATGATGATGATGATGATGATGATGATGATGATGATGATGGGGAGGAGGAGGAGGAGGAGGAGGACGAGAAGGAGGAGAATGATGATGATGATGATGAGGAGGAGGAGGAGGAGGAGGTTGAGCAGGAGGAAGAGGAGGAGGAGGAGGAGGAGGAGGAGGAGGAGGAGGAGGAAGAGGAGGAGAAGGAGGAGGAGGAGGAAGAGGAGGAGGAGGAGGAGGAGGAGGTTGGAAGAGAACGACAAACGCGTCACCGCTTCATGGCCAGGTCTTCATCCTCCCAGAGGGTCCCAAGCCTCCAGTCTCGAGGTTATCATCTCAATGCTGGAGGCTGCAGGTTAGAAGCTTCCGTTCTGGTTGCTTCGAGCCCTGCAGGCACCACCTCCTCCAAAATTACTCAGTATGAATACTACTCTCCCTCTTCCCCTGATGACGTCTTGGGAGTGTTCGCCCCCCCCCTCCCCCCCCCCCGCGTATGGTTTTTTACACACAGGTTTCCCCGGAGTTAGGTTTTCGCTTACATTTTTGTCCAAAATGCTGCTCTCGCTGAGGCGCCAGCCTCATTTTCGGGCCCCGCTCGTTCCGAATCGTGCTCCCGCTGCAGCGTTGGCATCATTTCCGCCGGCGCCTGGGCTGCACGCCCGAGCCGGCGCCCGGGCCAGCGCTCGGGCCGCCGGGTCCAGAGCTGGTTCCGGCCGCCCCCGGAAAATGGAGTTCCGAGGCGGCGCCGAAAAAAGGCAATTCTAATACACATTTTTCTTTTGAAAATTGTAAATTTCTGCTTCCGGCGCCCGGGAGGCCTCCTGCAGGGCCGATTCCGACGCCCGGGCCGGCGCCCGAGCCGGCGCCCGGGCGGGACGCCCGAGCCGGCGCCCGGGCCGGCGCCCGGGCCGGGTCCGGAGCCGATTCCGGCCAACGCCGGAAAATCGAGTTCCGAGGCGGCGCCGAAAAAACGCCATTCTAATACACATTTTTCTTTTGAAAATGCTGAATTTCTGCTTCTGCCGCCCGGGAAGCCTCGAGGGCCGATTCTGGCGTGCTTCCGCTCGTTCCGAATCGTGCTCCCGCTGCAGCGTTGGCCTCATTTCCGCGCTTCCGCTCGTTTCGACTCGTGCTCCCGCTGCAGCGCTGGCGTCATTTCCCGTGCCATACCACGGCATACAATGCAATGTTAATTAGGTTGATACTACGCTTCGCGGTGCTCTTCTACGCCATGCCACGCCGTGCTCTACAACGCATCGCGTACCCTTTCGGGATCATTGCCCTGCTCGACATCCGACTGTGCGAGTAGAGAGGGGATTTGCGCCATGGTAAGCGATGGGAGGGAGGGGTAGGATGTCAGATATGACGCGAGCGCACCTAGCTTGTCCCTCCCCCTCCCCGTCCCCCTCCCCCTCACTCT
Source organism: Prorocentrum cordatum (assembly GCA_963575745.1). Taxonomy (NCBI): domain Eukaryota; class Dinophyceae; order Prorocentrales; family Prorocentraceae; genus Prorocentrum; species Prorocentrum cordatum. Next base: position 41,809 of record CAUYUJ010014160.1, read on the forward strand.
CCTCCCCCTCCTCCTCCTCCTCCTCCTCCTCGTCCTCCTCCTCGTCCTCCTCCTCCTCCTCCTCCTCCTCCTCCTCCTCCTCTTCCTCCGCCTCCCCCGCACAATTCCCAAACTGCTCCGAGAGCCACCAGGTCCCGCCAGACAGGGCGCTGTACCCGCACCCGTTCGGCGAGGTGTCGCCGTGGGACGGGCAGCAGTTCAGGTGTTCCGTGAAGAACTCGTTCCTGCATTTCAGCGATGGGCATCAGCATCAGGATCGCGTCAGGGACGCAAGAAGAGACGGCGGAGGAGGAGGAAGAGGAGGAGGAGGAGGATGAGGAGGACCAGTGTAAACCTAAGACCCTTCAGCGATGTTGCAACACACTCTCCCTGCAAGTTCCCTCTTCACAGGCTCCTATCAGCATCTATTTGCACTGCAGGAAGAGCCCCTTGGGAAGACAACCGTTTAAACATCTTGAACCGTGCCACTCACCATTCTTAAAACTTCAACGCCGCGAATCAACGTTACCGATGCTATCTGACGATCGGTATCGTGCCACAGCACCATTTCTGGGACGTCAACACAGCGAATCACTTCATTGTCGCGACCTGACAGCCATAATTCGTGCCCGGGCACAGTTTCCGGGACGTCAGCCATAAAAATGTTTGAGCCTGCTGTTAAATTTGAACACGAATATGCGTTGCGCTACGGCTAGAACCGCATTTTGAAGGCGACCCGCCCTCCATCCGTGAAGTTCAGGAAGACTTCTGCGACGAATGTGCGCGGCGCTATGGCGAGAGCCGCATTTGAACACGACCCGCCCTCCATCCTGGAAGCTCTTGCGCACTTTTAGAACGAATGTGTGCTGCGCTGAGGCGAGAGCCACATTTTGAAAACGACCCGCCCTCCTTTCGTGAAGCGCTGACAAACTGAATAAACGAATGTGCGCGGCGCTGCGGCGAGAGCCGCATTTTGAACACGACCTGCCCTCCATCCTTCAAGCTCTTGCGAACTTTTAGAACGAGTATGCGCTGCGCTGAGGCGAGAGCCGCATTTTGAAAGCGACCCGCCCTCCATTCGTGAAGCGCTTACAAATTTTAACAACGAATGTGCGCTGCGCTGCGGCGAGAGCTCCATTCCACACTTTGGCTTATCCAAGGGGGTCTCATTTGATTAAAGATAGGTGTCTCGGGACCCTACTTTGCTTGTTCCCCAGAGATTTCCTGTGTTCCCCAGCTTCCCCGCCCCCAGTGTCTCGGGACCCCGTTCTCCCGGGTTCCCCGGGTTCCCCGGGTTCCCCGGGTTCCCCGCCCCCGGTGCCTCCTGTTGATACGTTGCCCGTTGCCTGGAGGTGCCCCGAGTTTCCTGAGTTCCTCAGGTTCCCCGCCCCCGGTGCCTCGTATTTCCCCAACTAGGCTTGCCTAAGGGGTTCTTACCTGGTTAAAGATTCCCGACCTAGGCTTGCTTATAAGGGGTTCTTAGTTGGTTATAGATTGGTGTCTCGGGACCCTACTTTGCCCGTTCCCCTGAGATTCCTTGGGTTCCCTGGGTTCCGCGGGTTCCTCGGGTTCCTCGGGTTCTTCGGGTTCCCCGAGTTTCCCGGGTTCTCCAGGTTCCTCGGGTTCCTCGGGTTCCCTGGGTTCCCCAGGTTCCTCGTGTTCCTCGGGTTCCTCGGGTTCCCTGGGTTCCTCGGGTTCCTCGGGTTCGTTGGTTTCCCCAAGCAATGCCAAGCAATGCCAAGTAATGCCAAGCAATGCCAAGCAATGCCAAGCACTGCGAAGCAATGCCAAGCAATGGCCAAGCATTGCCAAGCAATGCCAAGCAATGCCAAGCACTGCGCCCATGCAATAGGAAGCTTTCCCCTGATTGGGTTCGCGCTGGGTTCATTTTGAAAACGACCCGCCCTCCATCCGTGAAACTGTTGCAAATGCCACGCTTCAGTACCATAAATGATGAGGAAATGCCTAGTCCGCCTTACCGACCAGTGTCGTGGTGCGACAGGGAGTTCTTTATCAGGAAGAGGGATGGGGGAGGAGGAGGAGGACGAGGAGGAGGAGGAGGAGGAGGAGGAGGAGGAGGAGGAGGCGAAGGCGGAGGCGGAGGAGGAGGAGGAGGAGGATGAGGAGGAGGAGGAGCAGGAGGAGGAGGAGGAGACCTGAGCTCTGCAGGAAGAGTCCATGGCCACCGAGAAGGAGGGCTCCTCGCAGCGCTCCAGCTCGGTTCCGAGCCGCTTCCTGGAAGAGCACATGGAAGATTGGCACAGGCCGGCGGCGGATGAACGAGCACGCTGCGGTTTTCCTCTCGCCGCCAGCGGCTGCACCCACTCCAAAGTTGAGGCGTCGGCGTCGACGTCTATTCGAGGGGCAGTTTCCTCAACCGTGATACCTGAAGTTCGGAGGTCCTGGGAACGTTTGGGAGCACCTGGGCCTCTTCCTCCCCTGCTTCCATTCTCCATTCTCCTCCTCCTCCTCCTCCTCCTCCTCCTCCTCCTCCTCCTCCTCCTCCTCCGTGGGCAATCTGGTCTCGCTTCCCCTCCCCTTCCCTCCTTTCCCTCCCTCTCCTTCCTTCCCCTCTCCCTCCCCGGTCCCTCCCTTTCCCTCTCCTTTCCCTTCCTCCTCACCTCCTTCCCCTATCCCTTCCCCTCTCGCGCCTTTCTCCCCATCCAGAGTAACTCAAATGGAATACCACCCTCCTGTTGTCCCGGACTCTGTGCGAGCGGGGCGCCGCTTCGCTTGCAGATTGCTTTCATGTGTAGAAACAAATACTGTGCCGTTTACGAGTGTCTTTCCTTCGCGGCAGGGGGTGGCTCCGAAGCCGTTGTGGTTCCTTTTCCCCGCTGTCAGCGAGCGCGGCCGATGGACCAGGGGTGGTCCGGACTCCCCCCGGTCCTCGCGGCGGTGCTGCGCTGGATCGGGGCCAGTGTGCTCGGCGACACCTTCTCGGAGGCGGCGGCGGCGGCGCCGTGGGACGCGGCGGACGCCACGACGTGCGAGGCTTGCCCGGGCTGCACGCGTGACAAGGAGCTGCGTCAGCTCCTCAGCCAACAGGCCGCCCTCGAGTGGTGGCGGCTTGCGGCGGTGGCGCTCGGCGCCGCCGCGGCCGCGGCGCTGCTGCTCCTGGCGCTGGGCGGGCTCGGCCCAGCCGGCTGTTGCGGCTGGTGCTGCCTACGCCGGGCGGCCGCGCGCGGCGCGCGCCGGGGCCTTCGAGCCCAGAAGGGACTCCGGCTGGGCAGTCCGCCACTTCGGCGGGGCGGCCGCCAGCCTCGCATGAGCTGCTCGCCATCCCCGCCGTCCAGGAGGTGCGGCGCAAATGATGTCCCACGCGCTGGCCATCGAGGCGCCGCAGGTCTTGGCGGCTGTCGACGACCAGCGCCAGACCTGGCAGCACTGCGTGCTGCTCCGGCGCTTCAAGGAGGCGCGATGGGTGGTCTTCACCCCGGATCGTTCGCTGGAGGTGATCGACTTGGAGAACCAGGAGCTGCTGCCGCTGGCGCGTGGCGCCCCTGCGCCGTCGCGAGCGGTGGCCGACTGCTCGCTCATGGCGCCTTTTTCCGACTCGGACCTCCTGGGCTGCCACGCCGCGGCGGTCCGCCTGGCGGTCGTCATGGGGGCCGAGGCATCCTTTGGCAGGCGGCTGTGGGCAGAGGCAACGCCTGGCGCATCGCCGACCCCAGTGTGCCCGTGTTTGGCCAGGAGGTGCTGTCGGACGAGGTCGCTTTGTCGGGGGTGGTGAAGGGGGCCGTGGCGCTCGCCAGCTGGGGCGAGCCGCGTCTGTGGCTCTTCGCGGAGCTGGTCCCCACGGCGGAGTACTCGTCTTGGGAGCGGGACAAGCAGAGCGGGTCGGGGCGCGACAGGCGGCTCCTCCCCGCGCGGGGCCGCGACTTCGGGTCTGGGCTCGTCTCGCCCTCTTGCAGGGTGTGGATTACCTCTGGCCCCAAAATCTCACGAAGCTCTCCGACTGGCCTCATGCGGGACCACGCGCTGTGGTGGACCTGGCACGGAGGGGGATCGTTCTGGGCCTGTCGCTCTTCACCTACCGCGCGTACTGGGCCTGGCAGTCGGTGTGCCCCGAGAGCTTGGTCTCCCTCGAGCACCGCGCGCACTGCCAGATCTTGGCGCGCGCCCTCGGCCACGATTGCCTGGGCGCCGGCAGCCTGACGAGCTTCGAGTTCTGGGCCTGGCGCATCCTCCAGATCGAGCGGGCGGTGATGGTCAACCCGAAGGCGCCCTCTTTCCAGGGGCTAGCTAAGGTGACGGAGCACGCCATGGACGAGGGAGGCGGCATCGCGACGCGAGAGTTCATGGCCTACATGGCGACGCTGGCCGCGCAGGAGGTGCAGATCCTCAAGCAGAACAGACTTACGGTAGGAGCTCGCGTCGCAGAGCAAGGGCGACCGATGCAGCCACGGAGGCAAGGACACTAATAACCAGAGCGGGAAGGATGCTTCCGCGGGGGGCAACGGCGGCAAGTGAGCTCGGGCTGCGTCCCCGAGGGAGTGGGGCCTCAGCTCCCTCGGGCTTCTCTGGAGGCATTCCTGCCCTTCCCCTTGGACTCCCGGCTCGCCGGCGAGTCTCTGCGGCGAACGACGTCGCCCAGGGCTCGGACGCTCTCGTCTCCGACGCTGCCGTGGCGCTGCCCGCGCTGTGGGGGGCGCATCCGCGGTTGCCGTTCCGTCGCCGGCGCCGAGCGAGCAGTCTCGCTTCGCGCGCTGTTCTCCTTTCGTCTCCTTTCAACGCCGGGCGGTCGAGCGGCTGCGCGTCTCCTCCGACCCGCGGCAGGTGGATCGGAGCGTGCCCTTTGGTAAGGAGGCGCCCGCCGACTTGCTCCGCTCCGTCGACCTCTGCGCCTTGCCCAGCGGCTCGGCGCTGGGGTGCCATGACATTGACGAGGTCAGGGCGACGAAGGGCGACCTGGTCCCGAAGGAGGTGGCGTCGGTCATTGCCCCAGAGGCCGCGAAGCTCATCGCCGCCCCCCATCTGCATATCCTGAAGCAGGACCCCGAGCTCCGCGCGGACGCGGACTCTGCGGCCCTCCGCAGCCAGCCCTATTGGGGCCCTCTCTCGCGGGGCAGTCGCGCCAAGAAACGGGAGTTCTTCCGCGCCCTCTCGGGGGCGGGCTCGGTCGCGTGGAGGTGGCGGATGCGCTGCCGAGTCGGGAGCGTTTCGTCCAGAAGAAGGACCGCGTGCTGCGGCAGGTGGTCGACGCGGGATGGGCCAACCGTGCGTGCCGCGCCCCGCCCTTCAGCCAGCTCGCCGTGCCCGGGGCCCTGGCGCGCTTCTCGGCCAGCGACGAGTCGTTCGGCGTGGTGCGCGCTTGGCTGTGCGCCTCCGACTCGGCCGAGCTCCGCGAGACGGGCAGCGACGAGCTAGCGGGCTCTTCCATCGACCTTACGGACGGCTTCTACCCGTTCAAGTGCGAGGCCCTTGCGTCCATGTTTGGTCTCGGGCTCGCCTGCGCGGCCGGGGGCGTCGCGGGGGGCTTCGGTACCCGGTTCCACGAGTCTTCGACGACGACTTGCAGACCTTCGACCCCGCCCAGGCGAGCTAGGTGCTGGAGGCATGTTTCCTCGGCGTGCCGATGGGCTGGTCCTGGGCGCTCTATTCCTGCCATGAGACGGTCTCTGGGGCGCTCGTGGGGCGCTCTCCGAGGGGCGAGGCGCGGCGCGAGGGGTGGGGCCCCCTGACATCCCGGTCGGGGGCGCGCAGCGGCCCGTCATCTTCGGCCCGCGGGCCCCCGCAATTGCGCGCCACGTCGACAACGTCAACATGCTGGCCAGCGGCCGTGACGAGGGGCGAGGGTCGCCGCGTCTTCGACCTCGTGCCGGGCGCGCTGCGGCCTCGGGGCTTCGGTCCGCGGGGCCGCGGCGTGCCTGCGTTCAAGTTCCTGGGATTGGTTTTTGACGGGCCTCGCCGACGGCTTCGCCATTCGCATCGGCGGCGCTGGCGCCTGTGGTCGGCCATGGGCCATGAGCCGCGTCCTGTCCACAAGGCGTTTTCGGGCGACGCCATGCGGGTGCTGCGCGGCAACCTGTGCGACCACTTTGGGCTGCGGACGCCGCGCCACTCCACTCTGCAGAGCGTCTACGTCTTCGCCCAGGAGAACCTCGGACCCTCGCCTTGCTCGCTCCTGCGCGACTTCTGGGGCGAGCCTCGGATCGCCCTGTCGCTGATCCCCTGTGTTGGCGTTGACCTGAAGCGGGCGCTGAGCCGCGCCATCTGTTGCTCTGAAGCGTCCTTACACGGCTGCGCCCTCCGCGAGACAACGGCGGGCTTGGCGGGGGTCTTCGACGGCGCCCTTCTGCCCCCATGCGCGGCGCTTCGAGCCGGTCGAGGGCCCAGTGCCCGCTGCGCCGAGCCGCCTCGCCCATCGCGGTCGCTGGAGCCTTGTCGTGGCCGGCGCCTGGCGGCGGGGCGAGGCGATTCACCTGCTCGAGGCGCGGGCGTCACTGTTTGGGCTGCGCCAAGCGGCGACCGCCACCTCTGACGGGGACGCGGTCTCGCTGGTGGACGACGCAGGCGACTTCCTGGCGCAGGAGCGCGGCCAGGCGCGCAACTGCGCGCTCAGCTGTTGCCGTCGTGAACCGGCGGCGTGGCAGGTCGCGGCTGAATTCAATTGGCGCAGGAGGCACTTGGACACCGATCGCAACCCCCTGGGCAAGGACTCGCGCCAGGCAGATCGTGGAGTCCTTCGACCAGGGGAGCCGCTGGTACTGAGCGGGCAAGTATGGCGCCAAGCTCGCCGTCGAGCCGATGCACTCTCCGGCCTCCTGCAGCGCGACCTCGCGGCAGCGGCCCAGGCCGCGGCGGCGCGGGCTTCGCCTGGTCGCTTTGCCCCGCCCCCGCCTGGCCAGCCCGCGGCGGCGTCACCGTTGCCTGGCCGGCGTGCTGTACGATTCGTCTTAGAGCTTGTCGCAGGCGGCGCTCATCTGTCTGGCGCTGCGCACGAGGCCAGGCTCGACATTGCCTTGCCCTTGGAGTTGGGAACCCGGTCGCGCTTCGTCTCATGATCGAGTGGGTCAGGGCTGGGTGAGTGTGGTGGGTGCGCCTCGGGCCCCCTGCGGGTGGGCGTCTCGTGCGCGCTCGACCGGGGCCCCCGAGTCTCCTGCTGCGCGTGTTTGACTGGCTTGTGTTCTCGCTTCGGTCTGGCGTGCCAGGCGGTGCTAGAGGCCTCCGAGCAGTTGGGGATCACCGTTGCGGTGGCAAGCCCTCTCGCGTCGCAGTTGTGGGTCTGGAAGCCGATGCGTATTGTCCTCGACAAACTTGGATGCTCGCGCATCGATTTCGAAATATGTCGGTTCAGGACTCCCTAGCGCAAACCTATTCGGATAGCCTCGACACGCGCGGGGCTCGAGCTGGTGATGGGACCTCGTTGCGCCTCCGAGCGCCCGCGCATCGTCTCTGAGGGTGAAGTCGCCACCCCCGTCATCGACTGATCATGCCCGCAGCGTCTGGGTCACCAGGCTGGCAGGACAGTGTCCTCCCCGCCTCTGCCGGGCGATCGCGCGGTGCGCGACCCGGGAAGCCCCCCGCTGGCGCCCGCTTCGATGATCTACTGCGCGGGCGCGGGCCGGCCTGGATGTGGGCCCATCTGGAGGCCGCTGCCCTTGCTGGTGGCGCGCCAGGAACCGCGCGGGGGCCTCTACCATCGGCAGGGAGCGCGCCGCTGGCTCCCGGGGCGTGCGTGTACCTGGCGAGCGGCGCCGCGTCGGCCCATGCTGCGGTCTTGGCTCAGCGCCCCGCCGCCGCCCCGCCAGCCTCGCTCGGCGCGCAGCATGCTCGCCGAGACCCAGCTGCAGTTCCAGTCGAGGGCCGCCCAAGCCAAGCGCCGACGCACGCCGGCAGCGCCCCGCGGTCCTCGGGGCCTGGCGCGCGCCCGCCGCCGACGAAGATGCCCTGGCCAGCGGCCTCGACGGCAGGAGCTGAGTCGCGGGGCGCCCGCGCCGAGCGCCGCAGCGCCGAGATAGTGCTGCCCCTCGAGTTGATGCCGACGGCCCCTGAGTGGCGCATGATCGTCCAGGAGACGACGAACCGGTGTGCGGCAGGCTTCGAGGAGTTCGAGGTTTGGGCGAGCTCCCGCGGCAAGACCGTGAGCCAGCTGTCCAAGGGCCCGCAGGAGCTCGACAACACACGGGGCGAGGCCACGAGCGTGGCCCAGGACGTCCGCTTTGGGGCCATGTTCGAGCTTGGCCTGGACAAGGGGCCGGGGGTGCCCCCGCGCTGCCGGCGGTCGCTCCTCGGATTTCATGGGGGCGATCCCCCGGCATCGGGGGGCCCCTGCCACTGGGAGGCGGCTGCGCTTCTGGCAGCCCACCTCCTGACGGAGCTGACGGAGAGCTCCCTGCTCTCCGTGTTCAGTTGCGTGGCCGTCGCGATGCATGCAGGGCGGCCTCTACGCGCGCCCGTCCGAGACGCTTGGCATCCTGCGCGATGGCGTCGTGGCGCCTTGGGCCACAGCCTACCAGGGGGTGACGGCGATCATGGCCCCCGGGCCCGTGCGCGCGGCTGCCGCGGAGGCGGCCGAGCTCCGCGGTCTCCGCGCGCCCTCGACCTTGGCGCCAGCGGCAGTCCGCAAGCGGCCGTCAGCGCGGCCAGCCCAGAACCGCGAGTTCGACGACGCCGTGCTCGCTCTCGAGGGGGTGGGCTTCGCGTTCATCCCGGAGGTTCTCCTGGCGTTGCAGCGGGCTGCCCTCCCGGACCAGCCCCCCCCGGCGCCGCTGACGTTCGCCGAGTACGAGCGCCGCGTCTTCAGCCGAGGCCCCGAGCTGGAGCGCTCCACATCGCGCCCCACTCGGCACGGCATGGAGGCGCGAGCTCGGCCACGCACTTCAAGTTCTACCTCAAGATGATCCAGAAGCGCGGGCGCTGGTGGGCACCCAGGAGTGTGCAGCGCTGCGAGAAGTCTGGCGAACTCCCTCGCCACCGCCATCCGCCACAGGATTGGAGAGAGCTCGAGCTGTGTCGCTGCAGTGCTGATTCTGGCAATACCCAGGGTTTCTCTTTCAATGGTCTCAGTTTGCCCGTGTCAGATGGCACTATCTTCCAGAGGCGGTCCGCCTCAGCTCGTCGAGACCGTGCTGATGCAGAACGTTGTGTTCTTTCGTCTCGAATGCGTTTTCTGTCATATCAGGCTGGCGCCACTCCGACCGTGTCTGGGGTGCGCCCGTAGTGGCCCCCCGCTAGCTTCAGAAAAATCTGCCGTTTACGATTGTTTTTCCTCCGCGGGAGGGGGTGGCTGCGAAGCTGTCCCGCCTTGCCCGCCCTTTGTGTTGGTTCCGTCCCGTTCGCTTTTGGAGAGAGCTCGAGATGTGTTGTTGCAGTGCTGTCCCCGGCAACGCTCAGGGCCTTCCTTTTTCTCTCAATGGTCTCGCTTTGCCGGTATCAGATGGCATCGTATCTTCCCGAGGCAGTCCCGTCGAGACTGTGCTGATGCAAAGCATTGTTTCCTTTCGTATCGAATCCGTTTTCTGTTATTTCCGGCTGGCGCCACTCCGACCGTCTGTGGAGTGCGCCCGTAATGCCCCCCGTTAGCTTCGGAAATGTGTATACGTATATAAGCATATACACAATCCGGCTGTGTGTAGGATTTCAGAACATGTGATTCTAGCCATGTATGTTTTGTTCATTGGGAGCGTTTTGTTGCGTCCACGTGGTTCTCCTGCGGCAGCGTTGGCCTCATTTCGGGCTCGCCGATTTGCCCTGGTCGCCAAAATGGCACTCTCGCCCCAAAGCGGCCCACACTTCTGGATCCGACTTTGTCGTCGTCAGCGTCGCCCCCTGGTACTCTGGCTCCTCCCGTTCCTCCTACGCCTGTTTCTGCTGCTGCTGCTCCTCCTCCTCCACCTCCTCCGCCTCCTCCTCCTCCTCTTCCTCCTCCTCCTCCTCATTCCTCATCCTCTTCTTTCTCCTGCTCGTCCTCGTGCTCATTCGCCATATCCCCCTCTCGCTCCCTTTCCTCTTCCAATGTGCACCGCTCCCCTGTCGGATTTCGCAGAATACGATGGGGGGTTCGGGCCCGCTATGACACCCGCCGGCGAATAGAGATAAAATCAGCGCAATGGGAAGCTATGAGTGGGAGGGGCAGGATGTCCGATATGGCGCATGGCGCGAGCGCATCTAGTTTGCCTCCCCCCAAGCCCCCCTCCCCCCTTCCTTCGAAGCCTTCCCTCCATCCAAATTCCCAACGCCTCCAACTCCCAAAGTCCTTCTCCCTTTCTATCCCCTCACCTTGCCTTTTCCCCCTTCTTCCCCCTCCCCCCTCCCCATCTTCCCTTCGCTCCCCTTCCCTCCTTTCTTTCACCCTGCCTTCTTGCGTCCTTTCCTCTTGCCCTGCCCCCTCCCATCCCCCCCTCTCCGGCTGGTGCGCCTTCGAGGGTAACGATGCCTCCTGAAGGAGTGGGAGGAGGAGGGAAGAGAAGGAGGGGAAGAAGCGAAAGGAGGGGAAAGAGGAACGGTGATCTGTAGAGTCTTTCGCGCGCCATTTGCTGTAGCAGTGCAGGGCGGCTGAGCGGATGCAGCTGCGGGATGCTGGCCGCGCACGTGTGATCTTAGTCCTCCTCCTCCTCCTTTTCCTCCTCCTCCTCCTCCTCAGACCTCTATTTAACTCTAGGTGCACGGGCCCCACCAAGGTCGGTAGCGGACACAAAGTGATCCGATGGGGCCAGCGGGGATCTTTGAGTTCTGTGGTCATCATGGCCTTCACAAAATGTGAGTACGTCAAGAACTTTAAAGAGGATTGTAAGGGCCACCCAAGACTAAGTCGACCCTGGCCAACGTTCGCTCGCAAGTCAAGGCATTGGCTGCAGGACGGGAGCCGAAGTTGGGGCGGCCCGTCCCTCTTCGTCCCAGGGGCCGCCCCCCACGCGGGTTTTCGGTCCCTGGCCGACGCCTCTCCGCCCCCCGTCATCCTGCTAGGCCCGTGCGGGAAGCCGCACCCTTTCGGTGCTCTGTGTCAGGCCCTGCTGGGCATCGGAGCTTTGTGCACCTATTCGGCCCCCTCCCGTTCCTGTGGGTTCGGTTGGAGGTCACGTTCTGGACCCCTCCTCAGACCTCCGGGCGTCGCGAGCACAAATACGACTTGCGTTTCCTCGCCACTTCGGCTTCCGAGGGCCGTTCCCTGGCTCCAGGGCCGTCAGAAATCACTGGCGACCATAACTTTATCCTGAGGAGGGGTCGAGAGCTCTGCTGGCCCACGTCGTGAAATATCCAGACGTCGGACGTCAAACAATTTGTTTCGATCCCAGCTTCTATCGTGTCTGGCGCCGGCTCCTCGAAGTGGAGCGGCGCAGTCAGTCGGGCAATACTTTCCTTTCTCATCCCTTGCTTCTGCGCGCGCGTGCTGGCAGGAGAGATGGCCATAGCCATTCGGATTGAGGCCAGTCTGAAGGGACGACGTGGTCGCCGAAAGCCCCCTAAAGCGCTTGGAAAGGCGAGCCGTCCCAATCACAGAGGCTTGACTATCATTTGTTGTATTATGTGGTCCTCCTCCTCGTGCTCTTCCTCCGCCTCGCCCTCCCGCTTGACAGGCGCAACCCCGAGCACCGCATCGAGCGGGAGCAGCAGGAGACCCGCTGGAACGTGCACCACCCAAACAAGTAGTAACTCAGTTCTTTTCGGTCCAGACTCTTTCCTGCCAGAACCGTTTGTTCGATCCCAGAGATTATGTTGTCGGTCTTCCCTTCCCTTCCTGCTGCTGTTCCTTGTCCTCCTGCGCCTCCCACTCCTGCTCCTGCTCCCGCTTTTGATATTCTTCCCGCCTCCTGGTCCTTTCGTTCTTGCCTCCTCTGGCCTCCTGCCTCCTGATGCTCCTCCCTCCCCGTGCCACCTCCTGGTGTTGCCCTTTCTTGCCTCCTCCTCCTCCTCCTCCTTCCCTTCGTGCTCCTCCTCATCCTCCTCCTCTCGCTCACGCTGGCTCCCGGTCCAGCTCCTCCACCCTCTTCTCCGCTTCTCGCTCGTGTTGGGCGCTTGGCCTTTCTTTTCGCTCCCGTGTTCGTCCCTGCCCCCCCCTCAACAATCTCCCTCCCTTCCTCCTTTTCTGATTCGCCTTCTTCTTCTTATTATTATTTGTATTCGTAGTATTAGTTCTATTAGTCGTATGATTATTATTATTAGTATTATTATTATTAATGTATTTATTTATTTATTTATTTATTTATGTATGTATTTATGTATTTATGTATTTATTTATTTACTTATTTATTCTTTTCAAACTATTTATCATTATTACTATTACTATTCTTATTCGTAGTATTATCATTAACATTATTATTAGTATTCTTATTAGTATTTCTAGTATCATTATTAGTCTTACCCGTATCAGCAGTACTATTCGTGTGATTATTGCTATTATTATTATTATTATTATTATTATTATTAGTATTATTATTATGGGTATCAGTATTGATAGTATTATCCATCGTATTATTATGTTGCTTTGTTCTTCTGATTAGTATTGTTTGTTTTCTTCGCGTTCTTCTCCTTATTCTTCTTCTTCATCCTCCTTCTCCTCCTCCTCGATGTCTGGATGCTGCGGGCACGTGTGTCAGCTGCCACGCTGCCATCCCCTCCTCGCCGGCCAACGCCGCTGGGGAGGGCGAAAGTTAAGGCAGCACACGAGTCGACCTGCTGCTGTTGCTCCATGTGGATGCAACTCCTGGGAGTTTACATTTACCACTGGCGCTGGTATGTCTGTGGTCGAAAACCAGCATCCGCCTATTTGACTCCCAGTGTCAGCCAGCTTGATCGGGCTTAATCCTGGGCCTCATCCGGGCTAGTCTGGCTTTCTGGCATTGCTAACCAGGCTCGCTAGCCCCTCCTCGCTGTTTCCAAGACCTCCCAGTTGCCTTCTAACCGCCTTCCTCCCCTCTTCCTTCCCCACCCAGAGTCCAGCAAGGCATGAGGGTGCAAACCAGGCCTGTCTGGCTAAGGCTCTGGGAGGGGCCTCTGCTCAGGGGAAGCTGCAGCACCGCCCAGCGATGTGCTGTCCATCTTTCTGTGCACCTCAGCTTTGGCTTCGGCTTCAGCGGTGGGTGCGCCGTGAGGCGCCTTCGGGCCAGCTCACCCGAGTCGGCTTTCCGCATGCACTGGTGTCTCCCTCCCTCCCCCTCTTTCTTCGAGGAGACCGACTGGAACGAGGAGCACCCCGAGCTGCGGGCACTCGACTTTGACTGGGGCGCGGCCCGGAGCATGCCGCAGATCCCGGCGGGGATGTTCACCGAGGACTCCCCGAGAGCCGCCAGTCCCTGCGGGGGGGAGGGGGGAAAGTTTCGGGTTCGAGGTTCGAGGTTTTCGACGACGACGACGCAAACGACGACGACGACGACGACGACGACGACGACGACGACGACGATGACGAGGTTCGAGGTTCAAGGTTTTCGGGCGTTTTCGTTGGTTCTCGGCGGCTTTCCGGCCTCGGATTATGGTGTATCAACTTACTTTAGCCTTGATCACCCGCAAGAATTTCGAGCACCAAAAATCGCACCGAAACTCGAGGGTTTTCACGTGTCGGGCCCTGGGAGACACTCGTCCGACACTGTTTCGACACTGTTTCGACACTCTTTGGACACTTTTCTGGGTGCTCGAAATCATTTTTGGGACGTGGTCCGTAAGGACGATGGACGCAACATAAGCCTCGGGGTGCCGTCCAGCGGCTGCGCCGGGATTGGGGGATTCTGGGGCAATGCTCGCTGCGGGAGCCAATACAATACAGTTCCCCCTTCGGGACACAATACAATACCCCCAGGCGAGCCGGGAATACACGCAGTGGGCGTTCTGGGGGTGCCCAGATGCTGCCGATCGGCTGCTGGAGAGCCGAGATATGACCCGAAAGCCAAGGGGCAACGACAGCCCCCCGCCTCTTCCCTCGATCCTTCTCCTTTCCTCCTCGATCGCCGGTCATTCGCGTAGTCGTAGTCATAGTCTTAGTGATTGTCATCGTCATCGTCACAGACATAGTCATAGTCATAGTCATATTTATTGTCACAGCCGTAATCATAGTCATAGACAACGTCATAGTCATAGTCATAGCCACAGTCATAGTCGGAGTCATGGTCATAGTCATAATCACAGCTGTATTTATAGAGCCATAGAGTCATAGAGTCATAGAGTCATAGAGCCATAGAGTCATAGTCTTAATCGTAGTCGTAGGCATGGTCATCGGCACAGTATACATAGTCTCAGTCGTAGTCGCATCCATAGTCACAGTCACCTAAAAAATCATAGTCATCGTCATAGTCATAGTCGTAGTCATAGTCATAATCACCGTAATAGTCATAGTCATAGTCATCGTAATAGTCATAGTCATAGTCATAGTCAGTCATAGTCATAGTCATAGTCATAGTCATAGTCATAGTCCTAGTCATCGTAATAGTCCTAGTCTTAGTCCTAGTCCTAGTCCTAGTCCTAGTCCTGCCCTAGTCCTAGTCCCAGTCGTTGACATAGTCATAGTCATCGTCATCGTCATCATGATCATCATGATCATCATGATCATCATGATCATCATGATCATCATGATCAATATCGTCCTCCTCCTCCTCCTTCTCTTCCTCTTCTTCCTCTCCGTACCGCCCAGTCACCTGGGAGGTGGGAGGAGAAGGAGGAGGAAGCGGCGGGGAAGGAGGAGGAGAAGAAGGAGGACTGAGGAGCCTGGATCCCAGAATGCATCCACGTGTTCATCATCATCACCATCATCCTCATGATCATCATCATCATCATCATCATCATCATCATCATCATCATCATCATCATAATCATCATCAGCATCATCATCAGCATCATCAGCATCATCAGCATCAGCATCAGCATCAGCATCAGCATCAGCATCAGCATCAGCATCAGCATCATCATCATCATCATCATCATCATCATCATCATCATCATCATCATCATCATCATCATCATCATCATCCTCCTCCTCCTCATCCTCATCCTCATCCTCATCCTCATCCTCATCCTCATCCTCATCCTCATCCTCATCCTCCTCCTGCTCGTCGTCGTCCTCCTCCTCCTCCTCCTTCTCCCTCCTTTTCCTCGGCCCTTCCCTTCCTCCTCCTCCTCCTCCTCCACCTCCTCCTCATCCTCCTCTTCCTTGTACGAAACTTCCCCGCCTTTCCCTGCCGCACCACCATAGGTGTCCGTACGCCAGGCTGGGCGTTTCGCTTGAAAATTCGTTGCAACTTGCTAGCCTGAAGCTAGAAAGCCCAGCGTCTACAAGGATGTATGGCCGATGGTTTTCAGAATGCGGATCTCGCCTCAGCGCCGCGAGCATCCGTTCGGCACGTTTCCAACACTTACAAGGTTGGAAGGCCTGTGGTTTTCAAAACGCGGCCACCGCCTACCGCGCACATGCCTTTGTAGATGTTGAAGCAGCTGCAGGGACAGAGGTCGGCTTGTTCTCAAGATGTGGCTCTCGCTTGAGACCCCCCCCACGTCCTATAGAGCCCGGGCGCCCGGGTCGTGCAGTGGCGTCACGGCCGGAGGGCAGTTTCTTTAGCTCAAGCGGGGCCGACGCTGGACGGTTCCTCGAATCGAATCCTCCTGCTTCTGGGCGCTGCTTGCAACTGAAAGGACGGAGGCTCAGGAGGAGGAGGAGGAGGAGGAGGAGGAGGAGGAGGAGCAGGAGCAGGAGGAGGAGGAGATCCTCTATACAACGAGTCAGAACGCCGTCTCGCCTGGGCGGCAGGCTCACCGCGCGCGCTCGTCGTTCGAGGGGGCGCTTCCCGCAGCGGAGAGGAGCACTTGCCGGGACCTGTGGGGAGGGGACTCGGGCACGGGGGGGGGGTGTATTGCAGCTTCGTTGGCGCATGGGTTTGCTCCGCCCCTGCTCCTATTCTTCCTCCCCTCTCCTCCTGTCCACCAGCCCTTCTGCTCCCCCTGCTCTCCCGTCCAATCCTGCTCCCCGCTCCCCGCTCCCCGCTGCTGCTGCTGCTGCTGCTTCTCCTCCTCATCCTCCTCCTCCTCCTCCTCCTTTGCGACCTTTGCGAGCAGGCTCCACGTCGCTCGGGCGACGAAGCCTATGCCCTCGCCTGCATTGTGCAGACGAGGACGGCACGCGGACAGCGTGCCTACGCCTGAAGCGCCACGGGGGGACCCCCCAACCGAAGGCCTCAAGAGGCCGAGAGGCCGCCAGCGGCCAGGACGACGGGGGGCCACGAGGCCCCAGGAGCGGCCCCAGGGCGCACGGGGCCGAGGAGAGAGGAAGAGGAGGACGCCTCCAGGGCACTCAGAGGGGGGGGGAGGGGCCCGAGCGCCCCACGAGGGCGACAAAAACGCCAGAGACAGAGCGGAAACGAGGCACCCGACCCCCCAGGGCGGCGGAGGAGGAGGAAGAGGAGGAGGTACACTACGCGTCCAGCGCGGCGACGAGGAGGCGGGAACCGCCAGCCCAGGGAAAGGCCAGGAAAAAGGGAAAGAGAAGAACGGGACCCAGGGAGCCTATCACCGTCGTCCTGCGCCTCCACCATGACAGCCACATCATAGAGAGCACGTCGTAGCCCAGGCTGCGAAGTTATGTGGCTGCCAGGGGGGGACGAGCACGAAGGGAAAACGGTGAGTAGGGGCGGGTGAGACAGAGAGGGAGGGGGAGGGAGGGGGCTCATCAAAGGCCTGAGGGGGGGGAAGGTCTCACCCGACCCCTTCTAGGCGGCGGGCCCGCGGGCCCAGGTGTTAGAAGTCGCCGTTCTCCTCATCCCCCCACTCCTGTGGGGGGCGGACTGGGTGGAGTGCGTGTAGGGCTGGGAGCCACCGTAGACCTTGGTCTGGGAGGCGTCCCAGTCGAAGTGCTTGGGTCCCTGTTACGGACCGATCCCTGCTCGACTCTTTGTTGTCGTTGGTGCAGTCCCGAGCCCATTTTCTCGATCATTTGGTTGAGCTCGGGTATGGAGTCGATGAGGTATTCTCCGTGTTGAGCGTTATTCAGCGGCCTAATCACCGTGCAATCGATGTTGTTGTTGTAGCAGATGTTCATTGTTTTGATTAGGGCCCTAAGCGTCTGGTTGTGTCGTTCAATAGTCGTAGCCCATCGAGGTTGTAGGTCTGGGCGTCCCCAAGGCCATCGTAGGGTCCTGCATTGGTAGGCGGCATTACTTTCTGGGTCGTGAGGGTCATCCTGCCATGTGATGGTGGGCAGTTGTATGGATACCGCTGCGATGTAGCCTTGGTCGATCTGAGCCTGTGTGAAGTAGGCGATGCTGTCTGGCTGCTCGGTATATTGTTGGTCGGAGGTGAAGAGGTAGATAGAGTCCGCGATGTGGTCGTCGTTGTACCGCGGCGTCGTGGGGTCGAGGTCGGGCTGGTGTTGGAGGGTCGTGTCGGAGATGATGTGGAGTAATGTGGTAGGTGGTGCGATGGGTGGGCTGTGGGCTGCGGTCGCTGTCACTACTGAGGCTGGGTGGTCTGGAGTGGGCGGTAGCTGAGGGTATGCATGGGTGGGCGTCGGAGAGTGGTCGAGTCGTGGGATCAGGTCGACGACGGTCTTGTGGGCTGGTTTGTCGCTAAAGTAGTCGGGTCGACCGCTCAGTCGGTTCTCGGTGATGGCCTGGCGGTACCGCTCGTTGTTGGCCAGTAGTTGCGCGTCGGTGAGTGGCTCCTCAAAGCTTGCGTGCCATGCATACCACGAGCGGCAACATCTGGAAGTGGTCCGTAGGTGCTTGATGAGCCTAGCGTAGCTGTGGAACTCGGTCGCGCAGCATCGGCAGGCTGTCCCCGTAGCCCAGTGGAGGGGGTGGCTGTGGTCTTTGTGTTCTCGTCCCATGTGTACAGCCATGCCTTTCTTGGTGCAGGTGGTAATGCCGCATTCGTAGCATATGAACCGTTGGTGGTGGTGTGGTGTGTCGTCTTGCCCGCAAAGCTGTCGTCGTAGGGCGTCGTTTCTGCTGCATCTGGTCGTGTGGTGGACATACGCCTGTACTGCGGTCTTGACGCATCCCTGGAAGTCGTTGGGTGAGGCTCTGGCCCATTGGATGATGCTGGCATCGCTGTGGTCGGAGGAGGGCCATCGCTTGTCACGTAGGTGCAGGCGGAGGAAATCGAAGTCGGTGCGGAGGGCGTTAGCCCATGTGCCTTGCCGAGCGTTCTGGGAGTCGAGTAGGGCAAGGAGGGGGGCGGGAGCATGCCGTAGGAGTCGAGGTAGGTAGCGGAGCCTGGCTGCAGCCTGGTGGGTCTTGAACTCGGGTATCCCAGTGGTGGCAACTACATCAGCTGTGGTGAGGTGATGCTGTGGTGTGTTGGATTTGGGAAGGTTGGCGGCGAGTCGGTAGGGGCCCTGGAAGCGCGCGTCGATCATCTGCATGTCCTTAACATTGAGCTTGTTCCATACGTGGTGGTTGAAGGTGAGTGAGGACGTTGACAACGCGTGCACGAACTTCTGTTTGGCTTTCTGTGTAACGTTCTTGCGCTTGAGGATCTGCTTCTGCATAGGAACCGATGATCCGAGAGTGCGGTTAATGCGAAGTCGAACCTCGGGGCCCATTGCTCCAGTAGCCGTTATGATTGTGCCCAATGCCTTCTCTTGATTGGTGATGCCGATGCTGATGCCGAGGTCTGTGAGGTCGATGCTCGTAATGTTGTTCCTGGTGATGTCTTGGCGCACAGTCTTTGCCCCTTTGCCATAGTGCATGAGGATCGCCTTTGTCTTCGTCGGATGTGGTCGGAGGCCGTGGGAGTAGGCTGCTCTGCATATGCACCTTGCTGTGGATGTTGTCGCTGCTAGAAGGTCCTGCGGCATGGGCGTTGAGGTGTAGTGAGTCAGGTCGTCGACGAATGACATGTTGGTCAGCATAATGTCTTCATGTGGCGTCGGCGAGAACAAGGGGTTGCGATGGGCTCGGATGCAATGTCCTCCGCAGTGGTCGTCTGCGGAGTCGATCTCTTCCTGAATGGCGCGAAGCATCAGGGCGAAGTGCGTGTTGAAGGCAATGTCGGAGTATGGCACTCCAGGCCTTGTGCTCGTCCGTGGGAGCTGGTAGTGGGTGGCGGTCCTTGAGGTCATCCAGTTGCTCGTATGGTGGTCTGCGATCATTGCGCAAAGATGCTGGTCGTCGATGGTGTCGTCAATGGTGGCGGGTGAGCTGAGTCGTTGGCGTAGGGATGCCCTCATGAAGTCGGGGAGGTCGATGTTGGCGATCAGGTCGTTGAGTTCGTCTGTCGTAGTTGGTAATGTCATGCAGAACTCGCGGATTACGGAGTGAAAGGCTTCTCGGAGGTCCAGGAAGATGATGCTGCCTGACATTCCTCTGTGCTGTATGTCACCAATGAAGGAGAGCGTCGTGTGCGTGACGAAGTCGGTCGACATGTTGGGTCTTGCTCCGCATTGTGTGCTTTCGAGAAGTTCTGGAAGTAGCCCTTTCATGAGCTGGCGGAGGAAGGAGCTGTGGACCTTTCCGATGGTATTGTTGAGCAGGATGCCGCGGTAGTTCTTCTGCACGTCCAGCGAGCCCGAGCCTTTGTGAAAGTGCGTGGACCAGCCGCCTTTAAAAGCGATCGGCTCCTTGGATTGGACTTGAGCTTTGACTAGAACTGGATGGAGGAGGCGCGCCATCTCGCGTGGAGCTGCCTTTGACATGTCGTCGGTGAGCTGGTCTGGGCCGCCCCGTCTGCCTCTCTTGGCCGCGGCGAGAATGCTCGTCGTTTGTGAAAGCGTGATGATGTTGTCGAGGCTGGGCGTCGGTGGTGATGCTGAAGTGCGAGCGTTGTAGTCAGAAGCCACTTGGGCCGCGCTCGCTTGAATAGCGTTCTCGATTTTGCCGTAATAGTCGAGGGCGTGGTTGGCGATGTCCTTCTTCGTCAGGAGTGGTTCTCCGTCCGCTGTGTGTCGGATGATGGGCGTAGGTTGGCGTTTGGCTCTCATTCCAGCAAAAGCCAGTAAGCGCTTGGCCATTCTCCATTCGTCTTGAGGTGTATTGGCGTGGAAGGATGCCGTCATCTGCTCTGCGGTATTGTTGAGGAAGCTGTCGCGATCGTCGCTGATCCATCGATGCAAGGTCCGTGCGGTGGCCTTGGTGAAGTCGAGGCAGGCGTAGTAGAATTGCTGGTAACCTTGCGGCGTGAGCGGCACGTGGATGGCCAAGGTGACGAGCTTGACGTACTCTGGGATGTCGAGCAGGTAGCACACGTTGGTAGGGTCCTCTAAGATGGCGTCCTTCCTGAAGAGGTTGATGGTGTACTTGAGTCGCAGCGATGCCGTCGTTGATGACATCCCGCTGGTCTTGACGATGCGGGTGGTCTTCAGCAGAGTCCGCCTCACGCGCAACAAGGTGAAGGAGCGCACTGTGATGTAAGGCTTCTTGATACTGGTGCCGCTGGTACGGAATGTCTGATGAGCTGCTTCAACGATCTTGGTGGTGATCTCCGTGAGGTGGTCGTTGACGTTGGTGTCCCATGTAGGATGCTGGACTTGCTTGAGCTTCTCGGCAAACTCCTGGCATCTCAGTGGGTCTCGTAGCTTGTTGTGGTCGAGGCGTGGTTGACCTGGTGAGACCACCGATGTAACGTCGTACTGTATGTTGGCTGTAAGCGGAAAGTGGTCGTCTTTTGTCTCTCTGTCGGTGGAGTTGTCGATACCCAGTAGGACGCTGCATGTGGTGACCGTGTCGATATTGCAGGTCGGGACGGCGATGTAGTCCAGTCGGTGTGTGCCAGTAGTGGAGACCCATGTGTGCTGAGGTCCCCCGTCGCAGTGGAACGTGTTCACCGCCGAGAGGTCGCAAGAGAGGAGGGTCTCGTGGAAGAGCTGGCCGTTGACGTCTTCCTCCTGGCTATGCCCAGCATTGCCTATGGCGGTACTTGGTGTTGATCCCGTGCGTCCGTTGGCGTCGATTAAGAGCAGGGAGACCTTGAACTTCCTGATCTGGGCCTGAAGCATGGACCAGAAGCCTTGGCGGTTTTCATCTCGGGCCTTGGAGTGAGGGGCGTGGGCGACGCAGATGACGTGCTCGAAGTGAGGTGCGACGCATTTCACGATCAAGGCTCGCGGGTCGCGGAAGGCGACGATGAAGTGGTCCGTCTTGAAGAATAGGTTCTTTTGCTTTGCCTTACCGTAGGGCTTGCTGAGGAGGATGTGGAGCTCGCAGCCGAAGTTATAGTTGTGGTGCCCTCCCGAGATGACGTGGTACTGGTTAGCATTGGCGCAGTTGATGTCGGCTCCCTGTCGGGCGCCCCATGCCGTCCGCGCCTCTTGGATGCCGATGAGGTGGTGGTTGTCGCTGTACAAGCAGGCCATGATGGTCTTTAACTTCATAATCTTCCGTTGGCGATGCTTGCATCCTTGTCGTGGCTCACGTCCAGACTGTATGTTGAAGGTCGTGACGTTGAGGTCGATGTGGGCGTGTTGCGTCTTGGTGTCGGGCTCGCGGTGGAAGTGGGCTGGTTGGGCGGTGGTGGGGACGGCTGGTGCTGTGAGTTTGTCGTACTCCATGCTCGGGTAGGCATTGACTGTGTGCTCGTCCGCGTCAAGTAGGAACTCCCAGTTGCGCTGCGAGGCATTGTCGAAGATGTCGGCCCATGACTGCTGCGGGTTCCCAACTGCGACGAGCCTGGCGTGGTTGGCAGCTGTGTCGGCTATCTCGTTCCACGGGTGCATCTCGTGGGCGTGGACGTGCTCGAGCCTGATGGTGTCGGCGGCCAAGTCATATAGTATGCACATAAGGTTGACGAGCTCTGTGTCCCTGTCGGAGAAGGCCTGTCGCGCTGCCAACTGGATCGCGGTAAGGGAGTCGGAGTAGATGGTGACCGTCCTGTCGAGCCTGGCGAAGAGTGTCCAAGCGATGGCCCAGATGAGTGCCGTGATCTCTACTGTCGTAGAGGTAGTGTCCTGAGAGGCGGCGAGCGAGGCTGCTATACGAGTGCTGTCGTAGTGTCGTCCCACCATCGAGCCGAGGAAGCAGAAGCCGTCCTTGTCCTCCCCGACCAAGGTAACTGACCATGCGTCATTGTCTGGCTGACGTGGATGCTTGGAGCCGTCTGTGTAGAGGTGGATGTCGAAGTCGCTGTGTAAAGGTCGAGGTGGGAAGTGCCGCAATACGTACTCTGATGTCTCGTTAAGGCTCTGAGGATGGAAGTCGAAGGTGAGCTCGGGGTGGTCGCTGTAAAGTAATGCGGCGCGAAGAGGGTGTCGAGGTTCGAATGGCAGTGAGTAGAGTCTCTCGCAGTCTGGGGTGCCACCGTCGTCGCTAGGGTGTGCAGCGTGATTGGTAACGTCGTGGTGTACAGTCTGTGGTGTGCTTTGGTTGTGCTGCCGTGGGTGGGTACGAAAAGGAAGCATAGCAGGACGCGTGCGTCGGAATGTAGGAGTCGTGGTGGTTGTGTCGCCGGCGTGAGGGGAAGCTGCCTCCACTGCCGGCGGTGGGTATATGACGTCGCCTGTGTGGGGAGCTTCGTCATCCCTGGCGGGTCCGTCGGAGTGCTGGGTGATGTTAGACTGCATAGGCGGTTGGGGTGAGTCGAATGGGTGGGCTTGAGGTGCTGGTAGTGTGTCGCGTCTGCTGTCGGAGAGTGGTTGGAAAGGGTTGGGAGAGGTCGTGACCGTGACGGCGTGACGTCGGGCACGAGGTAGTTGTAGCTGTCGTTGTCGTCGCCTGAAGCTTCTGATACGTTGTCGTCGTGAGGATGCCTCCAGGGACGTCTCGAGGTGGATATCCGCGTTGGTGTCGTAGGGCTCGTCTTCGTGCGAGCCGTCCAGGAAAGTCGTGTGGATGTCGTCGAAGTCGCTGCTCGGTATCGCGTGCACGAAGACCTCTTGTCGTGCTGGCGGCACTGGAAGCGGACGCGCTGGTTTGTGCTTGCCGATGCTTGTGTCGGACTGGAAGTTGGGATTCTGATCATGCAGGTCGGGCGCCTGCGAGCCAAAATGGCTAGTCGCCCTTGTCCACAGGTCGGGCTTGGGTCGCTCGAATCGGGGTGGTGTATGTAACCTGTTCGTCTCGTCGCCTGGCTTCGCCCTTGGTGTGGTCGGCGTGACACGCTGAGTGCTCTCAGAGATGCTAGAGCGAGGTAGGTCGTGTCTCGTCGATGTGTCAGAGGTGGCGGCGTAGGAGCCAGGTGGCGCTCGTGGAGGTGTCAACCTGCGCGCGGTGCCATCTGGGGGGACCCTCCCCAGTATGGCAGTCGGGCTTGGGTGGGGGCGCGAACCGCTCGAGTAGATTTCCCACTCTTCGGTCGGGCGGCGCCTATGGTGGATAGTTGTTGGTGGTCCAACGTTTGCGTCGTGCTGGTAGTGTGAAGCAAGTGAAACTGCTGTCGTTGTCCGTCGGGTCTGATCTGCTATCCCCAAAGCAGGAATCAGTGCACGTGGACTGGTGGTGTGTGTCGGAAGGTGGCTGTCAGCAGTGCAAGTCACCTGCACCCCCTGGGTCGTCAGGTTGGTTGCTGTCTGCAAGCTAGTGGGGTCTGCTGTTGCGGAGAGAAGGTGGCAAGGTCGGCTGTCTATGTTGCCTGGCGCTCGGTGCTGATCCGCGGTCCCCGAAGCGGGTGTCAGCCTGTCGAGGTCAGTCATCGTAGGCTTCCCTAGTGGAAGTCGGGGTGGGTGTGCATGTCTGAAGCTGCAAGTTACCTGCACCGCAGGGGTCGCAAGGTTCGTTGCTGCGTCTGTGACATTGTGATGCTGTATGGCGCTGTGCCGATAGTTACGTATGGTCGCTTGAGGCCGACCAGGGGCCTGTTGCTCTGGTCTTTTTCGACGGGTCCGATGAGCCAGAGCGCCCTCATCGGGGTCGGTCGTATCTAGTTTTTTGAACGTAGCGCGGTGTCCGATCCTTCATCGTCGGGATCGGCACGGAGAGGGACGCGGTCGGATATATCAACGAAGCCGTCGCCGCTGTCGTGGATACGAACCTTCCGTGGTGGTCGTGATGTGGAGTCCTGTCTCTTGAGGGCCGATCGGGTACGTGAGGGTGGCGCTGACTGGGCCCTGTCTGGCGTTCCCATATGGAATCTGGGTGGAGGGATGATGGGGCTGTAGGCTTGGGTTGGGGTGATGCTGGTTATCGGTCGGGTCTTGGGCGTGGTGGGTGCTTCGTGCTCGTCGTCGCTGAGATCGATGAGAATTGTGGTTAGGGGCGTGGATCGCTGTTGGTCATCGGGTGTCGATCTCGTATCGGGGGGGGCGGACATGGCACGTACCTCGGGGAAGATGATGTGTGGGGTGGGGGGAGTGGCTTGCGCAGCTGGGATGGGGGTGTCGGTGCCTTCGAGGTCGGAGTCGTGGTGAAGGTCGGGAATGGGCGTTGACTGTCCGTCGTCGTGCTGAGAGAGGTAGCCGTCGTCGGCGATGGGCGTGGGAGAGCACGAAGATCTCGGAGAGCTCGATTGGTGTGCTTGTGCATCGCCGTGGTGTGCTTCAGAGGGCTTGTCGTGGTCGGCGTCGCTGAGTGGGGCGATACTGGCTGGAGGGTGCGTGGGCGTTCTGTCGTGGGTGTGGTCGGGGTTTGGGGCGAGTGGTGAAGTGGGTGGTGCGGCTGCAAAGCCGAGGTCTCGTAAGCTCCATGCGTCTGAGTCGGACGTGGAGTGAGCTGCGTTCGGTGGAGAGCTCATCTGTCGTAGCTGCTCGAGGTAGATGTCGGCGTGTGGGTGAGGCTGCTCGTAGGGGCCTGGGATGATCGCGGTGAGGGCGCTTTGAATCTCGCGGTGGATGCGCTTCTCCTCTGAGTCAGCTAACGCCTGCTGTCTGTTCTCCTCCTCGTTTCTCTCGCTGAATCTCGTGTCCAATTCTTGCAACAGTTCGAGATCAAGAGGGTCCTGAAGAAGCTCGGCTTGTCGAAACTCACGTTGCATTTCCTCCCTTTCCTTTATTCGCATCTCCTCGGTCGTCGCCAAGTGGCTGATGTACCTGTCGTGGAGCTGCTGCTCGGTGAGGTGAAGGTTGGCACGTTCGCCTTGGAGTCGGGCTCGCTCGTGCTGGTGCTCGGTGCGAATCGTGGCTGCTTCGTGTTGTTGCGCACGCAGTTCACCGTACTCCTCGAGGATCTTCTCTTTGGCTTGCATGAGTGCCGATGATTCCGCATGAGCCCTGCAGTTGATTTCATGAAGCTGTTGTTGCTGAGTCAGTCGAAGTGCGTCTTCTTGTTGCTGCCCTCTCATCTCGTGCTGAAGTAGGAGGTTGTGAGCGCACTGAGCTTCCTCCTGTTGAAGGCGGTGCTCGGATTCACGAATTAGATGCTGGAGCCAAAATGGCTTAGCCTCCCGTAGTTCATGTTGCTGTACTGCTTCCCGCCGCGCAAGGTGACCGCGTGCGGCGTCGTGAAGTAGTTGGTGCTGTTCGAGCTCGGTCTTCATGCGATGTGCCTGTTCAGCTTCATCTTCCTGACGTCGTTGTTCAGACTGTCGTAGGAACCGTTGTACTTGCTGATGTTCTTGGTGGCGGCTGCGCACGTTGATCTCGTCTATCTCCTCCTGGAAGCGGCGCTGGAGTCGTTGCTCGTGGTGCTGTAGTTCGAGATGAAGCTCGTTGAAGGCCTTCCGAGACGTGTGTGCTTCCATGCGCGCGAACTCCTCCTGCAACTGTTCGCGGTGCTCGGATTGTCGGAGATCAGCTTGTTGGTGGAGGTGAGCTAGGTGGTGCTGATGGAGTCCCGTGTGTTGTCGCTGCTGGTCCACCTTTTTGGAGAGGTCTGTGATCATCTCGAGCAGCTCTTTGTGACCTTTTTGGTGTGGGTCGTCCTGCTGTCGAAGTGGTGCTGCTGCTGGTGCTGCGTACTGCTGGGGTCGATGGTCTTCGCGCTGTCGTGGGTGAGGTGTCTGTGTCCGAGTCCTGCGCCTGTTGTGGTGGTCCTTCTCTCTCTCGTCATTGTCGCTGTAGAAGTCGTCGTACTCGAGGTCGGATGTGGCGTCGTCCCTCTTCAACTTCGACTCCTGGAGTAGAGCCCGTAGTATCCTCAAGCTGCCCTCCGTGTTGTCGAACTCGGTCTGCATCTTCCTGATGTCGTCCTTGAGCGCATTCTTTCGCCTGACCGTGGTGTCGATGCATCGGCGGTAGTAGTGCACCCGCTCGTCGGGAGACAACGTGAGGAGGAGCATTGCCTTGTTGACAGACAGCTCGGCGACGATCTTGGAATCGTCGACGCCGACGGCGCGCGCGCCCTGAGCTTGGTCTGCCAACCGAGCGATGCGTCCGCGCTTGGTTGTCACCCAAAGGCGGCGCATGTCCTCCTCCAGCGGGGGCGTAGAGAAGCTCTCGTGGGACTGCATGCGCACGTCGTCGGCAGGGAGGACCTGGTCGAGGATCTCGCGCTGCTTCTTGGAGAACTGGAAGCCGTCGAAGAAGTTGTGCGCGCTGTAGTGCTTCCTGCTCTGCGTCCGTGTCGTTGTGCGCGGTGTGGAGCGAGTTCGTGATCCTTTCTTGTGGGTGTCCTCGCCGTCGCGGTCCTTCTGCCAGTTCTGCCTTCTGTCCTCGTGGCCGTCGCGGTCCTGCTGCCAGCTCAGGTCGTCCTTCTGGTGGTTGTAGTTATTCTGGTAGTTGTTGGCCGTCGACCTGCCACGCGACTGCCTTCTCCAAGGCCAGGGCTGCGCTCCGACTGGCGGTCCCGATGTCCGCTGCTGCGCCATCTCGTTCTGCTGGTGGCGCTGAAACTGCTGGTTGCACTGGTGCTGCTGTGCGGAGTGGTGCTGGTCCAACACCTGCGCCGCCGAACAGAGCCTCAGCAGCACCCTGGCCTCTGCGCGCTGCTGCCTGGCGCGGCGGTGCCAGGCAGGCTCGCCAACGGTGCGCGGCGTGGCGGCCGCCTCCAGCGCGGCCTGGCGGGGGGCCAGGCGTCCGCGCTCGCCGCCTCCTCGCAGGTGGCGGGCCGAGGGGGCGGCAGCTCGGCGGCGCCCGCGGGCGTGCGGCTGCAGCGGCTGCCGATTGCAACCGCCGCGGCGCGCGGCCACGAGGGGCAAGGGGCGGGCCGCCGACGACGACGGCTGGCCCCGCTCTCCTCAGCCCGTGGCTTCCTCCTCCTCCTCCTCCTCCTCCTCCTCTTGGTACGGTCGCTCCTCCTCCTCCTCCTCCTCCTCCTCCTCCTCCTCCTCCTCTTCCTCTTTCTCCTCCTCCTTCCCCCTCCCATCAGTGGCAGCCCGTTTCAGCATCGAATGGCAGGATATTTGTATGATGTCTGTTCGCGTCGCCGTGCCAGTGCATTGCAATCCTGACGTTTCAAATTTAGCCCCCCCATACTTTGATAACATGTGCGCGTGATTCAGCATCCATGTTTTCGAGTTTCCCGATATTATCGATTACGGCCATCTTTCATCGGTGTAAGCTCAGCGTGCTGCTGCTGAGTTTCACCTCCATCCTCCCTCTTTCCGCCTGAACCTTCTTCTTCTTCTTCTTCTTCTTCTTCGTCCTCCTCCTCCTCCTCCTCCTCCTCCTCCATCCTCCTTCGATATTTTGGTGTGCTTGGGGCTTTGGGGGGGGTCGGTGGGCACATCAGGGTCTCGCTCGGCTATATTGTTCGCTCGATCGGAAAGAGCGTGTTCTACCGCTGCTGGCGGAAAACCGGGGGGGGTCACTACCGGTTCGAACCCCTCCCCCCACCCCCCCTCTGGAAAACCGGGGGGGGTCACTACCGGTTCGAACCCCTCCCCCCCGCCCCAGTTCATCATGAAAAGGGGGGGGTCACTACCGGTTCGAACCCCCCCCCCCCAAGCTCGAAAACCGGGGGGGTCACTACCGGTTCGAACCCCCCCCCCTCCGGGTGCGGACAGTGGTGGGGACGGTTGTGGTGGGGACAGTGGTGAGGGAACAGCGGGACAGTGGTGGGGACAGTGGGACAGTGGTGGGGACGGTAGTGGTGGGGACAATGGTGAGGACAATGGTGGGAACAGTGGGGACAGTGGGACAGTGGTGGGGACGGTGGTGGTGGGGGACAGTGGTGTGGGGACAGTGGGAATGTGGTGGAAACAGTAGGACAGTGGAGGGTACAGTGGTGGTGGGGACAGTGGTGAAGGCGGTGGCGAGGACGGCGGTGGGACAATGGGACAGAGGTACAGTGGGGACAGTGGTGGGGACAGTGGGGACAGTGGTGGGAACAGTGGGACAGCTCAGTGGTTCGAACCGGTAGTGACCCCCCCCTCTGGTTTTCGAGGGGGGGGGGGGTTCGAACCGGTAGTGACCCCCCCGGTTTTCGAGCTCGAGGGGGGGGGGGGGCGGGGGTTAGGGGAGGTTTTTTTTTTCCGGAGGAAGGGGGGGAGGGGGGGGGGGGTCCAGCAGGGGGGGGGGGATTTTCGGAGGGGGGGGGGGGGGGGGGACCCCCGGGTTCCGGAGGAAAAGGGCGGCAATTTTCCACTGGCGGGGGATCACGCTCTCTCCTCGATCGCCATCGCCTTCTTCACACCTATGACGCCATGACGGAAGAGATCGGCACTCCATCTCATGTTTACGTGATTGCCCCTACCGCTGCTTGTTTTCGGGCTCCCGCCATCCAGCGATTGCGCGAGGCGTAGGTGGTGGCTGGGACCCCTTCAGGGGTCGTTCATTCCTTCGCCTCCTCCTCCTCCTCCTCCTCCTCATCATCATCATCATTCTCCTCCTCCTCCTCCTCCTCCTCCTCCTCCTCCTCCTCCTCCATCATCATACAGCGACTTGTCGGCATTTGTGGGTTTGCATGTGGCCGCACCTCCTTGCTCAAGTTCTTGAGGGTATGCAGGCATTGTTCGAACGCCTCACGCACGATCTCGCCAGTGCACTCTCCACCGCTCTCATCGTCCGAGGCAGTTCGCCTCCGTGCCCCCCCTGCGATTGCGTGTGCTCGCCCGCGCTGCATTGTCCCGCGCTGGAGTGCCGCTGCCCAGACGGCTTGGGTGCGGTGACCGCCGCCCCCTCGGAGGCCGTGGCCGCGGGCCTCTCGGGCGCTGCACTGGGCACCTCGCTGCTCCTCGGCGCGCTGGGCGGCTGGTCGCTCGCCCGCTGGGCTTCGCGCTGCGCGGCGCCCCCGTCTCGGGGTAAGCCGTTTGCGCTGGAGGCGGACGTTCGCCCGACTGACTTGGCAGTGGAGGCGGCAGCGCAGGCCGCTCGCTTTCGCAGAGCATAGTCGGGATGGCGACGCCCGTCGCAGGGCAGTTCCACCTCGTGAGGTACAACGTGGGCGGCCCTGCGATCTACCACGAGCGTCTGACGCTGTTGCCTGGGTACATCCTCACGCCCGACGGCGATGACTACGCCGAGCTCGCTGTCCCGAATCACGACATCCGATCGATTCACACTCTCAGGGGCCAAGGTGAGGGGCTGCCAGGGATACCACCTCAGCACCTATATCAGTTTCGGTAGCTGCCTCGGGCTGCTGAGGTGTTGTGGGCGGCGCTCCGCCGCGCGTCGGCCCAGGGTTTCGGAGCGACACCCGCATCGCGATTCTGCATCGACCTGAGCGCCACCAACGTGCCGGGGCTGGCCGCTGGGCCGCTGCCTCTCCCCGACCCTGCAGCCGTCGGACCTGACGCAGGCGCTGGAGCCCTGGCGCCTGCGGGAGGCCCAGGGGTGCCAGGCGGCGCCCCCCCCGCGGCGGCAGCCCCGCTGGCTGCAGGCGCCGCCGCCGCGCCGCCCGCCTTCGGCGGCCCTGCAGCTGCTGGACCCCCCGCTGGAGCAGGTGGTGTCGGCGCCTTGGCGGCCGCCCTCGGGGGCGGAGGCGCTGGAGTGCCCGCCGCCGCCGCCCCAGTGCCTGGCGGCGCGCCCGCCGCCGCTGCGCCGCCTCTCGTCGGAGATCCGCGGGCGATGGCGCTGGTGCTCGACGGCCGCGGCTTTCGGGACATCGCCTTCAGCGACGCGGTGAAGCTGCAGACCGAGACGGCGAGGGCCGACTGGCCAGTCGAAGGCCCTCGGACACTGCTTTGGGTCCTTGGTTTCATGCTACGCATGGCTGGAGGTGCTATGGCATGGCATAACAGATGGATTGCGATGACGCAGCTGGGAGAGTCCGACGAAAGCGTGAAGCTCCACGAGACCCTGTGCCGCGTGATCGAGACCGCCCTCTGCCACGACCAGCTGGTGATATGCGAGCTCGCCTCCTACGAGTACCTCGCCCGCCAGCTTCAGTTGGTGGAGGGGCGCGCGTTCGAGGAGCGCGCGCGGATGACCCAGCCCGTCCCGAAGGCCAAGGCCCAGGCCAAGGAGCTCGCGGCCGCGGACTTCGGCTCGGAGGTCGGCCACTTCCTCGGCACGGGTGAGACGAAGGGGAACTTGTGCATCTGTCCCGCTCTGATGGATTGGATCGCCGATCAGATGAAGATGGAAGCTGCTGTCGCGAAAGAACGCCGCGAGGCTCGTGAGGAGCGAGCCTTGCGGGCGCCATGACACCCCCTCAGGACCCTGGCCAGGAGGGGCCTCACGAGCCCGTTCCCGTCTCTCGTGAGCCTGGCCAGGCTTGCCCCGAGGCCCTCGTGCCTCCGCCTGGTCTGGACGCGCCCATACGTGGTGCCGATCGCCAGCGCGACGTTTTTCCGCTACCTCTTCTTCCTGTGGATGGGCGCCGCCATCTACCACTGGGTCGTGCTGCTCGTCTGCGCGGTGCCAAAGGTGCGGGCTGGCGCGAGTGGTGCAACGAGGGTTTCACTGCTCTCAACTGGCTCCATAGTGGCCGCGACGCCGAGCACCTCCCGCAGGTCGGTGGTGACCCGCCCGCCGTGCAGGCTGCCTCGGTGGACTACCTCTCGGGCCTGTATCGGGAGTTTGAGCTGCCTGCCGCCTACTCGGAGAGGAGCAGCGCCTGCGAAGCATCCCTGGTAGAGATGCTCGCCCAGGCTCCTGGCTGCGCTGGTGACAGCGGTCGGGTCCGCCCCTACAGCCAGCCTCTCGTGGCCTGGCCCAAGTCGACGAAGGCTGTGTCCACCTCCGACGTCGTCTCGGATGCCGGCTCCATCGTGCTGCAGGGTTGGAGGCAGACTATGCTGAACCCCGAGTCGGTTGCTGCGGAGCTCCGCGACGCTCTGGGCATTCAGCGCCCGTGCGTCGACCCCGAGCTTCGCTATCAGCCTAAGTCGTACGCCCAGTTTTTGAAGCAGCTGGAGGCTCACGACATGATCTCATGGAGATCCGCCAGTTCTCAGTCGTCTCACACAATCGGTTTATTCTTCGTGGAGAAGTCCAACCACATGCTCAGGCTCGTTTTCGACACTAGGCTGGCCAGCTGCAGCTTTGCCACACCGCCAGCCACCAAGCCTCCCACGCCCAGCGCGTGGGCCAGTGTCGACTGCGACGACAGCTTCGTGTTTGCGCAGGGTGATATACAATGTGCCTTCTACCATCTGCGCCTGCCCCCAGGGATGGAGTCGCTGTTCTCGCTGCCCGCGATCTCCAATCGTCACATCGGCCTCACATCGATCAATGGGAAGCCTGTCGGTATCCACGATTTTGTGCAGCCGTTGGCCACAGTTGTTCCCATGGGTTGGAGCTGGGCCCTTCACTTTTGTCAGAGCGCCCTCGTTCGTGCCTTAACCGATGCTGGATTCGACAGTGGTGACATGATTGTGGACGGAGGATGCCCCCGTAAGCTTATCTCTCACTCTGACGCCATATGTGCTGGATACGTTGACAATTTCTGCGTCCCGTCAAGAAGCCCTGAGATTGCCACTCGCCGTGCTCGTGAGGTCGCCGACCTTCTAACGTCCCGAGGCCTGCCCGTCCTGGAGTTCTCGGAGGCCGTCAGTAAGGGTGTCTACACGGGCTTGCAGATTGACGGTCTCTCGGGTGTCGTTCGAGTTCGGCCCGATCGCCTCGCGCGTACGCGGCAGGCTGCACTCGGGCTCTTACGGCGTGGGCGGGCCTCCGCGGGGGCTCTCAGCGTGCTGGTGGGCCACTGTACTTGGGGTATAATCTTGAGGCGGGATGTCTTGGCGATCTTCAACTCAGTCTATAGGTCCATCAACGTTGCGGGCGCTCACCCCGCGCCTCTTTGGGACTCCGTTGTCAGGGAACTTCGTGCCGCGGTTGCCTGGATCCCCCTCTGGAGCGCCTCTACTAGGTCCAGGTGGACGTCTAGGGTCTACGCGTCTGACGCGTCGACGTACGGGAAGGGCGTGTGCGTCAAGGTGATCCCCCCCGACCTGGTCTCGGACGTAGGCCGCGTGGCCGAGAAGTGGAGGCGCCACCAGGGCTCCAGTGTGCTCGCGAGGGCCCACGCCTTCAGCCCCGCTGAGCCCCATCAGGATGTCGCCGACCATGCTCCTCCTGCCGCGTCGCTCCCTGCTGCTGTTGCGTCGTCGTCGACTACGTCTGGCTTCTTGGAGGTTCCCGAGGCAGTCTTTGGGTTCGACGGGTGGAAGACGATCCATTCGAGCAGGCACACACGGCTTGGGTGTGATATTTTGCAGTATGAGGCTGAGGCCTTGGGTTTCAGCATTCACCATGCCTCGAGGACCCTCGGAGTCCATCATCATCGCATGCTATTCCTCGTTGACAACTTGGCTCTAGCCCTCGCGGTGGGCAAAGGGCGGTCGGGCAGCCCGCGCCTCGTGCGCGCCCTGAGGCGGCTCTCTGGCGTCACTTTGGCATGCGGGCTGCGGCTGCTGGTCCGATGGGTGCCCTCTGAACGGAATGTCGCCGACAGGCCGTCGAGGGAGGGCTTCTTCGTCGGGCCGAGCTTCGAGGACTTCCTGGAGGGGCAAGTCGCGCGGCGGCCTCGTCGGGCCCAAGGAGGTGATCAGGACTGCGAGGGCTCGGAAGACCCACCCTGGGCCCTCCAGTCTCTCGCGAGGGAGTCTCTCAGTGCCAGGGGCGTCAGCCGTCTCGGCCTCCACGGGCAGGTGCTACCACGATCGCGCCCAGAAGTTTCCGAGCTGGTGCCTGTGGACCGCTGGACTCCTCCTGCTCCGTCGACCTCGGCACCGCGCTGGCGGTGCACGTCGTGCATCTGTTCCTGTACGGGTACGACCGCGCGACGGGCCGCGCCAAGCTGGCCGCCCTGAAGTGCCAGCCCCCCTCGATGCTGGTCGGGAGTCGGCCGATGCCGCGGGCAGTTCGGGCGCTGCAGGGGGGGGCGCAGTTCGCTCAGCCCCTGATCCGCCATCAGCTGCCTCGGGTGGCGATGTTCGCGACAGTGGGCGTCCTCCTGGCGCAGGGCCGCCTGTCCGAGGTGGACTTCGTGCGCCTGGCCTTCGACACGTGCCTCCGCCCGAGGGGGCCCCACCGCCTCGCGGCCGCCTCGTTCCTTGCCCCGCGGGTCGGGTCGAAGGAAGGCTACCAGCTCTGGGCCAGCCTGGTCAACGAGGCAGCCAGCGGCAGGCCTGGTCAGACGGGGGTGACCGACGTGAACGTGATCGTGAACGACCCGTCGCGGCCGCCCTCACCCGCGCTAGTGTTCTTCGGCGGCCAGGTCGGGGCCAGGCTGCTACAGCTGATGGAGGTGACGGCGAGGACGGGCCCCCCCCCGCTCCGCCCGCCGCCCCTGGTGCCCGCGTCGGCGCCGGCTGCAGAGAGGACGGCGCCCACGCTGACCGATCGGTGGAGGTTCGACTGAATAGGCTGTGGCGGCGTGCCCGTTTGCGCGCATCTGTTTTGCCGTACTTCGTTACATTGTGTATCTGCGTGCCGCCTCGTGTTCGATTGGCCTGCGAGGATCGCGGGCTAGGAACAGTGGCCATCAACCTTGCCAGACATCGTGCAGAGGACGCCTTGGGTCCTCGCGTGTTGCAGACGCAGACGCTGCTGGGCTGGGTGCGATCATCGGCCGTCTCAGGGCTGTGGGCGTCCTTGCCGTCTGCGACTTGGTCCTCCAGCGGCGCTCGATGCCGCCGCCTGGACGCCCCGCTTAAGGGCGTCAACCGTGACGACACCGATCTTCGCGCCATTCGCGTGGCCCACGCCCTAGCAGAGTCTGTCTTTAAGTTGATTCGTGAGTGCACGGCTCGTCAGGTGCCCGTGATTTTCTGGCACCCAGAATCAAGCCTGATCTGGCGACATCCGCTCCTTTCCTCGCTCCTCGCCTCTGCCTCCTCTTCTTGCTCTCTCGACTCCTGCATGTTCTCGGGTCGAGTTCGGCAGAAATTGTGTTTGATCGGATGGGGCGTCCGAGATCTCCATTGCCTGTCACGCCGTTGCCTCTGCACCCTAGGCCTGTGTGACCGTACTGGCCGCCGCCACCTTGGCGGCCTAGGGCGTCCTTCGCTGGATGCCGTTGCACGTTGATCCGCCCGTGGGCTTCCCTTTCAGGTAGCCGCTGCAGGCACTGACATGATAGTGGCCGCTGCTAGGCAATTATCTCGGGCCGCTAGATACAAGAAAGTGTTTGGTCAATGATGTGCTGCGGCTGTGGCCACTTGCTGGGACTAGCGTTAGTTACCGAGTCTGTGCTTCGAGGCTGGCCGTTGCTCTCGTGCGCCGTCGCCCTTCTGCACAAAAAGTACCCGATGGCCTCGAGAGAGCCCCACATGCAGCGACTTGTCGGCATTTGTGGGTTTGCATGTGGCCGCACCTCCTTGCTCAAGTTCTTCCCTGGGCCCGCCCGCCCAATTTGAGCCGAAGTTTAACTGTTTTGTGCTTCACTGACCGAGTCTGTGCTTCGAGGCTGGCCGTTGCTCTCGTGCGCCGTCGCCCTTCTGCACCTAAAGTACCCGATGGCCTCGAGAGAGCCCCACATCATCATCATCATCAGCAGCAGCAGCATCAGCATCAGCATCAGCATCATCATCAGCATCATCATCAGCATCAGCCTCATCATCATCAGCAGCATCATCATCAGCATAATCACCACCACCACCATCATCATCATCGTCGTCATCATCGTCATCATCGTCATCATCAGCATCGTCATCATCGCCATCATCGCCAACATCGTCATCATCATCATCATCAGCAGCATCATCATCATCACCATCATCACCATAAACAGCAGCATCATCATCCTAATCCTTCCTCTCCTCCTCCTCCTCCTCCTCCTTCTCCTTCTCCTCTTCCTCTTCCTCTTCCTCTTTCTCCTCCCCCTCTTCCCCCACTGCCTCGTTCTGCTTGACAACCCTGGCCAGCATGGGCCCTGCTAGGGGTCCAGGGACGAATCTTGAACGGACTTCGATCGGGAGGAGCTCATCCTCTTTCTCCGCAGGCAAAATCCGGGGCTCCCACAAGGGTGGGGGTCGTTCACGTACCGTGTACATGCATGCGCGCACTGCAGGTCTTACACATCTTGCCCTGTGCTGATGTGCGTAGGTGTCGAGTGCAGATTCGGCCCACGGCCCGATGCAGGTCCTGTCTTGTCCTGTCATACCCTCTTCCTTCCTTGGCCTTCGGCGTCCCTCTCATCGCCACAGCTGTACGCGGCTCGGAGCATGTTCAGGGCAGTGCCGGGAGGGGTCCAGGGATAGTTTTTTTGGCAGATTCCTGGCCAGGGGTGCAATGATGATCTGTCTCCTCTGCTCTTCCCTTTACCATTCTCTTCCTCGTATGCTCCCCCGTTGCCCCTTTCGCCCTCCTCCTCCTCCCCCTCCTTCTTCTGATCATGAAGAGGGATTTGTTTACCAAGCATTCCTTGCGAAGCAGACCCGGCGCGGGTATTCTTTGCTCGTCGTCGTCAGCTGCTTATTCAAGAGGATTGCGCCGTTCCGCGGATCCCCCAGAGGCGGATATGTGCGGAGGAGGAGGAGCTGGAGGAGGAGGAGGAGGAGGAGGAGGAGGAGGAGAAGGAGGAGGAGCTGGAAGAGGAGGCGGAGGAGGAGGAGGAGGTGGAGAAGGAAGAAGAGAAGGAGGGGAGGAGGAGAAGGAGGAGGAGGAGGAGAAGGAACTGTTTTTTTCCCGCTCTCCGTCGTGCGGCCTGTGCGCAGCTGCTGCTGAGATTTGTCCTCCTCGTCCTCCGCGTCCAGTGCTGGGCTCCCTTGGGGGCCTCTTGGAGGCCTTCGGGGCGGCCTCGTTGGATCTCTGCAAGGCTCCGGGGCTCCGTGGGGCCCCTCTTAGGGGCTTCTTCTTGGGGGCCTGTTGTCTGTACACATTGTTAATTTCTGATTCTTTGAAAATACTTTGATTTTTTGGGGGGCCAAGATCCTTTCATTCCTAATTGTTCTATCCTGGGCCTCTTCCTGGCAACTAGGGGTCCAGGAACAATTAGAAACGAGCGTAATTAGAAATGAGTCCGATTAGAAATGAACGACGTGTATGTGTGGGGTCTTGGGGACCATCTTGCGGGGGAGGGCGCCTGGGGTCTCTCGGAGCTTTGAGGGCCTCTTGGGCAGTCTTGGGGCCTGCCTGGGCTGTCTCTGGGGCCCCTCTTGTGGCCTCTTGGGCCGGTCTCGGATGCCTCTCGGGCCGTCTTTCAGGCGATCGCCAACATGGATCAAGGGGGCGTGGATTAGCGACGGGTCCCGTTTCCATGGGAAATCGCGGATTTGCGCCACCGAGCAAGGCGGCACCGGCCGCATTTTGGGGGAGGGCACCTCCCCCGATCCATGCATTTGGCGACCGCGCGCCAGATCCAAGGATCGCTAATCCATGTTTGCGCGCCCCCGAGTTTTGGGCTCTCAGAAGCTTTGAGGAGCCCGAAGGGCCGAGGGCGCGACCATAGTGCAAAAACGTTGATTTGGCAATCTAATGATCTTGCTTCTTGTGGCCCTCTTGGGGTGTCTTGGGGGCCTCTTGCTCGGGCCGACCTGAGGCCGTCCTGGGTGTCGTTGGGGCCACTCTGGCGTGCTGCTGCATGTCTTGAGGCATCTTAGAAGGCATCTTGGGCGTCTTGGAGGCTGGGGAGGGTGGATTTGGATGCTCTGGAAGTGTGTCGGTGAGCTCTTGTGGGACCCCCCCTTCAATCAGATTTTGGACCCTGGGGGAGGGGGGGGGGAAAGGGGAAAGGAGATAACCAGATGTCTCACACGCCTTTTCACGAATGGCAAGCGGAGGTCGGCGGATTTTCTCCATGTCAGACTCTCTGGACCGAGTCCCAGGGGCCTAGCCAGTGTCGTTGTCTATACACGTTTATGTGGGCGCTTCCCCAACACAGTTTCGTCGTCGTCGTCTTCTTACTCTTATGTTTATCATGATTGGTATTATTTCTTATTATTTGTCGCCGTCGTCTTCCTCCCCGTCTTTATCTCCTCCTCTTGTGTTCTGCCGCTGCCATCCCAGGATAACGAGCCCACCCGCGGGCCCCTGGCGGCAGCCTTGGCAGCCGCGCGCTTCATCTGAGCCCCAGAGCGAGCCACGCTCTGGGAGTCGATTCGGAAGTCTGAACTCGGACTGTCGCGGCGAGGTGCTGCAGTACAGACTTCTCTCCAGCGTAGGACTCGCAGTGCTTGCCCGCATTGGCTTGCCCGCATTGGCTTGTCTTCACTCCCGTTGGGGGGCTGGACGCGCCGCGAGATGCCAGGGTGTCCTTCTGGCAGCCTCGCGGCAGCTACGCGCAACCAGGTCCCAAGGGAAACCCATACGTACCTGCACAGCATGAACAAACATGCTGTACGTAGTTTCGGCAGCACCCTTGCCAGAAGTTTAGGTGTTCCGATAGCAGCTGATCTTGTGCGATCCACGCGCGCGTCCGCCCTCTGTCATGCGGTTGATAAAGCATCGGAAGCATCTGCGTCTCTTCGGTTTGGTTCGCGAGGGACCTGGGCTGTCGAGACGAAGGCGCCCCAGTTTTATGGTATGGCGAGTGCGCTAAGCGGTCTCAGCGAGGTGCTGCATCTGGGCAGAGACATCATGAACATGTGAGACGCTTCGCGCATCCCCGCCAGCCACCCAGAAACGATCCCCAGGCGAGTCGCCCTGAACAGAGAAGTGTTGGGAGCACGGGGACAGCCGTTACCCGTAATCTCGGGATCAGCCTGAGCAGGCCTTGGAGTGAACTGTGTATGCATTTGCGGCCATGTCGAATGATAACACGGACGATGAGGAGGCGGAGCCGGAGGAGGGAGGAGGAAATGGAGGCGGAGAAGGAGGAGGAGGAGGGATGAGGACGAATAATAACAAAACGAAGGAGGAGGAGGAGGAGGAGAAGGAAAAGGAGGAGGAGTAGGAGGAGGAGGAGGAAAAGGATAATGACGTGGAGGAGGAGGAGGAGGCGGAGGAGGAGGAGGAGGAGGAGGAGGAGGAGGGAAAGGAGGATGGAAAGGAGGAGGAGGAGGAGCCAGAAGGATGGGAGCGAGCATAGAAGGGAACACGTTTGCACTCAATCTGTGGTGATCCCTTGGCGGGCGGAAGGGGAGGAACAGGTGGACAATGGGGAGAAGGACAGCAGGGATGAGGAGGAGGAGGAAAAGGAGGAGGAGGAGGAGGAGCCAGAGGGATGGGAGCGAGCATAGAAGGGAACACGTTTGCACTCAATCTGTGGTGATTCCTTGGCGGGCGGAAGGGGAGGAGGAGGTGGACAATGCGGAGAAGGACGGCGGGGAGGAGGAGGAGGAGGAGGAGGAGGAGAAGGAGGAGGAGAAGGAAGACGCGGAGGAAGCGGTGGGAGAATAACGACGAGGAGGAAGAAAAGGAGGAAGAGGAGGATAGGAAGGTCACGAATGACGACGACGACGACGACGACGACGACGACGACGACGACGACGACGACGACGACGACGACGACGACGACGACGACGACTACGACGACGACGACAGGAGTCGTACATCAAGGCCTTCGCGGGTCCTTCGCTTGGGACCATCGTGGGGCCTTATTGGAGCAATGTGTGAAGTCTTTGGGGCTCTCCCGGGACCCTCTTGGGGCGTTTTTGGGGGCCTCGGGGGTCATTTTGGAGGACATCACTTACGACCGAGGGCGGCGCGTATTAGGCCCGCGCCCTCCCCCCCCGTCGGCACGTAACAACTACTTATGGGGCCCTCTTGGAGCGCTCTCGTGATGGTCTTGGTAGCTCTTGGGGACGTCTTGGGGTACCCTTGGGCTGTCTCGGAACCATCTTGAGGCCTCAGACGCCAGTCGGAAGCGAAAAACGACAGGGCAACAATCATTCATGTCCACCGGCGTCGGAAGGAACTGGGACTATCGGGGGCGTCCTTGGGAGGCTCCGTGGCCACTTTAGATCACTTTAGGAGCCGTCTTGGCGCGCTTTGGGCGCCTCTTGGAAGCATGTGAGAGGCAAGATTCAGCCATCTTGGTAGATATTGCGCCATATTGGAGGCCATCTTGGGCTACCTGAGGTCACCTTGGATCAATATTGAGCCATCTTAGACGTCCTAGCGTATCGCTGACAGGGGGAGGACTTTCCCTCATAGGGCGGGCGAACCCCTCCAGTCGGCGCTCGAGCACGGGACTGGGGTGCCCGTGGTATGCCCGCGCTCCCAGACGGTCCCGAGAGGCCTCCAAGACGCCACAAGACAGGTCCAAGACGCCTGATATGGCTTCAATGCTATTACCCAGGAGGCACCAAAGACGCCCCAACAGGGCTTCAAGAGGACCCCCAAGAGAGCCCCAAGAGGCGAACATCTTCCAATTTTCTGGGGGAAGCGTGCATTTTTAGCATCTCATTTTTAGTTTGCTTTTGACAGCGCCCAAGAGTCCTGAGAGAGCCTTTAGGCACGGGGAGGGGTAAACCTGGATGGGGGGTTCAAAAACCAGACGGGCCTTTCAAAACATCGAGGGCTGCGTGTTTTTAGTGGCCCGGATGGTTTTTCAAGGGCGGTCCCGTGTTGTGGAAGGCCCAGACGGCTTGGGAAGGCCCCGTCCCGTGTTGCGGAAAGCCTGGACGGTTTGGGAAGGCCCAGCCGCGTGTTGCGGAAGGCCCGGACGGCTTGGGAAGGCCCCGTCTTGTGTT
This sequence comes from Prorocentrum cordatum, assembly GCA_963575745.1. Classification (NCBI taxonomy): domain Eukaryota; class Dinophyceae; order Prorocentrales; family Prorocentraceae; genus Prorocentrum; species Prorocentrum cordatum. The sequence continues at coordinate 81,409 of CAUYUJ010014160.1, forward strand.
GCGGAAAGCCTGGACGGCTTGGGAAAGCCCGGCCACGTGTTGCGGAAGGCCCGGTCGGTTGCGGAAGGCCCGCCGTCGCGTTGTGGAAGGCCCAGACAGTTTGGGAAGGCTTGGGCGCATGTTGTGGAAGGCCCAGACGGTTTTGGAAGGCCCGTTCCCGTGTTGCGGAAGGCCCTGTCGTTTGCGGAAGGCCCGCCGTTGTGTTGCGGAAAGCCCGGACTGTTTATTGGCCCGTGCGCGTGTTGCGGAAGGCCCGGTCGGTTTGGAAAGGCCCAGCTCCGGACCCGATGGCCCTAATACCCAAAGACCCTATCCCTGAGACCCGAAGACCCGAAGGCCCGAAGACCCGAAGACCCGAAGACCCTAAGACCCGAAGACCCGAAGACCCGAAGACCCTAAGACCGTAAGGCCCATCGACCCTGAGACCCTAAGGCCCTAAGACCCTAAGACCTAAAGGCCCTGAAACCCTCAGACCCTAAGACCCTCAGACCCGCAGACCCCAAGACCTGAAGACCCGAAAACCCGAAGACCCAAGGCACTCGTACCCGCAGACCCGAAGACACGAACACCCGAAGACCCAAACGCCCGAAGACCCGAAGACCCCGAGCCCCGAAGAGCCGAAGACCCGATGGCCCGAAGACCCAAAGACCCGAAGACCCGAGAACCCGAACGCCCGAAGACCCGAAGACCCTAAGACCCGAAGACCCTAAAACTCTAAGACCCTAAGGCCCGAATACCCTAATACCCAGATACCCTAAGGCCTTAAGACCCTAAGACCATAATGCTCTGAGACCCTGAGCCCCGAAGACCAGGAGACCCTCGGACTCTGAGGCCCTAGAGTCCCAAAGACCCTAAGACCCTAAGACCCTAAGATCCTAAGACCGTGAGGCCCTAAGGCTCTAAGACCCTAAGACCCTGAGACCCTAAGGGCCCGAAGACCCGCTGACCCTAGGACCCGTGAGACCCGTGAGACTATTACACGTAAGACCCGTAAGACCCGTAAGATTTTGGGACCCTAAGACCCGAAGACTCTAGGGCCCCGAGGCCCTAAGACCCTCAGACCCGAAAGCCCGAAGACCCTAAGACCCTAAGACCCTAAGACTATCAGGCCCTAAGACCCGAAGGCCCGAAGACCCGCAGACCCGAAGGCCCTGAGACCCAGAGACCCTAAAACCCTAAGACCTAAACGCCCTCAGACCCCCGGGCCCGAAGACCCTGAGACCCTAAGGCCCTAAGACCCTAAGACCCGAAGACCCTCAGACCCGAAGACCGGGATACCCTGAGGCCTCAGGGCCTTACGACCCAAAGGCCCTAAGACCCTAAGACCCTAAGATCGACCCTGCGACCCGATGGCCCGAAGACCCGAATACCCTAAGACCTTACGACCGTAAGACTTCAGGCGTCAAGACACTAAAAGCCTAAGAGCCTGAGACCCGAAGACCCGAAGACCCGAATATTATCAGGCCCTAAGACCCTAAGAGCCTAAGGTCCTAAGGCGTCAAGACCCCTAAAACCCTAAGACCCGAAGACCCGAAGACCTGAATACCAGACGGCCCGAGGACCCGAAGACCCGAATACCCTAAGACCCTAAGCCTCTACGAACCGAAGACCCCAAGACCCGAAGGGAGCTGTTTTTGTTTCGGGTTGAAAGGTTTTTTTTTTGGTTTTCGGCTCCAGCCCAACAAAAAAACCCGGCCTCCACCCGACAAAAAAACATCCGCGCTTTTTTTTCGGGTTGGCCGGGTTTTCATTTGAGTTGGGAGGGTATGTTTTTCGGGTTGGGTTTTTTTTCTCTGCGGATTTTCAGGGTGTTTTCTCGGGTTGGGTTGCTCGAGTTGGGTATTCGAGTTTTCGGGTTTCCGAGTGTTCAGGCCTTCGGGCCTTCGGCTGCTCGGGCCTTCGGGGTCGAGGGTTTCCGGTTTTTGCTGCTTTCGGCCCTCGGGCATTTGGGTGGGGTTACCTGGACTTCGGGTGTTCGGGTTAGTATTTCGGTGTTCGGGCTCGGGTGTTCGGGTCAGGTTGTTCGTGTTTGGGTATTTCGATTCGGTGTTGGGGCTCGGGTTTCGGCGTTCGGTTTCGGGTGTTGGGTTGATTCCGTTAGAGTCAGAACTGGGGGGGGGAGGGTTGGGCTTGAGGTGTCAGGGTCAGCGTTACAGGGTTCGGGTTCGTGTGCCAGGGTTAGGGCTTCGGCGAGCGGGTCAGGTACAGAGCATTAGGGCTAGGTTCCTGGGTTCGTCTGACAGGGCATTAGGGCTAGGTACCTCGGGTCCCAGCCGCCGCCTAACCCGTCCGCCTGTTAGGGTTCCGCCTTCCCGACCCGCCTTTCGCCCGTTAGGGTTCCACGCGTGCCACCTGGTACATGCGTCATAATGTGCAAATGCGTCATACTTTAATGTCCCGCCCGCCCGACCCGCCGCCCGTTCGCCGCCCGAGCCGCCCGCCCGTCAGGGTTCCCGCCTGCCCGAACCGCCGCACGACCGTCTGGGTTCCACGCGTGCCACTTGGTACATGCGTCACAATGTGTAAATGCGTCATACTTCAATGTCCTGCCCGCCCGACCCCGCCCGTCAGGGCCCTGCCCGGCGCCCGACCCGCCCGGCCGTCAGGGTCCCGCCTGCCGGACCCGCCGCCTGCCCGTCAGGGTTCCACGCGTGCGACCTGGCACATGCGTCATAATGTGCACATGCGTCATACTTTAATGTCCCGCCCGCCCGACCCGCCGCCCGCCCGACCCACTCGCCCATTAGTGTCCGCCCGCTCGACCAGCAGCCCGACCGTGATGGTTCCACGCGTGCCACCTGGTACATGCGTCATACTTTGCATCTGCGCCATACTTCAATGTCCCGCCCGCCCGACCCGCCGCAAGCCCGCCCGTTAGGGTCTCGCCCGCCGCCTGACCCGCCTGCCCGTTAGGGTCCCGCCTGCCCGACCCGCTTTTCGCCCGTGAGGGTTCCACGCGTGCCACCTGGTACATGCGTCATAATGTGTTTGTGCGTCGTACTTTAACGTCCCGCCCGCCTGACCCGCCGCCCGCCCGCCGCACGATCCGCCCGCCCGTCAAGGTTCCCGCCTGCGTTACCCGCCGCCCGCCCGTCCGGGTTCCACGCGTGCCACCTGGTACACGCGTCATACTTTGCATTTGCGTCATACTTTAATGTCCCGCCCGCCCGACCCGCCGCAAGCCCGCCCGTTAGGGCCCCGTCCGCCGCCTGACCCGCCCGCCCGTGAGGGTCCCGCCTGCCCGACCCGCTTTTCGCCCGTGAGGGTTCCACGCGTGCCACTTGGCACATGCGTCATATTGTGCAAATGCGTCATACTTTAATGTCCCGCCCGTCCGACTCCGCCCTCCCCCGCCGTCCCCTTGCCCCCTCGCCCACTCCCCAGGGGAATGTTCAACCTTGAACGGCTCTCCAGAGGAGTGATCAACCTTGAACGGCTCCGCCAGCGCGATCGTTGCCTTGGAGAGGGGAGGGGGGGGAGTGGGCGGTCCACCGCACCCCGTGTCGACTAGACGCGAAACTTGCCGTGTCAATCCCACCGACCCTGTAGCGCGTGGGTGGTCTTGGGAGTTTCCTCTTCCAGCCCCCTTTCTTCCCTGTGGGGAGGGGTTTACCCCTCTTCCCTGCCCCCTCCCCTGGACCTGGGCGGGGCGCCCCGCGAGGTGTCAGAATGTCCGCTTTCGCCCAAAACGGCTCCAAGAGAGCCGCAGAGAGCCGCAGATGACGTCCAATATTGCTTTAGATAGTCGAAGATGCTTCAAGATGGCTCCAAAGATGCTCTGACAGGCCCGGATGAGTCGTGCGTCCGATCTCCAGAGAGGAACCAGCACTCATGATGAGGTTCATGCCGAGGTTCACACTTCGGATCTGAAGGACCGAGGCTCTGTGGGTCTCATGGGGGAGTGTCCTCGCCCC
>CAUYUJ010014160.1:90322-242822 GCA_963575745.1 Prorocentrum cordatum
TACTATTACTACTACTACTACTACTACTACTGCTACTACCACTATCACAACTACGACAACTTATACTTACGATCTCCGTTTGTCTAAGTATTACGTACTACTACGTACCTACTTTGGGCGTCTCGGGCCCTTCTTGGCAGTAGTAGTAGTAGTAGTAGCAGCAGTAGTAGTATAATTTGCAGTAGTAGTAGCAGTAGCACTAGTAGTAGTAGTAGTAGTAGTAGTAGTAGTAGTAGTAGTAGTAGTAGTAGTCGTAGTAGTAGTAGTAGTAGTAGTAGTAGTAGTAGTAGTCGTAGTATAGTAGTAGTAGTAGTAGTAGTAGTAGTAGTAGTAGTAGTAGTAGTTGTAGTGTTTTAGTCGTAGTAGTCGTAGTAGTCGTAGTAGTAAGTAGCAGTAGTAGTAGTAGTAGTAGTAGTAGTAGTCGTAGTAGTCGTAGTAGTCGTAGTAGTAGTAGTTCGTAGTCGTAGTCGTAGTCGTAGTCGTAGTCGTAGTGGTAGTGGTAGTAGTAGTAGTAGTAGTAGTAGTAGTAGTAGTAGTAGTAGTAGTAGTAGTAGTAGCAGTAGTAGTAGTAGTAGTAGTAGTAGTAGTAGTAGTAGTAGCAGTAGTAGTAGTAGTGGTTCCCGTGGATCACCAAAGTCCCGTTACCCGAGTTTTCTGTGTCCGGAATCCTCTGGCTGGCGAGCGTGGCTGTCTGACTTAGCCAGCGGGCCCGATGGGCACCCTATATGATGCGCGTGGTCTCGACAACCCCGGGGCGTCATTGGTGAGCGTGGCAGTCGCCACTGACCCAAGGAGGTGTCGGGAATCGTTCTGTTTCTGTCAATCAATCCAGTCTCGTTTCCGAGTTTTCTGTGTCCAGAGTCTTCTGGCTGGCAAGCGTGGCGGTCGCCGCTGACCCAGCCAGAGGGCCCGATGGGCACCTATCTGACGCGTGTGGTCTCGACAACATCGGGGTCTCATTGGTGAGCGTGGCAGTCGCCACTGACCCAATGAGGTGTCGGGAATCGTGCTGTCTCCGTCGATCAATCCAGTCTCGTTCCCCGAGCCGTCTGTGTCTGGAATCCTCTGGCTGACAAGCGTGGCTGTCGCCGCTGACCCAGCCAGATGGCCCGACGGGCACCGTATCTGATGCGTGTGATCTCGACAGCCCTGGGGCGAGCGTGGCACTCGTCACTGACCCACTGAGGTGTCGGGAATCGCTCTGTCTCTTTCGATCAATCCAGAGTCGTTTCCCGAGCCCTCTGTGTCTGGAAACCTCTGGCCGGCGAGCGTGGCGGTCGCTGCTGACCCAGCCAGAGGGCCCGCTGGGAATCCTATCTGACGCGTGTTGTCTCGACAAGATCGGGGCCTTCTTGGTGAGCGTGGCAGTCGCCGCTGACCCACTGAGGTGTCGGGAATCGCTCTGTCTTTCTGGAGGGGTGGTGCAGGAGGAGATGGAGTGGGAAAAGGATGGGGAGGAGGAGGAGGAGGAGGAGGAGGCGGAGGAGGAGAAGGAGGAGGAGGAGGAGGAGGAGGAGGAGGCGGAGGCGGAGGCGGAGGCGGAGGCGGAGGCGGAGGCGGGGGCGGAGTCGGAGGAGGAGGAGGAGGAGGAGGAGGAGGAGGAGGAGGAGGAGGAGAGGAGGGGGAGGAGGAGGAGGAGGGGGGAGAGGAGGAGGAGGAGGAGGAGGAGGAGGAGGAGGAGGAGGAGGAGGAGGAGAAGGGGGCGGAAAAGGAGGAGGAGGAGGAGGAGGAGGATGGGGGAGGAGGAGAGGAGGAGGAGGAGGAGGAGGAGGAGGAGGAGGAGGAGGAGGTAAGGAGTTGGACGATGGTTCGGTTTGGGGGCCAGGGGAGGGACATGAGCCGCATATGCTAAACGCGCATGTGTTCTGAAGGGAGTCGGACGACGTTGCGGTTGGGGGGCCAGGGGAGAGACGTGAAAATAGAGGCGATGGATCGGGCGTGCTGGGGCGACGCCGTCGCTACAGCTGGACTCCGTGCGTTGTCTAGCTGCCTTCGGCCCACCCCGCCACCGTACTTGGGTTGTGGGTAAGAAGCGTATGGGATGTCCGTTGGGATCTCGTCGGGGCCCTTTTCGTGGGCTCCTGGGAAGCAGTTAGTAAGGCTGTTGAAGCCGTTTGTGGGGTCTCATTTGATTCTCTTTGGGGCATCCTGGGGTTTTTGGGTGCCTGTTGGGGGCCTTTTGGGATTTATTGGGATGCATCTTTGGGGTTCCTGGGAGCCTCTTCGGGCGGGAAATTGGAATTATGGGTTCGAGGTCCCCTTCTTGGGCCCTTCTTCGAACCGTTTTGGGGCACTTTTCGGCCGTCTTGGGGGCGTTGTGGGCCGCCTCGGAACCCTTTGGGGCTGTCTTGGAGGCCCCTTGGGAGCCTTTTGGGCCGTCGTGGGCCGGTCTTGGGGGCCTCTTGGGCTGTCGTCAACGCCGTGAAGGCCGAAAAGTCGCATATGTTAAAACATGTACGTTTTCCGATGGAAATTGACGATTTGGGCGTCGTGGGGGCTTCCTGAGAGGCCTCCTGGAGGCGTCCTGGGGTGTGTTGGCTGATTCTTGGGCCATCCTGGGCCCATCTTGGGCGTGTTGGAGCGATTTTTTGGAGACTTTGTACTCACTTGGACCGTCTTGGGGGTTGTCTTGGGGCCTCGACGCGCTCTCTTGGAGCTACAGAACGGGCGTTTTGGGCAGTTTCGGAACCCTTTTGGGCTGTCTTGGAGGCCCCTTGGGAGCCTCTTGGGCAGTCGTGGGGCGGTGTTGGGGGCCTCTTGGACTGTCGTGAACGCCGTGAATGCCGAAACGTCGCATATGTTAAAAATGTACATTATCCCCATGGAAATTGACGACTTGGGCGTCGTGTTTTTTTCCCCAACCCTCCTGCGTTGGGTACACGTTTTGAATAGAGCACTGTGGTCTCCACCTTCCTCCTCCCGCCTCCCGCCCCCTCTCCTCCTCTCTTCGTTCCGGCTCTCCTCTCTTGCTTCCCTTCTCCTCCTCTCTTTGCTCGTCCTCTTCTCGCTTGCCTTTTACCTAGCTTGCCCCTCGCCATCCCTGGGGGGCGGCGATCTGCGAGACTGTCGTCACTTTCGAGGGCTGCTGGGGTGGCCAGCGGAGTGACGCCCCACGGGGACTCAGATTAGACCTCGCCATCCCTGGGGGGCTGCGATCTGTGAAACTGTTGCCACTTTCGAGGACTGCTGGGGTGGCCAGCGGAGTGACGCCCTACGGGGACTCAGATTAGACCTCGCCATCCCTGGGGGGCTGCGATCTGTGAAACTGTCGCCACTTTCGAGGGCTGCTGGGGTGGCCAGCGGAGTGACGCCCTACGGGGACTCAGATTAGACTTCGCCATCCCTGGGGGGCTGCGATCTGTGAAACTGTCGCCACTTTCGAGGGCTGCTGGGGTGGCCAGCGGAGTGACGCCCTACGGGGACTCAGATTAGACCTCGCCATCCCTGGGGGGCTGCGATCTGTGAAACTGTCGCCACTTTCGAGGGCTGCTGGGGGGCCCAGCGGAGTGACGCCCTACGGGGACTAGATTAGACCTCGCCATCCCTGGGGGGCTGCGATCTGTGAAACTGTCGCCACTTTCGAGGCCTGCTGGGGGGCCCAGCGGAGTGACGCCCTACGGGGATTCAGATTAGACCTCGCCATCCCTGGGGGGCTGCGATCTGTGAAACTGTCGCCACTTTCGAGGCTGCTGGGGGGCCCAGCGGAGTGACGCCCTACGGGGATTCAGATTCGACCTCGCCATCCCTGGGGGGCTGCGATCTGTGAAACTGTCGCCACTTTCGAGGCTGCTGGGGGGCCCAGCGGAGTGACGCCCTACGGGGATTCAGATTAGACCTCGCCATCCCTGGGGGGCTGCGATCTGTGAAACTGTCGCCACTTTCGAGGCTGCTGGGGGGCCCAGCGGAGTGACGCCCTACGGGGATTCAGATTGACCTCGCCATCCCTGGGGGGCTGCGATCTGTGAAACTGTCGCCACTTTCGAGGCTGCTGGGGGGCCCAGCGGAGTGACGCCCACGGGGATTCAAATAGACCTCGCCATCCCTGGGGGGCTGCGATCTGTGAAACTGTCGCCACTTTCGAGGCTGCTGGGGGGCCCAGCGGAGTGACGCCTACGGGGATACATATTAGACCTCGCCATCCCTGGGGGGCTGCGATCTGTGAAACTGTCGCCACTTTCGAAGGCTGCTGGGGGGCCCAGCGGAGTGACGCCCTACGGGGACTCAGATTAGACCTCGCCATCCCTGGGGGGCTGCGATCTGTGAAACTGTCGCCACTTTCGAAGGCTGCTGGGGGGCCAGCGGAGTGACGTCCTACGGGGACTCAGATTAGACCTCGCCAGCGCTGGGGGGCTACGATCTGTGAAACTGTCGCCACTTTCGAGGGCTGCTGTGGGGCCCATGAAACTGTCGCCACTTTCGAGACCTGCTGCGGGGTCCAGCATAGTGACGTCCTACGCGGACGCAGATTGGACCCGTCATTCTACTTCGATTATCCCGCATCTGCGATCGACTGTATGTGTGCGAGGAACTAGACATGGAGTGGTCTGGCACTGACTGACGTCAAATCGTTGTGTGCCAGTGTCTCCTGGGGTGTTGCCTGATGTGGATGCAGCTCGTCGGCGCTGCGACTCGAGCTGGCGGTCGTCCTTCGGACCCGCAGAAACATCTGCTGAGCTCGATGAGCTAGGGGAACTACAGGAAAGAAGTGCAGGAAACGGAGGCCGGTCATGCACTCGCCGATACCTCGTTGCTCTGTCATCGTCTTTGCTGTTGCATGATCCTTATCTGGCCTGCCGGCGCCGCGGCTCGAGCTGGCGGTCGCCCTTCGGGCCCGCGGGAACATCTTCTGAGACAAGTGGACGCCGCCGCCTTACTTGCAGGCAGCGCATTGCATTCGCGGACAGCAGCATGGCAGACCGCAGTGAGATCCTCAGTCGCGTGGTGTTGCCAAGCCTGGTGGAGACGCGCGTGATCGACCTGAAGTCCCAATCGCGCGTGCACTGTACCTGCGTGGCGTTCAGGCACGCGCGTGATGCTGCTCGCTCCGCGTTCAACCAGTACGTCGCCAGTGCAACTTTGGACGATGGACAACCGATTGATGATACGCGACCCCGGCCTTGAGTTTCTTTCCCGCGGGCCGCCCGCAGACCTGGCGGCGCGCCTGCGAGCGTTCAGCTCCCGCGCTGAAATGTGCGGGAAGGAAGCGGAGAAGCAAGCGGGCGAGCTACGCCTCGCTCGTTCCTTGCATTCTAAACAAGTTTTATCATGTGGAACTCTGCGACGACATGGCGCAGGCAGCGCTGCGGGTTTAGCTCGCACTTGAAAAACGCGGCAGTCTTCTGTCTCCTCCCGCCACTTTCATCGTCGTCCTATTCCCCGCCTCACCTTCTCCATGCATGCTGCTGCTTCCGCGATGGCCTTTCGCCCCCCCCGCCCTCCATTCCATCCCTCTCCTACCCCTCGTTCCCGTACCCGTTCTTCTTCGATCCTGGGGCCTCAAGCCTCGTTCTTTCGATCGTCGTCTTGTGAATCGTGCGACGCATGCGCATCCCATGTAGCTTGCACAGCAAATCGCCGCGTCTACACTGTCGTTGTTCCTGCTTATGTTGGCATACTCCTCTTGCCATTTGATGCGCGTGGGTTGGGTACGTCGCAGGGTAATTTTTGTTTGAGAGGGTTCCTGGAGGCTTCCTGGGGTGTTTTGGCTGATTCTTGGGCCATCCTGGGCCCATCTTGGGCGTGTTGGAGCGATTTTTTGGAGACTTTGTGCTCTCTTGGACCGTCTTGGAGGTGTCTTGGGGGCCTCGACGGGCTCTCTTGGAGCTACAGAGCGGGCGTTTTGGGCAGTTCCGGAACCCTTTTGGGCTGCCTTGGGGGCCCCTTGGGAGCCTCTTGGGCCGTCGTGGGGCGGTCTTGGGGGCCTCTTGGACTGTCGTCAGCGCCGTGACGGCCGAAAAGTCGCATATGTTAAACATGTACGTTTTCCGATGGGAATTGACGATTTGGGCGTCGTGGGGGCTTCCTGAGAGGCCTCCTGGAGGCGTCTTGGGGTGTCTTGGCGGCTTCTTGGGCCGTCCTGGGCCCATCTCGGGCGTGTTGGAGCGATCTTTTGGAGACTTTGTGTTCTCTTGGACCGTCTTGTGTCTTGGGGGCCTCGACGGGCTGTCTTGGAGCTACACAGCGAGCCTGGGGAGCCAGGCCCCCCCTGATGAGTTCGGGGGTGGGTCGGATCCGACGAGGGGGGGTCAAACTGCCGGTTTGGGGGCCCGGGTGGGGCTGATGGAGGGGGGAACAATCCCACACGCTTAGAGACCCACAAGGGGTCGGCGGACTTCTTAAACTCACACGCCGGTCGGCGGATTTCAGGGTGGGTGGGACGTGAGCACCGCGCGAGTGTGTAACACGTCCAATATGTTAACGTCGTCGTGCGTTTGTTGACCCTAAGCCCTAAACCTAAATTCTAAACAACGTAGGCGGCTAGCCCCCTACGTTGGGGGGCCACCATGTTGCGGAAAACCCGGCGGACAGCCCCCCCTTACGTTGGGACGCTACCGTGTTGCTGAAGTCCTTGCGGAAAACATTCTACGTTGGAGAACCACCACGTTGTGGAAGGCCCGGCGAGGGGAGCCAACTTGTTGCGGAAGGCCCGGCGGACAGCCCCACTACGTCGGAACGCGACCATGTTGCGGAAAGCCCGGCGAACAACTTCTTACGTTGGGGAGCCACTATGCGGCGGAAAGCGCGGCGAAAAACCTCCTGCGTTGGAGAACCACCGTGTTGCGGAAGGCCCGGCGACAAACCCTTGGGCGAGCCACCATGTTGCGGAGAACCGGCGGACAGCCCCCGTACGTTGGAACGCTACCATGTTGCGGAAAGCCCGGCGACAAGCCTCTTGCGTTGGGGTGTAACCATGTTGCGGAAGGCCCGGCGAAAAACGTTTATGTTGGAAGCCCCCATGTTGCGGAAGGCCCAGCGAAAAATGTTTGGGGAGCCACCATGTTGCGGAGAACCGGGGGACAGCCCCCGTACGTTGGAACGCTTCCATGTTGCAGAAGGCCCGGCGACAAGCCTCTTGCGTTGGGGTGCCACCATGTGGCGGAATGCCCGGCGAGAAACCTTTTACGTTGAAAGCCCCCTTGTTGCGGAAGGCCCGGCGAACATTTTTGGGGGAGCCACTATGTTGCGGAGAACCGGCGGACAGCCCCCGTGCGACGGAACGCTTCCATGTTGCCATGTTGCGGAAAGCCCGGCGAAAAACCTCCTACGTTGGGGTGCCACCATGCTGCGGAAGGCCCTGCGAAAAACCTCCTGCGTTGGAGAACCATCATGTTGCGGAAGTCCTGGCGAAAGCGGACAGCTCCTCTACATCTGAACGCTACCATGTTGCGAAAGACCCGGCGAAAAGCCTCTTGCGTTGGGATGCCACCGTGCTGCGGAAGGCCTGGCGGGGGATCCACCATGTTGCGGAAGGCCCGGCGGACATCCCCCTACGTTGGGGAGGCCCAAGCGGTTTTTTAAGGTCTTGGTTTCGGGGTAAATTCATCCCCGGAGGGGAAGAGGGGGCCTTGCAGAACGAATTCGTTAAACTACCTATGCCCAGAGGGTTGGTGGTATGTATCTGATTTACTGTGGAGGTCGTGGTTCCAATCCATCAACGGATCGCCAATGGTAAATCAAACGAGGGCACCATCCATTGTTGGCAGGCGAACGGATAGAAGGGAATTAGATTTCAGCGGTGATGGGAATACTTAGAAGAAAGAATGAACGCAAGACTCCTCAGCTTAGCGGCTGTGTAGGTCGGTTCTGCGCCCCACATCAAGCGGCATTCGGCCCACCCCGCCACTGTGCCTGGGTTGTGGGTCTGAGGTCTCTCGGATGTTCGTTGGGGTCGAGGCCTCTCGGGGGCCTCCTGGAGGGATTTGCGATGCCTCCGGAGGGCTGTTTGGGATCCTCTTGGGACCTCTTTTGGGCCTCTGAGGGGCATCTTGGGGCCTCGTTTGGGGCCTCTTCGGGGCCTCTTGGAGGCTTCTTGGCGCCTCTTGGGGCGGACGGCTCAGATTTTTCTTTAGTGTTCTTCCTCTTAGGCCCCTCTTGAGGCCGTCTTGGAGCCCTCTTGGGCCGTCTCGGGCGCCTCTTGGGCCGGCTTGGAGCCTTGGGGGCCATCTTTGGGCTCTCTTGGGGGCCTCTGAGGTCGTCTTGGGGCCTTCTTGCCTTTTGGGACTCCTTGGAGCGTTGGAGGCTCGAAAAGTGGAGAATCCAACAAACATGGAAGAACCGATGGAAGATCAATAATTTTGGCCTCTCCGGGCCTTCTCGGGAAGGCTCTTGGGGCTTTCTCGGGGCGTCTCTCAGGCCTCCTCGGCCGTCTCGGAGCCCTCTCGTGGACCGATCTCACGGCGATTCGGGACCTTCCGAGACCGCTTCCGGGGCCTTTCGGGGCCCTCTTCGGGCCGAACACATCACGCGGGAAGATGCTCCGGGCCCCAGGGGGGGGCACTCGGGGAGCCCCAGGGGCCACGCGATGCGCCCCAAGAGATTTGGCAATTTGGGGTCGAGGCCCCGTCTCAGAATCCTCCAGGATTGAGGACTCAGGCGCCAGGAGATCCAGAAAGGGACCTGAGGACACTCCAACTTGTGGCCTGCCCTCCCATATGTCGATGCTCTAGGCGCCGTGATTGTCGCGTTCCACATTATTCCCTACACTGTTGCTGAGGTAACTTATGGGAAGTGCCCTTACATATTCAGTTAGCCAATCAAGGGAAAGGGCGGCCTGAATTGAAAGCTAACCCTCTGGACGACCTGTCCAGCCCTAGATCCCATAGTTCCATCGTTTCCACCCTGTGGTGGCCCACGAATCATCTTGGGCTCCTCCAGCTCAGGCCCTTCGTCGCCCTCCCCTCCCCACTTTTTACACATTGTATTATTATTATCATCATCCTTCTCCGTCTGCTTCTCTTTCCCCTTCTCACCTTCTCCTTCTTCTTCTTCTTCTTCCTTCCCCTCCTCCTGCTTCTCCTCCTCTTCCTCCTCCTCCTCCTCCTCTTCCTCCTCGTCCTCCTCCTCGTCCCGAACCTCTTCCCCTTCCTCGCTTCGTGGGCCACCGCGCCCGAGCTACCACGAAGCATGGTCTGGCGAGAGGTGCAGCAGCAGAGGCTGCCCCCTCCGTTATCGTGCGCCCCCCCCCCCCCCCCCTGCACGAGCGCCCCGGATCACACATTCTCTCCGCCAGGGAGTAGGAGGAGGAGGAGAAGGAGGAGGAGGAGGAGGGGTAGAAAGAGGGGTTTGAAAAGCAAGCCGAGGGCTTCACAGGACGGGGAGGCAGGACAGGGAGTCAGAGGATGGGGAGGGCATGGCCGCCCTGGAAATGGTAATTCTTAAACGTGAGAAAATTATTTTTTACCGTGAGAAAAAACAATACGTAAAAACAAAACGTAAACACAATTTTTAAACGTGAGGAAAAAACAAACAACGTGTAAAAAACAAAACGTAAAAAACAATACGTAAAAACAATACGAACAGAGCAATACGTAAACGCAATACGTAAAAACAATACGTAAACAACAACACGTAAAAACTATACGTAAAACAATACGTAAATGAATACGCAAACGTGGGGGAAAACAACGAGTTAACAACAATACGTAAAAACAATACGTAAAAACAATACGTACAAACAATACGTAAAAACCATACGTAAAACGATACGTAAAAACAATACGTAAAACAATACGTACAAACAATACGTACAAACAATACGTAAACCAATACGTAAAACAATACGTGAAAACAGTACGTAAACACAATACGTAAAAACCATACGAAAAAAGAACACGATAAAACAATACGACAAAACAATACGTATGTACGTGTTGTGTTATGCGTTCACTTTGTTTTGCGTATTGTTTTGATGTGTTCTTTTAACGTATGTTTATGTTTTACATGCTATTTTTGGCATTCGTTTACGTACTGTTTTCCTCACGGTGAATGTAAATTTTCGCTGCATTTACGTATTGATTTACGTGTTGTTCGTACGTGTTGTTACGTGTTGTTTTACGTATTGTTTTACGTGTTGTTTTACGTGTTGTTTTTACGTGTTGTTTTTACGTGTTGTTTTTACGCGTTGTTTTACGTGGGTTGAACGAAATTTCACGTGTATTACGCGTTGTGTTCACGTAGTGTTTACGCGCTGTGATCACGTGCTGTTTCAACGCGTTGTTTTTACGTGTTGTTTTTTACGTGTTGATTTGTTCGTATTGTTTTTATCGTTTTCTGTTTACGTGTTGTGTTTACGTCTTGTTTTTAGGTATTGTTTTATGTGTTGTGTTTACGTGTTGTTTTTACGTGTTGTTTGTACGTGTTGTTTTGATGTGTTGTGTTTACGTGTTGTTTCTACTTGTGTTACACGCAATTGTACGTGTATTTCGAGGTATGCTTACGTGTTTTTACGTGTTATGTTGTTTACTTGTTGTTTTACGTATTGCTCTTACGTGTAGTTTCGATGTGTTGTTTTAACGTGATTGTTATGTTTTACATGTTGTTTTGCGTATTGTTTCACGCATTGTTTTCCTCACTGTTAATTTAGTACCTCGCTGCATTTACTTCTTGATTTACGTGTTGCTCGTACGTGTTGTTACGTGTTGTTTTACGTATTGTTTTACGTGTTGTTTTTACGTGTTGTTTTATGTGTTGGTTTAACGTGTGTAGAACGAATTTTCACGTGTATTACGCGTTGTGCTTACGTAGTGCTTACGCGTTGTGATCACATGCTGGTTTAACGTATTGTTTTACGTGTTGTGTTTATGTTGTGTTGGTTTTTATTGTTTTCATTTATTGTTTTTACGTGTTGTTTTTATTTGGTGTTTTTTTACGTGTTGGTTTTACGTATTGTTTTGACGTGTTGTTTTTATGTATTGTTTTTATGTGTTGTTTTTATTTGTTGTTTTTACGTGGGTTGAAACAATTTTCACGTGCATTACGCGTTGTGTTCACGTAATGTTTACGCGTCGTGATCACGTGCTGTTTCAACGTACTTTGTTTACGTGTTGTTTTTTTATGTTGTGTTGGTTCGTATTGTTTTTATGTGTTGTTGCTACGTTTTGTTTTTAATTTGTGTTTTTTACGTGTTGGTTTTACGTATTGTGTTGACGTGTTGTTTTTATGTAGTGTTTGTATGTGTTGTTTTTACGTGTTGTGTGTACGCGGGTTGAACAATCTTTCACGTGTATTACGTGTTGTGCTCACGTAGAGTTTACGTGTTGTGATCACGTGCTGTTTTAATGTATTGTTTTTACGTCTTGTTTTTGAGTGTTGTTGTTTCGTATTGTTTTTACGTCTTATGTTTACGTATTGTTTTCACGTGTTGTGTGTTACGCATTGTTTTTACGTGTTGTTTTTACGTGGTTTGAATTTTCACGTGTATTACGCGTTGTGTTCACGTAGTGTTTACGCGTTGTGATCACGTGTTGTTTCAACGTATTGTTTTTACATATTGTTTTTACTTGTTGTTTTTTCGTATTGTTTTTTATGTATTGTTTGTACGTGTTGTTTTTGCGTATTGATTTTAAGTGTTGTTTTTACGTATTCTTTTCAAGCGTTGTTTTTACGTATTGTTGTTACGTGTGTTTACGTGTTGTTTTAACGTGTTGTTTTTTTCTTCACGTTTACGTATCGTTTTTACGTATTGGTTTTAAGTGTTGTTTTTGTTTCGTATTGTTTGTATTTATTGTTATTACGTATTGTTTTTACGTATTGTTTTCAAGTGTTGTTTTTTACGTGTTGTTATTACGTATTGTTTTTACTTGTTGTTTTTACGTATGGTTTTTACGTGTTGTTTTCTTTTCTCGTTTACGCATCGTTTTTACGTGTTGCTTATATGTGGGTTGAACTTTTTTTAACGCGTATTTCGTGTTGTGCTTACGTGGTGGTTACGCGTTGTGATTACTTATTGTTTGTACGTATTGTTTTTACGTTTTTTTTTGGGTGTTGTTTTTACGTATTGTTTTTTCGTGTTCTTTTTACGTATTGGTTTTACGTGTTGTTTTTACGTGCGGTTTTTATGTGGATTGAACGAATTTTCACGTGTATTACGCGTTGTGTTCACGTAGTGTGTATTGTTTTTTACGTATTGTTTTACGCGTTGTTTTTACGTTTTGTTTTTACGTGTTGTTTTTGCGTATTGTTTTTAAGCGTTGTGTTTTACGTATTGTGTTTACATGTTGTTATTACGTATTGTTTTTACGTGTTTTTCTGTGTGTTTTTTACGTATTGTTTTTTAAGCGTTGTTTGTACATATTGTTTTCAGGTGTAGTTATTATGTATTATTTTTAAGTGCTGTTTTCACGTGTTGTTTTGTACGCGGGTTGAACGAATTTTCCAGTGTTTTTTGTTTTTATGTGTTGTTGTTTTGTTCGTATTGTTTTTACTTATTGTTGTTACGTATTGTTTTTATGTGTTGTTTTTACCTGTTGTTTTTACATATTGTTTATACGTGTTGTTTTTACGCATTGTGTTTACGTGTTGTTTTTACGTGTTGTTTGCTACGTGGGTTGAACGAATTTTCACGTGTATAACGCGTTGTGCTCACGTAGTGTTTACGCGTTGTGATCGCGCGTTGTTTTTACGTATTGTTTTTATGTGTTGTTGTTTCGTATTGTGCTCACGTGTTGTTTTTACAGTTTGTTTTTAAGTGGTGGTTTTACGTGTTGTTTTGACGTATTGTTTTTACGTTTTGTGGGTAGGCGTTGTTTTCACGTGGTGTTTTTAAGTATTGGTTTTACGTGTTGTTTTTACTTGCTGTTTTTACGTGGGTTGAGCGAATTTTCACGTGTATTACGTGTTGTGTTCACGTAGTGTTTACGCGTTGTGATCACGTGTTGTTTCAACGTATTGTGTTTATGTATTGTGTTTAGGTGTTGTTGTTTCGTATTGTTTTAAGTGTTGTGTTTACGTATTGTTTTCACGTGTTGCTTTTACGTATTGTTTTTACGTGTTGTTTTTACGTGTTTTTACGTGCGTTGAAGGAGTTTTCACGTGTATTACGCGTTGTGCTCACGTAAGGTTTACGCGTTGTGATCACACGCTGTTTTAAATTATTGTTTTTACGTATTGTTTTTAAGTGTAGTTTTTACGTTTTGTTGTTACGTTTTGTTTTTACGTGTTGTGTTTACGTTTTGTGTTTAAGTGTTGTTTTTACGTGTTGTTTTGATGTATTGTTTTTACGTGTTGTTTTTTTTTTATGCGTTGTTTTTACGTGTTGTTTTCTTTTCACGTTTACGTATCGTTGTTTTAGGTTTTTTTTTTTTTTTTGTATGTGTGTGTTTTTTTAGTATTTGTTTTACGTGTTGTTTTTACGTGTTGGTTATACGTATTGTTTTCCAGTGTTGTTTTTACGTGTTGTTTTTACGAGCTGGTTTACGTGTTGTTTTTACGTATTGTGTTGACGTGTTGTTTTCTGTTCACGTTTACGTGACGTTTTTACGTGTTGTTTTACGTGGTGTTTTTACGCGGGTTGAAAGCATTGTTACGGGTATTACGCGTTGTGCTTACGTAGTGTTTACACGTTGTGCTTACGTATTGTTTTTACGTATTGATTTTTCCGTATTGTTTTTACGTGTTGTTTTTATGGATTTTTTTTTTTTTTTTTTTTTTCCTTGTGTTTTTCTTACGTGTTGGTTTTACGTGTTGGTTTTACGTGTTGTGTTTACGTGGGTTGAACGAATTTTCACGTGTATCACGCGTTGTGTTCACGTAATGTTTATGCGTTGTTTTTACGTGCTGTTTTAACGTATTGTTTTTACGTATTGTTTTGTATGTGTTGTTGTTCCGTATTCGTTTTACGTATTGTTTTTATGTTGTGTTTGTGTTGTTTTTACGTGTTGTGTTTATGTAATGATTTTTTTTACGCGTTTTTTTACGTGTTGTTTTTTACGTGTTGTTTTTACGTGTTGTTTTTACGTGCTGTGTTTTTTTTACGGGGGTTGAACAAATGTTCACGTTTTTTTTGTTTCTTTTTTTTACGTTTTGTTTTTTTACGTATTGTTTTTAAGTGTTGTGTTTACGTATTGTTTTGACGTGTTGTTTTTACGAGTCGTTGTTAGGTATTGTTTAAATTGTTGTTTTTACGTGTTGTTTTTTTACGTGTGTTTAGTGAATTGTCACGTGTATTACGCGTTGTGTTCACGTAGTGTTTACGCGTTGTGATCACGCGCTGTTTTAACGTATTGTTATTTCGTATTGTCTTCACGTGCTGTTTTTACGTGTTGTTTTTAAGTATTGGTTTCCAGTGTTGTTTTTACGTGATGATTTTACGTGTTGTTTTACGTATTGTTTTCACGTGTTGTTTTTACGTATTGTTTTTACGTGTTGTTTTTAGGTATTGTTTTCACGTGTTGTTTTTACGTGTTGATGTTACGTGGGTTGAACGATTTTTCACGTGTATTACGCGTTGTGCTCACGTAATGCTCACGCGTTGTGATCACGTTCTGTTTTAACGTATTGTTTTTAAGTATTGTTTTTAAGTGTTTTTGTTTCGTGTTGTTTTTACGTGCTGTGTTTACGTATTGTTTTCACGTGTTGTGTTTTACGTGTTATGTTTACGCGTTGTTTTTACGTGTTCTTTTTACGTGGGTTGAACGAATTATCACGTGTATTACGCATTGTGTTCACGTAATGTTTTTGCGTTGTGATCACCCGCTGTTTTAACGTGTTGTTTTTTCACGTGTTGTTTTTATGTGTTGTTTTTGTTCGTGTTGGTTTTATTTATTGTTTTACGTACGTATTCTTTTTAAGTGTTGTTGTTCTACGCGTTGTTTTTGCTTATTGTTTTTACGTGTTGTTTTTACGTTTCTTTCACGTGTTGCTTTATTCTCACGTGTACGTATCGTTTTTACGTATTGTTTTCACGTGTTGTTTTTTTCTTCACGGTTAGATTGAACCATCGCCCTGGAGGGTCCAGGGGGGGGGCAGGGCGAACGACGGAACGGACGACATGGAATTGCAGCAGATGGCTTGCGTGGCGTGGCTCTTGCACGGGGGAGCGGCAAGAGACAGGAAGAGGAAAAGGGCGAGTCAGGGCCAGCCTGGGATTCTCTTGGGGCCTCTGCAAGAGTGGGATGCGGGGCTTTCATTTCTGGCTTGCGCTACGGGGTCGAAGTTGGATGAACAGTACCGCCACGATAGCGACCAGGGTGGCGGCAAGGATGCCGAGGGCGACTCCCGTAGTTAGCCGTTCTGACGCTGCCCCCTTTGCTGGCTGAGTTGGCGAGGGAGGTGCGGCAGCCACACGACGCTTCGCTTACGATTACCCCCCCCCCCGGTGAGCCCCCGGGGGCGCCGCCCTCATGGCGGCGAGCGCCGCGGGCGTGCCGGACGCCCTTCGCGAGACCGCGCCCGGGCGGCCGGCGAGCGGCGGCGTGGAGAGGACGTTGCTGCTGGAGGCGGCCGCGAGCCTCGCCAAGGCCCAGGAGGCCCAGGCCAGGCTCGCCGGGGCGCTGGACGCCCTGCTCCACGAGGGCTCCGCCCCAGACCTCCAGGATGCCCAGAACGGCTCCGAGGTGCAGAGCCCACGGCCGGATCCCAGCGTGGAGTCCGGAGTCTTGGTGGCCGCGAAGGCGACGATGACCTCGGGCATCAAGGACGTGATGAACCACGACGAGCAGCTCTTTGCTGGTAGCCTGGCATCTGGCGCCTGGCCAGCTTCGTTGCAGATCAGATGGGACGAGAGCATGAAACCAGCCTGTATGGACTTGCGCGGGGCCTCCAGTACCACACAGCTCCTTGAGAGAATGGGCCAGTCCCCGCTGGCGGAGACGCCACCGCTGGATGCGGCATCGCACGCCCGTTTCTCCATGCAACGGTTTGCCATTCTCCACACTTCCCGCACGTACATGTTGTACGGATGGGTGAGTTGCTTTCTTCTTTTATTTGATGTTGTGGTCGTTCCATGGATGATTGCTTGGGACGTTCCCCTGGTTGGTTTCCAGAGGGACATGGCCTGGGTGACGACGTTGTTTTGGACTGCTGACATCTGTGCCAGCTTCATCACCAGTTTTCACCAGAACGAGAACGAGGAGCTGATCGACCACATTCCTACCATAGCAAAGCGCTACCTGCGCTCATATTTTGCCATCGATGTGATCATCATCACTGGCGACTGGGTGTCCCTATTCCTCTCAAAGTCAGCTGGGTGGAGGGTGGCCCGCCTCGCAAAGGTTGGCCGGTTGTTGCGACTTGTGGTGCTAATCCGCGTGCTAAAAGCCCCTGCCATCGTGAAGAAATTGGGGGAGAGATTGTCGGACTACTCAAAGCTCGCGCTTCGTTTTGCAAATATGTTCGTGATCACCGTTTCTTGTACACATATGATATCTTGCGCGTGGTTTTTCATTGGGAGGTCGGTGCCGTCGGACACGGGTATGAGTTGGATTCGCACGTCCGATTATTTAACAGTATCCGAAGAGAGCATGTGGTATCAGTACACCACTTCTTTCCACTGGGCAATGGCTCAACTTTGCTTAGGATCAAACGAGGTGGTGTGCACCACAAGTGTCGAAAGGATGTTTTCTGTCATGTGCATGGTGGTCGGACTCTTGTTCGGCAGCACCCTTGTCTCAACGCTTTCCACAGCGATGTTCCAGGTCCAAATGGATCATCGTGACAACCACGTGAAGCTGAAGCAGATGAAGACGTACCTGCACGAGAACCAGATCGACCAGAGTTTTGCGGCAGATGTGCAGACGCAGTTGCGAGCGCGGTTAGTCGCAAAGGACAGGGTCAAGGAAGAGGACGTTTACGGCTTGAAGCTTCTGTCTTCAGCTATGCAGGCAAAATTGAGGTGCGAAGTGTTCGTGCCGCGTATTGAGCACCATTCACTGTTCAATGTATGGGTCAGCGTAGACAGGACATCCGCAGAGCATTTCATCATCAGTCACATGAAATCTGTCCACCTCATGCGGGAGGACGACCTCTTCTCTTCAGGCAAGAGAGCGGATTGCGCCTACGTGCTGGTCACTGGTGGTTTGAAGTACACACAGTATCCCGAACATGCTCTCGTCGACGAAATAAAAGAGGAGGACGTGAAGAGGGGCGGCCTGATATCCGAAGCGACCCTCTGGTGTCACTGGTTTCATGTAGGCACCTCGCAGGCCACGCAGTTCTGCGACGTCGCGGAGATGCGGGCCACGGGGCTGCAGGACGCTGCCAGGCAAAGCGAGGCGATGTTCGAGCTTTGCAGGGAGTACTGCGAGCAGTTTCACCGGCGGCTGCAGGCAGCAAGGCCGCCGACGATGCCTTGGCCCGACGATCTCCAGGTGCCCCTGACGGAGTGGGGCGACATGGTGTCTTCCATGAGCGGAGAGACGAAGAGTCTCATCGGCCTGGACGCCATTCACAAGGCTGGTCTCAGGACGTGGAGCAGGTATAACTCGCTCGCGGGCACGCTCACCACGGAGATCCTGAGTGGCACCTCCATCGTGGTGCTGGAGGCGAACTGCGAGCTGCGGCGCATCGTGTCGCTCGTGGCGATTCGGATCCGCAACAGGCAGGGGCAGCTGCTGATCGAGCTGGGCAGGAGCAGGTCGGGGACGATGATTACAGAGTGCCGGCTGCCGGGAGGGAAGCAGCACCAGGGCGAGCTCGTCATGGAGAGTTTGCATCGGCTGTTGGAGACGAAGATGGCCTCGATCGCCAGCAATCTGGAAACCGTCAGGGTTGATCGAGAGGTCGAGACGAAGCAGTCGGAGGAGTACCACATTCGGACCAAATACTTCCGCAACGTGGTGCACATGTCATACACGTCCGGACTGGCCTCGATGCCATCCGAATGTTCCAACGATAGTATGTCTCCTGTAGCACTGCGTGACCTGAACTCCTCAGGGAGCATCTCTCCAAAAGTTGTACGACAACGGACTATTCGACACCGGACTATTGCTGCCGCTGGCATTCTCATCCCGCAGGCATCTCGTGATGGTCATCTTCCGTCGTGGGCGCCCGTCTTTCTGAAGAGCGACAAGAATGAGGACACCGTGTATGCATGGCTGACAGAATTGGAGTTTAGGAATTTGCAGCGCCCAGGCTCAAAAGAGCTGATATCACGCTGGCTCAACGCAGCGATGGCGAGACTCAATGAAACGAACATTGATCACTACCCAGAGGATCAGCAGGTGATTTGAGTGCGATTCCGGGAGCTCAGAGGTGGGCTCCTCACGATTGCACTGGGGCCCTTCGGCGGGAGTCGGTGCGCGCCTCGGAGGTTCGCTGCCGGGCCTAGCAGCCCGCGGGAGCTCAGCAGGCGTTCTTCCGATACGTGGCTTTTGTTCAGTGGTCTCGTCTGAGAAGCCCCGTTGTTGTTACACATTTTATGCGCCTGTTGGCGCGAGCCCGCGAGCGTGGTGGTCGACTAGCATGATGCTGCCAATCTGGGCAGAGAGCTACAGCTCTCAGCCCAGATAGGCAGTTGCCATTGCCCCCCCTCCTCCGCACAGGTATCTTCGTCTTCCTAGGTCTTCCTCGCTGTTCTTGCGACTCTCCTGGGTTGCAGCACGGGTCGTGGCTGTGCTTGTGCTCCAACAACAGGAGCTCGCCCGAGCCAGCCTGCCGATCGCGAGGAGGCTTCCGTCCTCCCTTCTGGCTGTTCTGAAGTCGGGCCTGTCCCTCTACAGAAGGAATAGACCAAACTAGTAGAAAAATACTCAGGGATTTGTTTTGAGTATTTGTTTAAACATATGTTTGAATATTTTTGGAATATGTTTCATGTTTCGTCCAAAATCCGCCTGTAAGAGGACATGCCCGACATAAGGCTATTTTCACCTGGCCCAGAGGGCCTCCTCTCGGGCCGTTCTTTCCGCTGCGACGTGAGCGCCCCATCACCAGAAGTGTGATAGGCCTGCTGCGCAAAGCGGGCGACAACGTATAGATGCTAATGCGTGCAAAATGAGTGTTGTAAGCATTCTGGGTCGGGGCCTCGGCGACGAGAGGCCCCCATATGTGCATGGCGATGCGTACCACCTCGTCGGCACCGGAGGCATGGGTAGGGCCCACACAAGGCCCCCCCCCCAAAAGCCCCCGATTCGCTTCCCCGATGCCACGACGCTCCAACTGCGGGCGCCGTCCATTCAGGTCGGCCTACGCACGCGCGAGTTTGCTGTGTCCTTTTCGATCCTGATTTACAGCCCCGTGTCCAGGGATACTGCCTCCTCCTCCTCCTCCTGAGGGGCTTTCCGTTTCACGGCGATCTCACCCCCATTTTTCGATCATGCCGCAGTTATTCAAGGTTCTTTTCAATGACGCGTGCGAGGTTGCAGCCATCCTTTGCTACTCCTTCTCACGCTGCGGCGTTGCCTTGCTGTGCTGATGTGCAGTCATCGACTTTGGGGTCACCCATCCTTGCCGTCGAGAAAGAACAAAAGATGCCGATGGCGACTGCGAAAATGGCGCTGATGATGGGAGTGATGGAGGATGATTGTCATGACGCATGCGGCTTTGAGAAATCTCGTGGCTTAGCAAGGCCGTCGTCTTTGCGCAAACGGAGAGCGATGACGATGACGTCGACAGTGGCGACGAGGAATACTAGGGCGATGCTTGCGGTGACAGTGGCGGTGTGGGCGGCGACGACGGCGACGATGATGATGGCGCGATACTGGTGGGCAGCACCATTAAAGAGTTGATGACTGTCGACGAGAAAATGACGGGATGATGCGGCTGAGTTCCTTCGAGGTGGTGGTCGACCCGGTGCTCTCAGCGAAGCTGCGGGAACACCAGCGCGAGGGCGTGCAGTTCCTCTTCGATTGCCTCATGGGTGTGTGACTCGGCAGTGACCTTCATCAGTTTATCCTACGCAGTATCATCGCCGTCCCCATTCGCATCCATCGATGGAGCCAGGTCTTCGTTTTTCCCTTACACTCCGTGGGCCCCGCCTCTCCTTCGCTCGTCCCTCTCCCTCCTCCCGCCCCTCTCTGCCATGCGCGTCCCCTAATTACAGCCCGACTGGGGGCTGTGGTCACCACTACCAAATGTAGGACAGGGGAGAAGAGATGATGAATGGGAGGTCCTCCTCCTCTCCTCCTCCCCCTCCTTGTCCTCCTCCCTCTCCTACTTGTGGTAGTTGTGGTGGAAAAGCGGCCCATCAGCGGTCATCCGGTTCCAGATGATTTTGCCGCAGCCCCTGTGCCGAATAGCCACCTCTGACGCATGTGGGCGCTGGCCGAGTCGTCTATCGATTTCGGCAATCGCGGAGATGCTATGGTTATGGTCGGGTCTGCGTTTTGGAAGAGAGTGCCGATCTCGGCCAGGGCAGGCCGTGCGTTTCGCTGGAGACTTCCTCACCGCTGCGATGTTGAAGCTTCAGGATCAAAGCTCCTGCACAGGTGGAGCCGGCTTGTTTTCAAAACGTGGCTCTTGTCATGCCTCCGCGCACACTCGTCTTCATCACGACCAACAGTTAGACGGATTGAGGGCGAGCCGTTTTCTACATGGGGCTCTCAAGCTGGTGCCGCGCACATTCGTTTTACATAAATCAAGCAATCAGTTGCACAGGGCGGTTTCTTTTCACAAAGGGGCTTGCGCCAGAGATATCGCCAACATGTATTACCACAAATATAGAATGTGCAGCATTGGAACAGGTCGAAGGGCAATTCCTTCCCAACACGGGTCGCTCATCTGAGACTTTCGGAACGTCCGTGGCCACAATGCGGGCGCTGCTCAGAGTTCAATGGATGGCAGGGTGGCGACCTGCAAGGAGGGGCTCTCCCTCAAGGCGCCGCTATGTCTCATGACCAGAAGCACACTGCTGTGCAGCAGCTGCCATTCCAAGCGCAGCACGTGCCATGCTCAGGACGCCTGTGCCAACACGCTGCGTGCTGGCTCGGCACGTGCTGGCCCACGTCTTGGCGAACGTGTCGCGCTCGACGCACGTTCTCAACATCCGTGCGGAGCTCCGTGTCAACACGCTGCGGGTTGCGTGTTGCGTGTCGGGGCGACTGAGGAGTGGGAGCAGAAAGGGGGAGCAGGCGGGGAGCGGAGGGGGAGGAGCAGGAGGAGGAGGAGGAGGCGGAGGAGGACCCCCTCCGCCAGGGTGGCAGAAGTCCGCCCCCTGGGGGAGCCGCGCCCGCACCTTGCTCTCCTCTTTTGTCGGAGGATCTCGCTGCACCTCTGCCTCTGCGGGCAGACAAGATTCAGGCGGTCGCAAACATGGATCAAGGGGGCGTGGATTAGCGTCGGGGCCCGCTTCCATGGGACATCGCGGATCTCCGCCGCCGAACGAGGCGGCACCGGCCGCATTTTGGGGAGGGCACCTCCCCCGATCCCTGGATCTGGCGACCGCGCGCCCCCGGCAGGCGGAGGGGCTGGAGCCTTCCCGAAGCGGGGCCGTCGCTGGACACGTCCTTCGACTCTGTGCCCGCGCAACCTCGCATTCCTCCGAGCTCGAAGGGCGAAGGGCGGCTTCTTTCGGGCCGGAGCGTCCGCCCGGGTCAGAGAGGGGCATGATATCTCTAGGGACTGGTCAGGAGGGGACTTGGGACGGTAGGATTTGTTTCAGCATCGTTGATACGCCTTGGGGTTTATTTGGTCTTCCTCCATCGTCATCATCATCATCATCATCATCATCATCATCATCATCATCATCATCAGCAGCAGCAGCATCATCATCATCATCAGCATCATCATCATCATCCTCTTCATCTTCATCTTCATCATCATCATCATCATCATCATCATCATCATCATCATCATCATCATCATCATCATCATCGTCGACGGCTGGGGTGCTGGAGTGGATGCGCGCCGTGCGCCAGCTGCCTTCCCTGGCAGCGCCACGAGGGCCTGGGTGCCTGCCCCTCCTCCTCCTCCTCCTCCCCTTCCTTCCTTCCTTCCTCCTTCCTTCGTTCCTTCTTCCGTAGGTAGGACGGGGGAGAAGAGCGGATGGCGATGCCGCCCTACTCCCTGCTCCTCCTCCTCCTCCTCCTCCTCCTCCTCCTCCTCCTCCTCCTCCTGCTCCTCCTCTCCTCCCCCTCCTCCTCCTCCTCCTCCTCCTCTCCTCCTCCTCCCTCCTCCTCCTCCTCCTCCTCTCCTCCTCCCCTCCTTTCCTCCTCCTCCTCCTCCTCCTCCCCTTCCTTGCTTCCTTCCTTCCTTCCTCTTCCTTCCTTTCTTCTCCTCCTCCTCCTCCTCCTCCTCCTCCTCCTCCTCCTCCTCGGGAACCCTCTCGTCGCCATGGCCAGGCCTGGCCCGAAGCGTCCGTCAGGGCGGCCTCCGGGAGGTCCAAAGCTCGGGAGGCACCTGCTGAGCAGCGGTGTCGGGAGGGAGCGGGCGGAGGGCGGGGGGAGGGATGGGGGTGAGGAGGATGGGGGCAGGGCGCGAGGCGGGGAGGGGGCGGTATGGGGGAGGAAGGGAGAGAGCGGGCTGCAGGGAAGGGGGCGGCGGGAGGGAGGAATGGGGGGCTTGGGGAAGAGCGAGGAAGCAGAAGGGACATGAATGAGGAGGATGAGGGTGACGACGGGGGAGACGGGCTGCAGAGAAGAACACGATGAGGAGGGGAGGAGGAGGAGGAGGAGGATGAGGAGGACAAATAGCGAGTGTGCGAGAGAGAGTGGGTCATTGAGGAGGATAGCTGCGGATGGTGATGATGATGATGCTGATGATGATGATGATGATGATGATGATGATGATGATGATGATGATGATGATGATAATGATGCTGATGGTGGTGATGATGATGGTGATGGTGATGGTGATGGTGATGGTGATGGTGATGGTGATGGTGATGATGATGATGATGATGATGATGATGATGATGATGATGATGATGCTGATGAAGATGATGATGCTGATGGTGATGATGGTGATGATGAGGATGATGATGAAGGGAAACAGAGGATTGAGGAAGGTGCGAGGATGAGGGTACTTGCGGTGGAGGGTGGCGAGGAGCAGTATGATGATCAGGACATTAGCGACTTGGGACCATATGAGGAGGGTAGACAAGGTTGGAGAATTGGGGATCACAGAGGTTGGGCAAGGGGAGGAGAAGAACAGGAAGGAGGAAGGATGAAGGATGAATGGGAAGGAAGGAGGACGACGAGGATGCGCCAGAAGAATGTGGAGAAGGTCGTCGTCGTGCTCGCCGATCAGATCGGGAGGAGCGCGCCAAGGTCTCAAGCCGCTGGGGGGCTGCGGCTGCATGAGTGCGCCTTTCGGCTGGCCGCGGGGAAACCTGAGCCCTTCGTTGTCGTCGTCCTTTTCCCACGGTCACAAGTATTGGGCGAGGCTACTTTCCGAAGAGGGGCTCTCGCCTGAGACTTCTTCGGGGTCTACGACCCCAAATGTAAACGTGTGCATCCCGTACACGGGCGGGGCTTGGCTCTTTTTCAGATATTGGGTCTCGCTTGATACTTCTTCAAGATGGACGACCCGATGTGTAACACTGTGCGGCAGCTGCACCTATGACCAGGCGTTTGTTTGTCCCCTTTTGCCGACATGAGCCAATCGCGGGGCATTTTCTTCAACATTCTGGTCCTGCCAATTACGCTGATGCTTCGCTGCGAAGCAGAACGCTCGCCTGCATGGCAGGTCAATGTAACGCTCGTCCGTCAGGACTGAGCTTCCCGCAGCGACAAATCATATCACTTACGCAACTCCAATCGAAAGCGAACTAGGGGTTTTCTGGCCGCGCCACCGTCGGTTCACATTCGGCAAGGGGGACGAACGGGTCGGGCAGCCGCGCCGTCGTCTGAATTCCTAACCCCTCCTCTTCGCTGCAATATCCCCGCAGTTCCCCAGGTGGCGGTCGTCAGTTTTTTTGTGATCCTCTCTTAGTGGTGAGGGAGGTATTTCTGTATGTTTTGCGACCCCCTCTTCATTTTTTTTGCTGAGTCCACGTCGTTGGTTCTGACGGTTCTTGGGTTTGATCATTATGGATTCCCCCGTGATCGAAGATTGCATGCAGGCACTTGTGAGGGTGGGTCTTGGAGCATGAGGGTGTATTACACGACGCATCCAGGATTTACTCTGGACCTCCTCGTCCTCCTCCTCCAGCCGTTCCAGCTCAGTCTGTCTGCCTGCGCTTGCAGCAGCACGTCTTCAGAACGGCACACTGCTGTTTCGGGCTGATTGTGGTTTCTTTCAGTTTGAGGGAGTTCCCCCCCATTTTTTCACGTGGCTCCTTCGGAGCAGCTGCTACCATCACGCCTTCGTAGCGGGGCCTATGTCTGACAGCGGCGGCGCTGGAGGTAAAAGCGAGGGCAGAGTTTCCTGGAGGCGGTGGCATGACAGCTGGTCCTCACCGCCTCCACAAGGCAACGGACGGACTAGTATGGCGCCATGACGCAAGACGTGGCCCAGCACGGTCCCTGGTTTGCTGTCTTCTCGTCCTGGCGGCGGCCATGCTCAGTCAGACGCCAAAAAGTGGACCTGTTCTACGTGCGGCTGTCGCCGCAAGCCCCCGTATGTGCCACTTTTGCAAGCACAACGGGACCACTAGGAGCGATTCGCGGTCACTTCCGGTGTGGTCTACGTGGGCACGCAAGGCGAGCGCGTCATTGTTCAAGAACTTACATGATGATGCAATGCGTGCCCCAGGCTATGTGGAGAGAAGGCCTGTAGGGGGGGGGCCCTCTACCAGCTGGAGGTCCATCAGGGGCCCGTTGGAGTCATGCGTCTTTCGCTCGTGCACCTGGACTGGGTGATGGAGACCCCTTTTGGAGACAAGGATCAGCCTTGGGCCCCCTTCTCCCTGACCCTTATTCCCCCTGACCTACTTAAAAAGGTTCTTAGGGCGTCTGCTGGCAGGTTACTGGAGCGTGAAGCGGGGGACAAGTGCGCTTCGGGTTCTAGGCTCTGCTTCGACGCCATTTTGGAAAGCTTGACCTCCAAGATGTTTACCGCCCTGGACAGGGACGGGCTTCATCCGCGTCGTGGCGCGTCATGGACTATGGCCGCTGTCTCGCGCCGTGGCGGCTGGTCACCAAGTCGAGGATGTATGCTCAACTGGCGGGCAACTATGCCACACTATGCATCCGCGTTGTTGGACATGCAGAGCTAGCGAGGAGAAGCGGAAATAATTGGTACCGAAAACATTCCTGGAGCACGCCAGAAGAGACGACCTCTCGGAAGTTAAAACGCTGCAGCTTGAGTCGGGCTTGTGTCCCCATCCTGGCGACTGGCGGCCCAGACCCTCGGACGGGATGGCGCTTTTTCGGCGCAAGTGTTTCAGGTGTTTACCATCGAGGATGAAGCCTCACAGTGGCAGGCGTTTTCTTGGATGGCTCGTGCAAAGTGACCCCCATTAAGGAGCTCTGGAGGGTGGGGTGGGGCACGGCCAACTTGACGGCCGATGGCCAGTTGCGCACGTTGCTGCATGGCCCCTCTTTGCCAGCTATCCTCAGACGAGCCAGGGAGCTGAGTTCGGGGCTCCTGCTTTTACCCCTGCCCATTTGATATCACAATCGGTCCGTTTCAAGTCAGATGGTGAGAACGCGGTCAAGCTCTGGAAGCTGAGAAGGCCTGAGCGCTAATCTTACAAGAGAATGTATTCAGGTTTACTCCTTTAGGCTGACGCTGTATCCGACGGTGTTGTCTCAGGGGTGGACAATGTTGCTGCCCACCAAAAGTTGGACGTTTCCCTGGGCGCCGAGGTGTGCCATAGGCGCGTAGGGAACGACTCGGTGGACAGGGCAGCCAAATCGGGAGCCCCCTTGCACCTGGACGCGTCTGGAGAGGAGTACCGTCGCATTGGCCAGCTTATGGCGGTGCCGAGGGCGGTGGTCAGGCCCCCGGCAAAGCTTTTGCCCCGGTAGCCTCGCGCTTGCTCGGGCGGAGTCCAGCTAGCCCCCCGCTGGAGCCCCTTGGAGTGGACCGCGCCCGGCAGGCCGACCCCGCCACGCTCTGACAGTGCCCAGGATCGTCTGCGAGCTTCCCGTTTGTTCTGCCACGCCGCCTGGCGGGAGGTGCACCTGGCACGTCCGGGTCTGCCCGCAGTCTTTGCGGGACCTGGCGTGCAGTTGTTTGGTGTTGGATGGCGGTGGCAAGTCTCCTGTATGTGTATGTGTGTGTGCGTATCTGCCTGCGCTGCGGAGCTTTCACTTCGGGAGGGCGCCTCGCGAAGGTAGGCGCACGGCGCATGCCTCTCGCTCACCCTCACCAGTGCGAGAACTGGAGGAGGCTGGGCAAAGGCCTCCGCCCGAAGAAGAACGAGATCTCAGTTGAGCCGTTATCATGCGGCCCCATTTCAGTAACTGGGGTCTTTCACTGTGGATTTCAAAATCCTCCTCTTCCTTCTCCTCCGCTTCCTCCTCCTCGTCGTTTCCCTCCTCGTCCTCTTCTCGGAGCCCTGTTCGGCGAACTCCCATTCGAGCGTGAGGGTCCTCTCTTGCCTTCAGGGGGCTTCAGCACATCTGCATGCTCCTGGGCCTTTCAGTTACGTGGCGACCTGCTTGAGGTTGGCGCGACGCTGGACCAGGAAATCTTTGAGGAGGTCGCGCAGAACTAATGGACGAGACGACGGCCTCGTTTTTTTGTGCGGTGGATGCTGCAGCTTACAGATCTCTGCAGTTTACCGTTGCAATCCCTCCTCCAGAGTTTCAGCCAGTTCGACCTGGCACTGTTTGTGCTCAGCCCGAGGAGGAGTTCCCGTCTGTTGACACGCCGTGGAAGTGCTGGTTATCCGCGGAAAATGCAGAAAATAGGGGTTCCCCATGTGACGCTAGCTTCCGAACTCGCAGGGATCTCATGAACCACCTCAGAGGCACCCACGGGCTCCGAAATATATGCCATGTCCTGACACCGACTAACAGGTGTGTCAATTGTCGACAAGTTTTCGCATGCCGAGCTAATGCAGCTAAACACCTTCAGGGCTCTATGTTTCGAGGACATTGCGAAACCACGGGGCCTTCGACGCTGCGGGAAATCCAGCCAGTCACCTCTCACTTGCCCCGTCTGCGATTTCGACGGCTCGAGCCTCGACAACCTACTTGATCACCTGTGCCCCCACTTGCCCCTGCGGCCTCGAGAGTACGTGCCTCATGGGAGAGCCTGCAGCTTCGCAGGCATTGGGGAACGTGGCGCCGCCCTCCTGGCTCAACGCGCCGCAGCCGGCACGCCAGAAGAGAGCAGGCCACGGCGACGATTGGGACAAGGAAAAAATACAAGGGCAGCAACGCCGACAGCAGCGAGGGCGGCGGCGGAGGTGGGTGCAAGCTCGCGCTGCTCAACGCGCGCCTCACCATGACGCTGGCCAGGGACGTCGCAGACCTCGAGGGCACAGCGTAATCCTGCATGGCTTTTAGAGGCTCCGTAGATTTCTCGGGGTATACTTCGGAGGTGGGGTGGATGTATCCTGGGATATCTGGTCTGTCTCGTCTGTCTGATGCTGGCAGGACTACTCGGATCCCCGACACCAGCCGCCAGAAGTGTTGTTCTGCAGTGCTCCCTTTCCTGGCCGCTACAGAGGACAGTTCCAGAAAGTAGGGTAGGCTTGGGATAAGTGGGTACAGAGGCGCTGAGAAGCAGGCACCCGTTCCGCCTGCGCCCACTTATCCCGTCTGTGCTTTTGTCATTCCTCCCCTGGCCAGGCTCGCAAAGAGAGAAGACTCTTGCCGCCCGCCGCGCGGGGATTTCTGTGCACGGCTCTCTGTCTGTGCTTTCTCTCTGACAGTCGGACAGTCGGACAGTCGAAATGTCTTATGGCTACACGCCAGGGACTAGTAGGCTGAGGATGAGTGGGTACAGAGGCGCTGAGAAGCAGGCACCCGTTCCGCCTGCGCCCACTCATTCTCCTTGCGTGCTGCCTTTGTCTTTTTCCCCGCCCAGGCTCGCAAAGAGAAGCAAAGAGAATTCTCTTCGCTGCCTGCGGGGGCGGCATGCTTTCACGCCTCTCTAGCTTTGCTCTCTGAAGTGTCTGTGCCGATTCGTCAGGGTTCGTAGGCTAGGCTGAGGATGAGTGGGTACAGAGGCGCTGAGAAGCAGGCACCCGTACCGCCTGCGCCCACTCATCCTTTATGTGCTCCTTTTGTCCCCCCCCAGCCCAGGCTCGCGAAGAGAGGAAGGGCTCTCCGCCGCCGTGCTGCGTCTGTCTTGTTGTATCATGCTGATGCCTGGCCAGAGGTTGAGGCTGGAAGCCCAGGAGCCAGGACGCGGGCTTCAAATTGTCTCGCCAGTCTTGCCAGCATCGAGCGTTTCGGGCCCTCGATTTTTCGTTGTCCCTGTGTGCTCGGGTCGGTCCGGTCCCTCGCTCGGCTCTGTTCGGGTCCTGGTCCGTCCCTCGCTTCTTTCGGCCCTCCTTCGGGCCCCTCGCTCGTCGTTTCGGCGCCACGGGCAGGAGTGTTCGGCAGACGATCACCCGCGCGCAAATAATAAAAAAAAAAAAAAAAAAAAAAAAAAAAAAAAAAAAAAAAAAAAAAAAAAAAAAAAAAAAAAAAAAAAACGCTACGAGATGCTGAGCGCCAACGCGAGCCTGGCTGCAGCGGTGAAAGCCGCGGGGGTCACGTGCAACAAGACCAGCCAGGACATGCAGAAGCAGCAGCGCGAAGGTGGCGACGTGGAGTGGAAGGCTCGCGGGCCACCGCGCGTCCACGCAGCGATGGCGGCGATCCTCTACGGCGTGGGCAAGCAGTTCGAGGACAATGGCGACGCGCACGCGATCAGGCTTCGCGACGAGATGAAGGAGTTCTACCAGCAGGAGATCCTCACACCAGGAGTCACAGCGGCGAAGTTGGGCCGCTCGATCCCGTACTTCAGGGGCCAGGTCTTGAAGGCGCAGAACGGGGAACCTCCCAAGGCCATCATCTCGATGGCGTTCCACGAGGACACAAAGATAGGCGCGGCGCTTTCGGTCTTCATGGGGGCGCTAGTGGAGACGGAGAACGGCACCTACTTGTCGGGAGCGGCCCCCCGCGGCCCCTTGGAGCGGCAGGTGGGCGAGATGGTCTCCGCGGATTAGCCATGAGTCCTCTGATGGCACCGCCTGGGCCCCCCTCTGCTCTGCCCGCGAAGGTCACCTGACGAGGAATGCTTTGAGGTCTGAGCCAGGGTCAGGACAAGCCCAGGTCGGGGCACTGAGACCTTTTTGTGTGTGTGTGTGTGTTGAACCAAAAACAATATATGTGTGTATATAGATATAATCTTGTGAATCAACGTAACCCTCGTTGGCGCGAGGCAAAAACAGATTGTGAGGTTGTCCCAACAGCATCATTCCAGCCCCGCCTACATTGCTAGTCCCAGCTAGGTTTACCAAACACGCTTACCAACGCAGCGTTTTACAGTAAGGGAATCTACGGTAAACATCACTTCGCAACAAAGTTATTGTAAGTCTACCGAATAGTAAATTATGGACTACAAAAAAAACGACCGTGAATTTAAAAAAATAATATTATATTTCCGTAAAAGATAAATTAAATTATAATAAAAAACAATATAAGATAAAGTGATTCGGGTCGAACTATGTGCTAGCAGCTTGAAGTAGATTGTGTTCAAGTGTAGCAAACGAATGTCTGAACACTTTCACGCACCTGTTGGGCACTGGTGGGCCACCGGTGGCCCCATGGGGTCGGCGACTTGCGGTCCTATCGTTCTCCGTCACCATCGCGGTTGTCGTGGTTTCAGCAGCCATTTTGGCGAGCAAGGTCTTCTGTCTTCATTTCTTTTCGTTCCACAGAACACCCCACTCGTCTGCCACTTCTTCCAGATGGCGGACAACGAGGAGAAGCTCGAGAAGCCTCTTGTGCCTCCTGCGGCTAAGCCGCCGACGCCGAAGGCGATGAAGAAGGCCAAGCCGAAGGTTCCGCTCGTGCTGCTCACCACTAGAGAGCAGAAGGCCGCGGTGAGGGTGATCACCGAGTTGCAGTCGGAGCTCGTGGTGTGGAAGGCTGCAGCTCGTGAGCAACGTCGTGCAGTTCGTGAGCAGCTGCGTGACAACAATGCCATCCGCAACGCTCTGACGGCGCTGAAGAGCAACGCGTCGTACATCCTGAGCAAGGAGCCGCCGACAGCGACGGCCCTCCCGAAGGTCCGCAAGATCAAGCGCCTCAAGAATGTCTTGAGCATCTTCAACGGCAAGAAGAGCAGCGGCGGCGGCACGGGCACGACGGCCACGGGCGCGAGCTCTTCGGCAGCGCCAGCTCCGCTACCAGACAGCGAGGAGCCACTGGGCCACTAACCTCACGGCCTCGCACGAAAACGAAGAGGATAAGGAGGAGGACGGCGATGACGGCGATGACAGCGATGGTTATGGTTGGCCAGGGGGAGGGGAGCTTGAAGAGGAGGGGGAGGAGGAGGAGGGGTGAGTAGGAGGAGGCGGAGGATGAGGAAGAGGGGAAGTATGAGGGGCACCCCCCGACCGCCGAAGGAGCCCGTGGAGGACGACGAGATCTCCTCCATCGTCTCGGAGAGCGACGACGACTCGGGCGAGGGCGAGGATGGCGAGGATGAGTCGCTGCAGTCGGACTGACGGCCGAGGGATTAGGTGAGCAGTCGGCTCGACTCGACTGCCAGTCGAGCCATCGAGCCATCGGGCCATCGAACTATCGAGCTCAGCGAGCTTTCGACTCAGGTTCTCGATCGAATCGGTCTGTCGGCCAGCAGACGCTCGCAGGTTCAGGTTCGGACCAACGTTCTCGTGGGCTCTCGCGCTGGATCTGGATCCCGCAACGGAGGGTCGAATCGGATTCGGATTTTAGGTAGGCTCACTGTCTAGTGCGAGCGTCACTCTGCTCGACGCGACGGGGGCAGTCGGCTCGGAGTGCGTGCAGGTGCGATGCGCGATGCCCGAGAGACTGCAGGGATTCAGCCTCGTCCTGACCTCCAGCTCTTCCTGGAGGCTCTTCCTGGGCTTCTTCCTTCTCATCCTCACCGCACCCTCACCCTCACCAGGGTCCCTGGTCCTGGCACTCTCCTTAAGCCTCCTCCTTATCAGCGTCCACCTCTACATTCCGCCTCCACCGATGGGGCCCATGGGCCCAATGGGGCCTCGAGAGCCTGGAGTCTGGAGGTCATCATCTTCATTGTCATTTGCCTCCGCAAGGTTATTGGGTTATTGGGTCATTCCATCACGCCCATCACGTGCGTAGCCAGTTTTGGCTCAAATCATGCATCACCCGAGTTCGATACAGCGTCGAACAGAGTTGTACTTGGGACATGTTTGCCAGCTTCGATCTGGCGGGCGCGTTGTGATTGCGGGGGATGCCCTCTGCGGGGTCATTGGTCAGTGCGTGCCGTCTAACCAGAGACACAATGCTGCGTGGGGTAGGCTAAACAGACGTGGGAGCGTGGTGGAGCCCAATGCAGAGTACAATGTCGATATCGTGTTCGACCTGCTCGTGCACGAACTGGGGTACAGCATTCCTGCCGACGACTGGGCCGCGATCGTAGGCAACTTGACATCCTTCTTGCAGCAGCGAGCCTCTGCTGAGGGCGTGGTGGTAGACATTTTATCTGATGAGGAGCCGACCAGCACGATGCCGCCCGCAGAGCCTCCAGAGCCAGCTCGACGCCGTCGGATGACTAGGGCCCAGTGTCGGCAAGCGACGCAGAAACATAAAATCAAGATACTGTCCCAACGAGTGAGGCGCTTGAAGAAGCGCATAGCCACCCTCCAGGGTGAATTAGAACAGTTGCAGGATACGAGTAAGGCAGATAAGCTGAGCGTGGAGAAACACAGGGGCGGCAGACGGCTGCGCGAGCATAGCCGCTTCGCAGTCGGAGTCTTGCGGAACGCTGCGAACGTGGCTGGGTGGACATATGGAGTTTCGCAGCGTGTCGACCTGTCGGGACCTACTGTGTATCGGTGCGAAGTCGACACATGGGCTGCGCTGCTCGCTGCATCGAGATCCTTCCATGCTGCTATTCTTCAGGAGTGGGCTGACTCACCGACGCTGGGCGGTTCGCCAGCGGACGTTGCAGTAGTCTCGTTCATGTGCGACGCCACCAACAGCTCTATCTGGCAGCGCAGGAAACTACAAGGCATGAAAGTGCGCACGCTGGTCGTAGCAGACGCCCGTCGCATCGACGACGACCCTCTCTGTGCATGGGAAGACGGGTACGCAGAGATGACCAGATGGGCAGATTGCCAGCCCGTCGACAATTCATCAGCTGGTGGGACATTAGCTCTAGTGAGAAAGCAACTGAGAAGTGTCGGCTGCCCTCTGTGGACAGACGTTGACGATTGGACGACAAAACACCCGAACACAAATTCGCTGTTCATACTTTCATACACTTCCGACGGCGGGTCCGACCAGAAAAAAGCCAGGAGACAGTTGCGAAACTTGTGCGGCCCGATTCCGAGGATCTTGTTCTTTGACACAGACTGTTTCGCACATGCGTATTCACTGTTGGTGTGCAAGCAACTTTCTCTCATTGACGTCTATCTCAAGGCGTGGGGCATTCCTTGGAGGTTCTACGGGTCGCTCGCGAAGATCATGCTGTGTTGGCGCGAGGTCGCCAAGGACGTGTTCGCAGAGTGGAGGGCCACGTACGGAGACGCGGCAGCCATGCGATGTGCAAAGAAAACGCCGCCGAGGTGCTTGTCAGGGCGGTGGGGTTCGGTCGGCGATTGCATTGACAGGGTCCTCGAGGGCGGGGAACAGTTGGCGAGGGTGCTGATCTCGGTGCTGACTAAGAAGACCAAGAAGGAGGCAGACGCACCCCTGCCAATCGCTGACGACTCGGGCCTCCAGTTCAACGAGGTCTCGATCCAGGAGCACGCCGAGCACCGCCGAAAGATGGGCAAATGGAGGCGAGATGTATGCGACGTGTTGGTATCGCCGCTGTTTTGGCAAGTGCTCAAGTTAAACCAGATAGAGTTACAGCCGTTACAGCACTTCTACAATTTCATGCGATCGGTGTACACAACTGATCAGCTCGACGCCAAGGGGATGCAGTTAGCGCAGCTGGCCTGCGGAAGGGCCAACGAGTTCTTTGTGGAAATCGACGGCGCGATGGAGAACGACAGGGCGCTCGACTTGTTGGCTGCTATCCCAGATAAAGCCGACCAGAGCCGCCTGACTGAGATGCACTGGGCGGTGGTTCTGCAGAATGCCGCTGGCTTTCATTGGCGAGTCGTTGAGCCCATCAATCGATACCCGTACCGTCTCCTCCTGCTCGGCAAATCGAACCCGTTGCAGATCTGTGCGGAGAGGGCTGAGGTTGCCAAGGAGCTGCTGTCTACCAGCCCATGCGACTTGGAAATTAACGCGAGGAAGGTTGCCCACTTGTACAGAGATTGTTTGAGGATAGCTGTCGACCGCGGTGCTTGCACACCGCGCTTGTGGTCATTACTGAGGCTGCTGAAGAGGTCGGTGCTCTGCATTACTCAGGAGTGCGAGGGCTACAACTCAATGCTGAGTGAGGAGTGCTTGAGGTCTAGGCACATCAGTTTGGAGCTGCTCTCGTCGAGGGTCAACGTCAAAAAGGCATTCCCAAAGCGTGGCAGGAAATGGTCGGAATTACAGCCTACATGTACTGCATTAGTCAATACTGCGCACGAGTACGTTGATGACGTCAAAGCCATCGTTCGTGCCACGGGGCGGTGGTCAGCGCCGCCTCCGATAGCAGACTTGGCGGGCGAGAAGGAACTAGCGGCAGCTCTCAGAGATATCGACCCCAGCCTAAGGCCGACCCGAGAAGTGGCATGGGTCGTCCCTTTCAACGCAGCATGGGTACGATCTCAACGACTTGATGGTGTGATCAAGGAGTCCAGGGGCGTGACTGCAGAAGGCATCGGTCCAGGTGCGTCTTGTTTTGTACGAGCAGACCTGTCTCAATATGTTGGGTACCTGGCAAGGGCTACTATTGGGGAAGATGGTTCCGCACGCTTGGTGCGGCCTTTGGACATCGTGACTTCTTACAGAGCTTTCGAACACCAGCACCACGAGGTACCCATCGATCTGGGATCCACCGTCCGCCTCGTCTCCCGTCGCCATGCACCCCCAAGGGACGGGACAAAGCTTGGGCGGGGCGGGTGATCATCGTGATCGCTCACCGCTGGGCGGGGGTGGGCGGGGGTGCACTGGTGATTGGGGAGACGGGGCCAGGTGGATGCGGATCGACGGGCGGGTGGCCTGTAAGGTATTCGTCAATGGACGTGAGCCCAACCTGCACGACTTCAAGGTCAACGTCTCATTCGACGAGCTGGCGAGGAGGATCTCGGCGACTCCACTCGGCGACGAGCATATGAATCTAGTCTGCCAGTTCGAGAAGCGCCCGTGCAAGGGACCTCCTGCCATCGCCGAGGGGGACGTTGACGTTGGCGGCGATGGCGACGCTATGGCGCATGCTGGAGCGCATGGGGTCCCAGATGGACATGTCGATCCTGATGTTGAAGCTGCAGCTCCTGGTGCCGACGAGGCAGCTGCTATGATTCTTGATGCGGCTGACCATGTGGACGATGGTCTGGCTGCCGACCTGGAGGACATCATCGACAAAGCAGCCGCCGACGAGGCTGACAAGAAGGAGCGTGAGGTTGTGAAGCACTTGTTGGACGCAGCGGCAGTGGACCCAGAGGCCTTGCCAGATGGCGCGGCCGAGGATGGAGAAGAAGCAGAACGTGATATGATACTAGATGCAGCTCTCGAGGAAATGGCTGGCGACATCGAGGACGTCGAGGGGTGGCGAGAGGCATTCGAGAAGTGGTTGCCGACCGCTAAACACATGATGGAGGTCTTGCTTTGGGCGGAGGATGCGACCAAGATGCACCCTGTCGGCCACGGCGGCGAGCTCTCCCTCATTCTCGCTACCCCGAAGGAGAAAGGTGAGGATGAGCCAGTCGTAGTGCACCCAACTTTGGTTCATTGGTACGAGGGCGGGCACGAGCGTCGCGGCAGCGTGGTCAACTTGGACAAGCTGAACAGGGCAATTTGGCCACTGCCCCTGAACAGGCCTAGATGTTTCAAGGGCTGCAGAATCCTGATGTCTGCTGTGGGCACGTGCGCAGAGAAAGACAAGTCAAAAGGCAGGCCCCTCGTTGACGCTCGCCTGCTTCGGCTGATCGATATGTGGAGGCTTGCTACTGTCCTGCCAGTTGCAACGGACTGTAACCTATGCAAGCAATTCGAGTGCTCGGGCCACGAGCCTCACGTGTGCTCGATCTGCCAACTCAGCTGGCACGTCGCCTGTGCGACCAAGATGGTCGCGTTGGCTAACCGTGACGGACTGCTCAGAGAGCACGCCCAGGTCAGCTGTTCAATACCTGGGGAGTTCACGGTATGCTTCTTGTGCGAATCACTTTCGTCGTTGGCATGAACTGCAGAGCCACATACTTGACTGTCGCAAGCCTGGCAATGGCCGCACGCCGCATGGCGGAGGTCAACAACATATCAACAAACAAACAGCACATCGACACAATAAGCGTTAACATCCTCCGCATCGTCCCTCCTCCGCCTCCTCTTTCTCGCCATCCTGCTCCTGCTCCTGCTCCCGCTCCTCCTACTGCCCTACTCCTCTCCCTCCTCCTCCTCCTCCGACTTCTCCTCTTCCTCTTCCTCCTCCTCCTCCTCCTCCTCCTCGTCCTCCTCCTCAGACCCCTCATCTGGCAGAGGAGGGAACCCCATGGGGCCCATGGGAGAGGGAGCCATGGGAAGAGCCCTCGAGTCCTCTGCCCCGACCCGCTGCCTCAGTGCCACAGTGGGGCACGCGGGCCACGCTGATTATGAAAGAGGATCGGGTAGTTCATAATGGTGAGCCCTGGTTGGGCATTAACAAAAAAACATGAAAGGGGACTGACGTCGCGGTACTATTTTTGTGTGAGGCCCATCATACTGAAGTCAAATATCAACGGGAATCGTTATGAACCAGCTAACAAAACATCAACGTTCGCACGCGTCCATTATGAACAACGTCTCAAAACATAGCGTGCATAGTGAGCCGCATCATACTTCAAACGATCATTTGTGAGGCTGCGCATAACCAGCACCATGAGTATTATGATGACCATCATAACATACCCATTGCCAGAATGACCATCGTCATACTCATCACCATGGCGGTTAGGAGGGGCCTCATAAGATGGCGGTCCCCGATATGACCACACTCATACACCACACCATGCATTATATGAGGTCCATCATATCATGGTGGCGCATGTTATGATCATCATCATAACGAGGCAGGCGTTCTATGATGTGCCTCATATCCGTACCCCCCCTGGTATGACCCCCGTCACAACCCGACCATGCGCGGGATGACCTTGCTCATAATCACAGGCTCGTGTTTGTGCCAACACATATGGTCCACACGTTGCGCCTCATAATCGCACTAGCTGTTTTAGCTGGCCCAAGCCTGTTCAGGCGAGTAGTTCTTTGGCGTTTGAGTTCGTACTGGTGCAATTTCTTTTTCGACATATGGAGGCAGCACTGAAGGTGCTGATGCAAAATGTGTCGCCAGAGACCTTGTTGGCGGCGGCATCGGCCATGAAGACCGCCTCGGGCGGCTCTGGCTCTGGGGGTGAGCCGCCG
This sequence comes from Prorocentrum cordatum, assembly GCA_963575745.1. NCBI lineage: Eukaryota > Dinophyceae > Prorocentrales > Prorocentraceae > Prorocentrum > Prorocentrum cordatum. The sequence goes on from CAUYUJ010014160.1 coordinate 126,745, forward strand.
CCTGGAGGGTCTGCGGGCTCCGCGCCCGCGGCGCCGCTGGCCTCGCCGGATTCGCCCGTGGGCGTGGCGACCGCGGCGCCCGCCGTGGCGCATGCGTCGCCGCCGCCTGCTGTTGCTCCTGGTGCCCATCAGGACAGCCTCATTGAAATGACCTTCCGCCCCCGCCCTCACCCCTCGCCCCCGCTCGACCCAGCCAGAGGCCTCCAGTCGCGAAGGGGGCGAGGAGAGGCGGTGGGGAGGGGGCGCAGGCCCCGACGGTCAGGGGCCCAGCCCCAACGGCCCAACGCAGTCACTGGGTGACTGTGCGTGGGGGGGAAGTGGGGAAGCGGAGCGAGAGTCCGATCACTTCTCCCAGGGAGGGGTGATCAGAGACTGGCTCCGCTTCCCCCAGGCGCCCCTCGCATATACCGCATATACCCCCTTCCCATTCTCTCTTACCCGACCCCCTCCTCCCGCATCCCTCACTCCTCGAGTCCTTGAGTCCTCCTTCCTTCCTCCTCCGCACTTCCCTCCACCTCCACTTCTTTTTAAGTGTTTTTTTGTCGGCCCTGATCGGCGCCCAGTGGCACTCTTACCTTATCCTTCCACAGGCTCTGCAGGATAGCTTCGAGAACCTCGAGGGCTCCATGCGCCTGGACTGGGTGATCAATAAGTGGGAGGTGAAGGGCTTGGAGCGCAGGGTCCTCCCGTACGACTCCAAGGGCGAGCAACAGATCTTCAGGGCGAAGGTCAACCAGCGCAAGCAGATGACGGCTTCACGGGCCTACGCGAAGAGCTCCCTCGCGAATGGCATCGTGACTGGCGGCGTCGCTGGCTCGATGTGGCTCAAGATGTCCAAGGGCAACGTGCCGCCGTACTGGGCCATCACGTGGGGCACTCGCATATGCGACACCTTCTACCCCATGGCGGCCAAGCATTCTGACAACAAGTTCGTGAAGTATGCCAAGGAGAACGGGTTTTGCAACGTCATCTTGTTGTCCGCCGACATCGACCCGAAACACGAGGAGTGGATGAAGACGTACCACAACAAGTTCCACGGTGGCAGCGAGGTTACGTTCGACGAGGTGGTCAACGACGCCTTGGAGCTTCGCAGCATGTGGTGTGCGCACGCCTATGACTCTGGATTGATCGAGCGCTCCCGTGACCAGGAGGAGGATGGATATTTATCTAAGATGTGGAATTTCCTTAAGGACCAGCCCAAAGCTTCGCATTTCGAAGGGCACAATAACAAGTTCTTGAAAGCAGGCCGCCTTGGTGACAAATTGGTGAAGCTCAAGGTCAAGGACTCCGTGAGTGAGATGCTTGGCGAGTACTGCGACTACCTGAACAAAGATTTCCATATCCATGCCGTCATCGGCAACATGCACGACGTGGTGAAGATAATCATGCTCAGGCTTGTGGCCCAGTAGTGGGGGGGGAAAGGGGGAAGGGCAACGAGAAGTCGCGGCTGTGTGCCGCCCTCTTTTATGATTGTGCCGCCTTCTGCTGAGGCAAAACGCTTGCCGTCTTGCGCAGGTGAAACAACGGCAGACCACACAACATAAATGGTTACCATTCCGCTGTAGTGGAAGCCCACCCCCCTTGTTGCCCTTCTACCCGCTCCTCCTCCACTCGGCGCCTGCCAGGCTGAAGGACTCCACGCCAGAGAAGCTCATTGCGAACCTCGTGTACGAGTCGATGAAATTCATCGCCCCCTTGGCCAGCGACGACGACGACATCAAGACGCCGTGGGTATTCGCTCCGAAGGCGCCCATCAGCCTTCAGCACTTGCTTGACCTGCTGGTCTACCCCGTCGAGGGGGCGAAGGTGCTCAGCCTCATTTCCGTGCCGCCTGTCACGAGCGAGGAGGCCAAGGCGAAGGCGACGGCCGCGCCGAAGAAGGGCCCGAAGCGCAGGAAGCTCCAGCAGATGGGCGACTCCGTCGAGCCGCCCAAGAAGCCTGCTACCGACACTTTCGGTCAGCGTGTGCTTGCATTGTAAATCTCCTCCACCGCCCCCGTCGCAGTCCCGATCCAACCCCACATCCTCCGACATCCTCCTGAATGCCTTCCGCCTACAGCTCATCCTCCTCCTCATCCTCTTCCTCCTCCTCCTCCGTCAGAGCTCATAGCCATCCTGATCATAAGCCTCGTATGCTTATTCCTCATCCCTCCTTCCCTCCTTCCCCTCATCATGCCAATCACGGTATTCCCCCAGCACCCTTCCCCATCGTCCCTCTTCTCCTCGTCTTCCCTTCCCATTCCCCACTTCCCCACTCCCCCCCTTTCCCATCCTCCTCCTCCTCCTCCTCCTCCTCCTCCTCCTCCTCCTCCTCCTCCTCCTCTTACTCCCCCCATCCTCTGTCGCCTCCCCATCCCCCTGTAAACCTTGCCACCTTCCTCAGATCCATCGGGTAAGACTGCGATCGACGTGGTCGGCTTCTTGTTGGCATCTTCAGTCAGCGCCGATATGCAGTGCGAGCCTGGAGTATCTAGCACAATTTCTTTCGTCTCGTCGGCATGTCTGGAGTTCATTTGGACTGGCAGCGTGACTGTGCATGGGAAGAGCATTACTGGGTTTGCTGCGCTGTACTCGACGGCGAAGCAGATGCTGGACCAGCACAGGGAGGTGTGCTCCAAGGGCAACAGTACTGCTCGGCCGAAGGACGGGGGCCCGGCCACCATGTTTATCGATAGCGATCGGGCCATCATCTCAGAGAAGATGGCTACCTTCATCGACAACGAGGCGAAGTTCGTAGCCCTCAAGGCCTTTGCGAACCAACTGAAGGGCTTGGGCGCGACCGACCACCCTGTGATTCAGAGCACCCTCTTCAAGATCATGACCGACCCGCATCTGACGGGGAAGATTACCATCGAGCGCATCATCGACTATGTTCTCGCTGTCGCCGATCAGGCATTCCCGCCCGAGTGGGCCGAGACAGCGAAGGAGGTGCTGCAGCTGGGCAAGGTGCCATGCAGCGTGGCAATGATATGGGGTGACATTCATGAAGTATTGCGCTTCGGCGCGTTTCGGGCCAAGTTGATGATGCAAGCGATCGCGTTCATGCTCTCGAAGCCTGGCATGACCACTACAGGTGTCGACTCCGCGGGCATGAATAACCTGAAGGCCGAGCTGACGACCAACTGCGACGTCCACATCGACACTGTCGGCTCCCACGACATCAACCAGGCGAGCAAGGAGGCGCAGAAGAGCTTCTGGATGGGCCTCGTCGCGTCCCTTGGCAAGGACTCGCATGCGCTGAGGGAGTTGCCGAAGTGGAAGCCACCAGCAGCGGAGACCGCCGATGGCGACGACAAGAACGGCGACAAGGGCGACGCGAGCACCGATGGCGGCCCCGTCGAGATCAAGACTGAGCCACGCGACGACAAGGGCGCCGCTATTGTGCGTGCAGGTGCCCCTGGTTCCGCGGCCAAGGAAACCAAGGTGCTCGTGACGGAGGTCGTGACGCTGTCGGATCTCTACTCCTTCAGGATGACGGGGCTGACCATCGACGTGCCTTACGTGAAGATGATCGAGGCGGAGGCCGAGAAGCAGATTTGGACGTTCTACAAAAGCCACTCGAGCAATTGGAGCAATATCAAGGTGTGCTTTCGCTCGAAGCAGCCTACTCTACAGGTTGACTTGAGCAACCAAGACCTTCGCTTACCGTTCGCTGGCAGCGTGACCACGCAGCCGACCAAGGACGGCATCCTGCTCGGCGAGTCGTTCGGTCTCCAGTTCTACCTGGTTGGGGACGCGAGCCTCTTCGCGGAGGTGTGCATTCCAGCCTACATGGTCAAGGTCGTCGACGGCGACGCCGAGCCGACGATGGAGGTCTACTGGCACGACTTGCCGCTCAACATTTGGCCCAAGGGCCACCAGAAGTCCCTCAAGGAAGCTTCGGCGAAGACCCCGACTCTCAAGGTTCCCTGATGTTCTCGAAATTGAAACGCACTGGAGGAGTTTAGGTTTGGATGGGGAGGGTAGGGTGGATACGGAGGAGGATGCTTTGGAGCAAGCTGCTTTTTCCATCGGAAGCTTCTCGGCAGGATCACGATGCTGAGGTGGTGGTGGGGCCCACCACCACCACCACCTCAGCAAGTGGCCAAGGGAGCGTAGTGAGTCGGTGGTTTTCGGGTGCTTGCCGTTTCTGTGAACTCGAGGGGGTTCTCATTTGGATGTCGGTCGTCCCTGGGTAATCGGCGAGGGTCGTTCTGATGTCAATCGTTCCAGGGTCGTCCCGACGCGGTCGGATTTCTTCTGTGCTTTGAGTTTCGCCAGGTGCCAGTGTTGAAACCGACGGTGGCTGCGACGTCTGAGTCCGAGCCTTCTCGCTTTGCCTTGCAAGGCGAGGTTGCGAAGAAGCGGGGCAGGGGCCGCGCCGCCGACAGCGGCGGCTCCTCCAAGCCCGAGCTTCGCTTCGGCGTGGCGGCCTACAAGCATGCCCTCACGGCTGCTGCTTCGAGCCAGGGGGCGGAGTCGACCACCGCTGCCAACAGCGCCTCCGCCTCTGGCTCTGCTTGCCCCGCCTGGCTCGATCCCTCGCTTGTGAAAGCGGGCAAGCACCTCTTGCGCTGAGTCGTCGCCAGGCGTGCCACTCCACTGCTCCTCCGAAGTTGGACCAGTTGGAAGTAAATCAGGGGAAGGAGGGGAGGAGAGGAGAGTCAGGAGAGAAACATAAATCGATGACGAGTCAGATTCGGAGGAGCTCGGAGATGAGATGGCCCAATTGCAAGGGCACGCAAATTTCGTGATTTGATTTTGTGTTTGGCGTTCTCGTTGGGCCGCCACGCCCTGTTTCCGTGCTAGGTATATTGCGAGGGTAATGCAATACCATGCCTCGCCGAACAGGGTCGCAGGCGGGGTGCCTGGCTGCCTGGCGCCCTTTGCGGCGCCCCTTGCGTCGTCGACTCGCGGCAAGCGGCGAGTGGCAGTGCACAGTTACACATATGCACATGCGAAGCGGTGCAGCAATATCTCCTCCTCATCCTCCTCCTCCTCCTTCTCCTCCTCCTCCTCCTCCTCCTCCTCCTCCTCCTCCTCCTCCCCCCACCCTCCTCCTCGATCTGTCCTCCTCCTCCTCCTCCTCGTCCTCCTCCATCCTCCTCATCCTCCTTCGCCTTTCATCGGCGTTTCCTCGTCACACTTCTCGGGACACGGCCTCGGGCAATCCCTGACAAGTGAAGTGCCAGTGATGCTATGCTCGGTGTGCCTCCTGACTTTGTCGCCAGTTTCTTGCTGGCGATACCTGCCTCTGTTGTTGTGGGTGAGTGCCCTCGCTAGCTTCGGAAAGGTCGAGGTGTCCGCCTCGGTCTGATCACTGCTGTTGCTCATTCAGTGACTGAACCAGCCCCGCTCGGAAAGCTTGGAATCCTTGAATCCTTGCCAACCGCCCTGGAATCATTGTCCCAACGCTAAGGCATCATCCTTGGAATCCTTGCCAGCCCAGCGGGCGTCAGGAGCTTGCGTCCGTGGCAATAGCAAGCATCATCGTCATAGGCAGCACCAGCACCATCATCATCATCATCGTCATCAGTAGTATCAGCATCCTCATCCTCATCGTCACCATCATCATCACACTCATCGTCATCGTCATCCTCATCATCGTCATCATCATCATCATCATCATCATCATCATCATCATAGTCATCGGCAATGGTCCCTGCCCCAGCCGCCTCAGCCGTTGGGCCCATTGTGCTCAGTGCCAGTCTCGGTCCGACGTCCCCGCCACCGCCCCCGCCGCGCGCGTCGAGCCGATCGAGGGAACCCCATGCTCCATGAGCTTGTTCGACTGCCCTAGCGTGTGGGACCTCACGCCAGAAGAGCGTGCGCTCAACAGAACGCTCCAGGCTCTCGAAGACAGGAGACGGGCACGGGCCAAGGCGGCGCGAGAGGCCGCCGCAACTGGGGTAATCGCCATTGGTGATGATGATGATGATGATGATGGTGGTGGCGGTCGAGGCTGTGTCGTGAGGGCGACGCTGGCTAAGCATCAGCATCGGGGGCGGCACTTGCGCACAGCGGGTTGAACCCGTCGACCTGGGGGTGCCATGGGGGCCGTCGGAGGGGGGGTGAGGAGTAATGGGGTTGGGGACGCTGGGGATCCCCAGGCTGACGGGATCAGCCGTCTGAGCGCACACGTCGGCCCCCTTCTCGGAAGCTGCCGCGCAACAAATATCTGTTGCATCCTTGCCACACGTGGCTTCCCAAGCTGAAGAAGTCACATTTAAAGTAGATAGTACTTCTTTGATGCGCGTCCGAATTGGATAGACGACTGCGTCGAATATGGGGCCGATGCGATTGGGTAAACAACATCATCATTTAATTGTTACGCATCATGGCACTACATACTGCATGGCCAAAATAGCGTGGTACAGTATACCAGCTTAGCATAGCACATCGCACCATAACCTGTCGCACGATGTCATGTAGTCGTTCAGGGTAGCAGTGTATGGGAAGACAAGAAAAGGAGGGGCGAGGAGGAGGAGGAGGAGGAGGAGGAGGAGGTGGTGAGTCGTTCGGGCCCCTCTGGGTTTGGAAGAGGCAGAGGGAATGGAGTAGGTGGAAGAGGAAGAGGAGGAGGAGGATGAGGAGGAGTAGGAGGAAGGAGGACGGGGAGGAGGAAATGAGGATGAAGGGGGAAGGAGCGAGGGGAGTAAAGGGGGAGGTGGAGGAGGAGGATTGCGCTGTGAAGCTTCTATGCCTGCATCACACGCAGTTTGGCTTCACAAGGCCACAAGTTACGTTGATTCCCAATATAATCTTCCAGGGCTTCCACGGCCAGGAGTGTTTTCGCGGGTAGCGAACGTTTCAAGGACCTGGTAGCTCGAGGAATTCTTTCGAATGATGTGTTTGCTTCTTCTCCCTCCGCTCGGCTCGAGACGCACGCCGACGCCGCTCTTCCCGGCCCGCTCCCTCGCGCGCCAATCATCTACACCCCGCGAGCCCAGCCTAAAGCAGGTTCCAAAGGTAAGGGGAAGCGCGCGAGCGGTGGAGCTCGGGGGGGGCGGCTGGCGGGTCGGAAGCCCCCGTGCCGTTGAAGCCTGCCCCCTAAGGCTGCGTGCCCGCTGTGGGGGTGCAGGACGGCCAGTGCCGCTTCGTGCGGAGCGCGTTGGTTGCGATTTCGAAGTGTTTCGGGGAGTGCAAGAGTAACCCGACTCAGATTTTTAGGCCACGATGTCAGTCAGTCATTGCTCGGGCAGTAGTGCAGCAGCAGGTGGGCCAAGGCAGGACTCCAAGAGCTATTCATTCATTCGCTCCTCCTCCGCCTCCTCCTCCTCCTCCTCCTCCTCCTCCTCTTCTCCCCCCGTTGAGGGAGGAGGACGGGAGGGAACAGGCAGGTGGGTGGAAGGAGGGGGAATGAAAGGCGATGGAGTAGGAGCAGCGAGAGGATATCTCCCGCCCCCGCCGTATTGGGCCTCCAAGAGGATCTCTGGCCAGCTTTGGCCAAAAGTCTCTGCCCCGCCGTCGCATTATCGAAGGATTTGCCCCCGCCAGGCCTGCGCCGCAGACCCAGGAACAGACGCGGGCGCTTGTCCGCGATTTCGGCGTCCGCGTGGCGTTCCCAGGCCCCGGGGCCCAACAAGTCAACCCCGACCTGTCCCGAGGATACGACCCGAGAGGAGGCGGGATGGAGGGAGGGACGCGGTGCGCTGTCTCTTCAAAACGAGGACCCAACACCACAGGATGGTTGGGAAGTAAATCGCCTCAGGCCAGCGCAGATCACAGCAACGCAACCCAACGCAAAGCACACTGCAGCAGCACAGGCAAGTCCATGTAGCGCAGCGCACGCCCAGGAAGCTCCAAGTCCATGTCGCGCGTTCCAGGCAGGGGCTCGCCTTCGGCGCGTCTCGCCCTCGGCGGACGCCGGCGGAAGGCCAGCGGAAGCAAGTCGGCGGCGGGTCCGTCGTCGGAAGGTCGGCGGGAGGAGGCGGGATGGAGAGCGAGGCGTCGATATACTTTGATTCAGGTTTGCAGGAATCGGCCACGTGATGTGGCAGCCATGTTTCTATGAGCCCAGCAGGCCGTAACGCGTGACAGCTCTCCTCTCGTCGGTCCAGCAGAGAAGCCACCCTCAGCGTACTTAGTATGCTTCCATGAAGAGTGCTACCCACAATCGAGGCCGCGCTGGCTCGTTTGTGGGCGGGGCTGGTTTGCAGGTTGGGGGGGGGTCTGCACGCCAGGTGGTAGCCAACTCAAGCGCACATGTCCCTTCATGGGGGTTCGCGTTTTTTGGCCGACGACATGGGCTTGGGTAAGACCCTGCAGTCGGTGACGATCATCTGGACCCTGCTGAAGCAGGGAGGGCCAGGTGGCAAGCCGGCGTGCAGGAAGTGCCTCGTAGTATGCCCAGCGCCCATCGCTCAGCATGCTCAGATCGGCGATGCCGCGGAGATGTGTTGCAGCTTGGCCTTGCGATATCCAGCGGTTAGCTGTTGGACAGCCTCTCGCGGTGTTGCAGCAGGCCTTTCGTATACACTGCTTGGGAAAGCATGCTGTGCTGGAGATGTGGGGTGTCCAAGTCCTGACCAAGCCGTCCCCGAGCAGAGTATCAAACTTCGTGCTCATGTCGTGAATGATTTGCCTTGTGAGCGAAGTTGCGAGAGGGTTGCCATGATGTGGGGCGGTAGGTTCGCCATCCGGACTCCACTCACCGTTGTTGCGGCCCTTCGTGCGGACGTGGCGGCGCCGCGGCGGTGTCGTGGTTGCGCCGTGGAGGTTTCGAGTGGTTACGTACTTTTGGTCACGGTGTCATGCGCGAAACAACACACCCGCAGCACAGAAGTCAATCTCACCGCCAGCCTACCATACACACACTCCTCCCCTGGATATCTGGCGCATTTTCATGGCATGAGTGTCGACCAGCAGTGTCGACATCGACTTCAGAATTCCTTGGCGCGCCCATGAGGTCTTTGGTGAAGAATTGGGCAGCCGAGTTCGACAAGTGGTTGCACGGTGAGTGCAAACACATCGCAGTGTCCGTGGCGGGCCAAGCACAGGCATGGGATCGTGAATACGGGATGACCAAATGGGCCCTAACATCTAGCAGTGCAGGGGATGTGGATCTTTGACGTTCACGAAATACACTGGGGTCGGCCCTAGCGTAGTAGGTTGTTCAGAGTTTGGGGGGCAGAGCGGTCTGACACTGTCCTTGGTGGAGCGATGAAGGACAAATCGAAGTAGCAAACATGATCCCGTGAGTCTCTTTTCGCACTGATTTCTCGACGAGCTGATGTCATGGGAGGGCAGTTGGACGACCGACAACGACGGCAAGTCCCGCGGAAGGCAAGCCAGTAAGGCAGGCCTGCGGAAGCCAGATTGCATTTGCACGGGCCAGCGGCGAGCACCACGACAGGAGGCCGCTGCCGCCGCGCAGCCACGTCCAGCTGGCCGTGCTCAAGCAGGTCAACCCGGCGCGACCCCGATCGGGAGGAGTGTTTCCTATTTCGGGAGCAGCCAAAGAGGGGGGTGAGGACTAGGGGGGGGGGAATATCATGGCGGGGTCCATGAGATCTCCCCAGATTTCACGGTGCCATTCCTTCTTTCAACACGTCCCCGGCACCCCCTTGGGCCGCGCATGTGCCGCCGGCCATGATATGCCCCCCCCCCCCTCTTGGACGCCCCCCTCTTGGCCGTCCCCGACTATTGCTTGGGCGCATTGTGTGACGCAAAGGTGGTGCTCCCTCGGTGTTTCCCTTTGCATCGGGTGCGTTGTACATGGGCGCCCTCGGTGCTACTCTCTATGTTCCACATTTGTGCGAAGCATCTTTCGCTGCGCCCAGTTGCCGGGACATACGCCTTCCCTCTTAGAGGACCGCATCACAGGGGCTGCAATGTGGGCCGCACCGCACCGCATTGTGTAGCGCAAAGGTGGAACGAGACAGAACGAGGGACAACGAGAACATAACGAAAACGGAAAGCACTGGTTAGCTCGAGCCCTGGCGTGTTGCTTCCCGTTGCTTGGCACGTTGCTTGGCATTGTGCGCCATGGCTTGGCATTGCTTGGCACTGCGTGGTATTGCTTCGTATTGCTTGGCATTGTGTGGCGAGGCAGACCGCAACCAAGACCAAGGAACCAATGAGCAATAATCAAGGAACCAAGAGCGTGTTTCTTGAAATATTTGGGCATAATGGGCAATATAGCCCCTGGCCCCCCTCCTCTAACGTAACGCCCCTCCCCCCCGGTGCGCTCCGGGCACTGCCGCCGTGCGCATCCGGATGTCCATCGGCGTCCCCATAGAAGTCCGCATAGTAGCCTGGTCCGCACTGGGAATCTCATGGGGATCCGCATAGGGAGGAGGAGGAGGAGGAGGAGGAGGAGGAGGAGGAGGAGGAGGAGGAGGTGGAGGTGGAGGTGGAGGTGGAGGTGGAGGTGGAGGTAGCGGAGGAGGGAGGAGGGAAGAACGTCGCATTCTAGTATCAGCACTTCTCTGGAGTGGCGTTTAGCTGTCCGCAGCAGATCCTCACCTACGTGCTCGTTCTACCTGTCCTGTGCACGCAGGCACTGTGGTCTACACCAGCGCTGCGTGCACGCGGATGCTGCGGTGTAGGCAGGCGCTGTGGTGTGCACAGGTGCTGCGGTGCACGCAAGCATTGTGGTGTACACAGGCGCTGTGTTGCACATGGTTGCTGCGGTGTTAGCATTCGCTGTGGTGTACACTGGCGCTGTGGTGCACGCAAGCACTGTGGCGTACACAGGCGCTGCGTCGCACACGGCTGCTGCGGTGCACGCAGGCACTATTGTTTACACGCGCGCTGTGGTGCACGCGAGCATTGTGGTGTACACAGGCGCTGTGGGCAGGTCGCCACCTACATACTGCTCGCGTCGTCGTCGTCGTCGTCGCTCGTCGCTCGTCGCTCATCGCCGTCGTGCGCGCGGGCGCGGCTGTGGTGCCGGAGCCAGGAGCCACACGGCGGGGGGGGGACGTTACATTATACCCCCCGGCCCCCCCCTATAACGCCTATTATCGCCAAAAATAAAGAAATGCGCTCCAAAGAACCAAGTCCAAGGAACCAAGGAGCCAAGACCACGAAACCCAGGAATAAAGTCCAAGGAAACAAAAAACCAAGGAGCCAAGACCACGAAACCCAGGAATAAAGACCAAGTGACCAAGGAACCAAGGTACCAAGGAACCAAGAACCAAAGACCGATGAACCACTGAACCAATTACAAGGACCCAAGGATCCACGGAACCAAGACCAAGGAACCAATGACCCACGACCGAGGAACCGATGATCCAAGACAGAGGAATGAACCTGGCGCGACCCCAATTTGGGGAAAGCTTCCTACATCGGCCCAATGAAAGTTCCTGGGATTTTCATCACGACGCTGGCCGGCGGAAGTCGACGGAAGTAAAACGAGGCGGAAGACGGGGGAAGGCCGCCGGAAGGCTTGCCAATGTCAGCGGAAGTAAACGACGCCCTTTCCGAACCCCCTACCCCCGTAGAAGCCTAGCAATGTTGTCTTCCTCCGTGGGCCGGGCGGGATCCCGCCTGGCTTATTCCGCTTTAATATTATAAGTTTAGTTCAGGACGATCAAAATCCCACCCATTAAAAATGGGGTAGACCAAAATCCCGGGCCGTTCACGGATCCCACCATGCTGGGATCGGCTCGAAGTAAGATGGTGCTCATAAGTTGTTGTATTATTGCCGTGTTGGGATCGTCTTGAGGTCATCTTGAGATCATATCCTGGTCATGTCTGGATCACGCAACCATCGCGTGGTCATTATGAGGCCACCCTGGGTGCGCTTGGATCAGGAATGTTGCCATCGGGCCATCTCGGCGTCACGCGTCGCTCATGTGTTTCGTCATCTGCGAGTCGGCCTGAGACGGTCCAGAATCCATGGCGGGATCGCGTTGGGGTGGCATCATCCTGGGTCCTCTGGGCGTTATCGTCCGTGGCCTGAGGCATTCCTGGAAGCATGTTGTGGCCATGGGACGTCTTGGGATCGCGTGCGTGCGAACGCTGAGCACGCGCGCGCGACTTTTCATCATGCCGACGGGTTTAGATACATATTATTCCTCTTGCGAGTTTCCAAGGAAACTTTTGTTGGAGCCAAGTATTGCGTGGGCGCAGTGCTTGGCATTGCTTGGCATTGCTTGGAATTGCTTGGAATTGCTTGAAATTGCTTGGCATTGCTTGGCATTGCTGGGCATTGGTGGGCATTGCTGGACATTGCTGGACATTGCTTGACATTGCTTGGAGAACCCGGGGAAGCCGAGGAACCCGAGGAACCCAGGGTGCTCCGCCCCCCACCATCCCTGTAACAAGTCCATACAACACGCTCTCTGTGCTCTCTGTCTCCACATCTGGAGCATGCGCGGCCCACCCGATGCGCTCCCTCCCCATCCTTGTCAACACAATACAAAGTACTTTTTGGGGCAAAGTATTGAGCCATGTTCGTGGGGCCCGCGAGCACTTTGTATTGTTTTTGTCAGGGACGACGGGGATGTCAGCATATTGCCTGTCGTACGCAGGGCTATTATCCATAAGAAAACAATACAACATACAACTCGCGGTTAAATCAGGATCATGCGCGGCCACCCTGCGATTATTGTCAAATGATTTTTGAAAGGGACAGCGGGGGTGGTGTCGTATGGCCTGCTGTGCGCAGGCCACCAGACACAATGATGGGCATTGTTGTTTGACAAGGATGGTGGGCGCCGACATGTTTCCCGATGTGTGCTGTCACGTGCGCAGGCGCACCTGACACACTCTGCACGTGGCCCGATCGTGGCGCACCTGGCGCGGCTTGAGTATGTGGCACACCTGGCGCACGCGGAGCACGTGGCGCATCTCGCGCACCAGCCGTGCCTGGCACGCTCAGGCCCCAGGGGTGCTTGGCGCGCGTGGCGCGCCCGGCACGCGAGGCGCACCTCGCCCCAGCGTCGCGCACATGGGGTCGGTCTTGGCTCCCAGTAATTGCCCATCCAAAGACGACTGCTGAACATGCTCAGGTTCGGGTTTTACTCATGCGTTGGGAGGGCCTAGACGGCTTGCTATCCAGGGGGTGTTTTGACCCCTCCCCCATACCCCCTCCCCTGGACCTGGACGGGGGGGGCCGCGAGGCGTCAGAGGGTCCATGTTGGCCCAAGATGGCTCCAAGAGGGCTCCAGGGAGCCCAACATTGCCTCCAAGATCGCGATAGCCCAACATGGCTCAAGATAGCTAACAGCATGCCTCCAAGAGGCCCCAAGAGGGCCACAAGACGGATCCAAGAGGACATCCCCGAGAAGCCAAACTCCTCCAACAACCCAAGGGGAATCCATCATGTTGGCCTTCTCGCCACTTCGCTTCCGATGGGCTTTTGAGGCCTCAAGATGGCCCCAAGATGACCCAAGAGAGCTCCAAGAGGGGCCCAAGAGACCCCCAAGACGGTCACAAGAGCGCCCAGTATCGCCCCAAGAGGGCCCCCCAGAGGCGATTCCGAGGGCTCTCAGGAGGGGGCCTAGAGAAAGGACCCCCCCCTTTTGATCGATGGCCTCCAAGATGGCCCCAGGAGGCCCTCCGAAGCTCCCAGGAGAGCCCCAAGAGAGCCCCAATAGGGTCCTAAGAGGAACCCCAAGAGGGCCCCAAGACGCCCCAGAAGAGCCCCAAGAGGACCCCAAGGCCCCCCAGAGAGCCCCAAGAGGGCCCCAAGATGCCTCAAAAGAGCCCCAAGAGGACCCCAAGACGCCCCCCCAAAGCCCCATAGCTCCAAGAAGGCCTCCGATGCTCCAAGATAGCCTCCAACATGGCTCAACACGTTCCCCCCCTCCTCTCTTCGACCGCTCTGTTTCACTATATGCGTGTCTCTGCTTTCCATTTCCCGTCAGCTCTCGTGGGCGGGGCTTCTAAATGGGCTGGCAGGGGTTCGCGAAGCGTAAACAAGTGTGGTTGTGGTTCTTTGTTGTGCCCAGAGAGGCAGGCAGGTCGGCGGGCGACAGGGGCGACAGTAAGAGTTCACACCGCGAAACCGCTCTTCAGATTCAATATGTGTCGCTTCTTCTTGGTGCGAGGCACCGATCGGCCACTTGGACGAGAGCAATGGGATCATCCATAGCCGAAGAAGACACGATGCGCCTTCCGATTGGTATGGGCTGCAACATAATCTGCCATCGCGCCTGCACGGAGTGGGTGTACTAGAATGCTCCTCTGTTGTCTGGCAAAGTTTTTGTTATGTTTGTAGGGCCGATCCCCCCTACTCGCGCGCATCGTTTGAATCCCCCCCCTCCCTCTGGATTTGCTCTCCGGTGTTTTGGGGTATCTCCAGACGGCTCCAAGGCAGCCAAACACCGCTCCAAGGCAGCCAATATCGCCCCAAGACGGCCTGAACGATTTCCAAGACAGTCCCACTATTGCTCAAGAGTGTATCGAGTCGGTCCTGGAGGGCCTCAAGATGGCGCGAGATGTCTTCAAGACGGTCCAACGGGACCCAGAGACGTCCCAAGAGGACTCCCAGAGGATGCCCAAGAGGCTCGCGAGAGGCAACAGACATTATTGTTTCATTCCACAGTTTACTATTTGCTCATGTTGATCTTTTCGAGTTTCTACAAGCCCAAGACCCCCCAGAAGGTCCCCACGAGGGCTCCGAGACTGCCAAAGAGAGGGTCTGAAGAGGGCCCAAAGACAGTTCAGGAGGGCTTAAAGACGATTCGAGGGATTTGTAAGATAGCCCAAGAAGGCCCCAAGACTGCTCAAGAGGCCCCCGACATGGCCCAAGAGGCCCCCAAGAAGCTCCAAATATGGAGCCCACGAAAGGGAGATCGAGCTGGCCTCGAAAGCTTTTCTCTTTAATACTGCCCCAGAGAAGCCCTGCATGCCCTTGAGAGGCCTGGAGAGCCCCCCAAGAAGCCTCCAAGACGCCTCCAAGAGCAGCCACACAGACCACTAAAGACCCCCATGGAGGCCCTGAAGCCCCCGAGAGGCCCTCAAGAAACCCCAGATGAGCCTCCAATGCGCATTGAAGAGTGCAAAAAGAGGAGGCGGAGGAGGAACGAGGAAGAAGAACAAGGAGACCGAGGATGCAGACAAGGAGGGGGTGTTCAAGACCCGTTCCAGGTCAGCCCCCCTGTCTTGACTTGAACAGGTCAAAGCAAGCCTCCTTCCTGGCGCGATGCTGCCTAGTCCCAGAGAAGCCTCCAACATGCGTTCAAGAGGGGGTATAGAGAGAGAGGAGTGGTAAGAAGAGAAGCGAAGAGGATGGCTACGGGCAGAAACGGGCATTCAAGACCCGCCCAAGTTCAGCGCCCTGTCTAAACTTGGGCGGGTCGCAAAGTAAACCTCATTGCTGCTGCGCTGGCACGGTGGCGGGGTGCCCCGCAGGCAGCCGGATATTCTTGATTCATGACACTTATTGCACCAATGTTGTTTTTGTGCACTCAACAATGGTAGGCCAATGGGCGGGGCCTGTGGCCCCTGCCAGTAAATGCTAATGCTCCCCTCACTGACTTCATGGAACTCAGTGGTTCCAAAGCCCCTGGGCGAGAATGTATACAATGACCAGGCAAAGGCCGTCACGGGGGAAACTGTGGTGGGGTGGCCGCGGTCGCTGCCACACGCGGTCCTTCCTCATTTGGTTGCCCTTCTCCCGACGCTTTTCCTGCTGGCTCCGCTTTCCGAGGCGCTTCCATGGGGTCCCGGGTGCTGCGTCGGGGGCGGGGCCTGGGGCCGCGAGGCGGTGGCAGCAACGCTAGTTTGGCGGGTCCCTTCCTCTGCTGACTCTTGCCCAAAGCGGCTTGCCTGACGGGTTCTTATTTGTTTTGGAAGAACCGGTGGATGCGAGGCGCGATCGTCGCTGGTTTCCCCGGGGTTCTTTAGTTTTGTTTCCTTCAAAAGGTGTGCCCTGGGATGTGTTGGTCCTGTTTCCTCACTGCCCGAGCTCCCTTGGTTCCTCGGTCTTGAATCCTTGGTTCCTTGGACTTGGCCCCTTCTCTTCTTTGGCCTTGGTTCCTTGGTTCCTCGGACTTTGCTCCTTGGTTCCTTGGCCTTGGTTCCTTGGTTTCGTGGGCTTGTTTCCTTGGATCTTTGGATCCTTGACATTGGTTCATTGGTTTCTTGGTCTTTGTTCCTTGGCTCCTTGATCCATCGGTCCCCTGGTCTTGGTTCCTTGGGTCCTTGTTTCGGTGGTCTTGGTTCCCTGGTTCCTTGGTCTTGGTTTCTTCATCCACAATTAGGCTTGCCTAAGGGGTTATTACTTAGTTAAAGGTGGTTGGTGCCTCGGATTCTTACGTTGCCCGTGGCTCGGAGGTTCCCCGGGATCCTCGGGTTCCCGGTTCCTCAGGTTCCTCGGATTCCCCGGGTTTCTCGGGTTCCTGGTTGGCCGCCAGTCGCCCTGGCGGAGGGGGTGTATATCTAATAGGGAACAGTGATGAACCTTTCCCCGAAGGGGAAGAGGGGCTCTTGGAAGAGGGGAGAAAGGCATCGTTAGACCGCCTGCGCCCAGAGGGCTGGCGGGATTACGTGGATTTTTCGGGAGGGCCCCTTGGGGGAGAACCCACCGACCTCGACATGAGCACTTTGGCTGTGGATGTGGTCGAGTCGGTCGCCCTGGACGCAACATCGACCACAATCAGTACGAAACTGCCTTCGACGTTCCGACAATTTCTTTTTTGCGATGCGCAGGATATCCCCCAGAGTGTGTCCTCGCTGTGGTGGTGGTCGCCTGCTGTCCCCGCAGCCCCGCGCCCCGCCACGCGCCACGCATCACGCGACCCGCGCAGCGATCCGCCCGCGACACGCCCCCCGCGCACCGCCCCGCGGCCCCGCCACGCGAGCGGCCCCCCGCCCCGCCCCGCGGCCCGCGACCTGCGCAAGCGACCTGCGCGCCCACGCACCACGCGACCCGCGCCCTTGCGACCCTGGCTGGCGGCCCTGGCTGGCGACCCGCCCAGGCGTGCGACCCACGAGAGCATCCCATCGTCGGCCCACCAAGGCACCCCATGGTCCTCCTCCTCCTCCTCCTCCTCCTCCTCCTCCTCCTCCTCCTCCTCCTCCTCGCCTAACTTTTTACCTCTCTCGCATCGCCTTCGTCCAGGCGCGCCAGAATCCAGATGCCGCAGCTTCACCCATCTGGTCTGAGCTGGGCCCGGACGCTTGTCCGCAGCGGTGGTCGTTCATTCGTTTGTTCATCGTCGAAACGCGCGCAACCCGCCTGCGCCCTTTTAGTTGAGAAGCATATGATAAAGTCTGCGCTCTCGGCGAGAGCATGTTTCTTGTGTGTACTCGTCGCTCGGGCGACGCGCATGAGGCGACAGTGAGTACGTTTGGTGGCTCCCTGATTGCCGCTCCCTTGGTGTTGGTGTCACTGCTCGCTCGGCCCCCAGCGGGGCACCAGAGGTGCACCCTATACCAGAAACCATAGCCACAGCTACGTTTTTTGAGAGTCGCCCTGGGGCGCTCACGAACATATCGTGCCACGTTTCCAGGTGGGCACTGGAGAATTGATGCTGCCCAGGTGTCTGGCTGCTTCTCTGCGTTCAAGCACAGCCACGAAGTGAAGGTGCTCATCGCGTCTTACGAGACCTTTCGAGGCCATGCTTCGCAAGTAGCCGAGGCCGGCATCGACCTTGTTGTCTGCGACGAGGCGCATGAGAGGGGATCACCGCCAAAGTACTCGTGCAAGCGCATGGTTATTAGAAGAGCCGCCCCCACTGCCCGATCCATTTTGGGGGAACCCAGGGCACCTGCCACTCCTGGAGAATGAAGCCGCCAAGGATTGGTAGTTCTGTGTGCGGTGCGGTGACCGCGTGGGTGGCTCTTCTGTGCGGTACGATTTTCCGACAAAGTAGCCGAATCATCCGAACCATCGTCGAACCATCGTCGAACACAACCCAAACCTCAGAGGAAGAAAAGGTACCCATACCCCTACCCTTACCCCTCGTTTTCCCCTTTTTGGGTTCTGGGAGGCCCTCGTCGCCACCGCTGGATTCGCCTCGAAATCCTGGTCAGAACGCACCCCGGGAGAGGTCCGGTGAGTAGCGGTATTGGTACGTTTTGTGTCTTCCCAAAATTATTCACACCCATTTGCAATAACACAGCGTCCTGTGGGCCGACCGAATTCATTCTTCACGTGCTGGGCTAACCGAATTCAGCGCAAGAAACGCATACGATGGACCCATAGTCCTCCGCGATCATGTTTTTAGTGTTCACGCTTCCGATACATTCGGCATGTAAGTCGGTTGGATGTGATTCGATGTTCTTCCTCTTCCTCCTCGTCCTCCTCGTCCTCCTCATTCAACTTATCATCATCTTCCTCGTGCAAGTTTTCGAACTCGCAGCCCGTCTGCTTCCATTGATGCTATCATGAGAGAGCGCTGACATTGCCGTATCATTATGTGTGCGACCTCGGGTTGAAGCATCCGCCTGCTCTGATTCGGCCTTCGCACAGGGAGGAATTCCAGGTGCCCCCAAGACAAATGGCCGCACATGGTGGGATTCGCTGCCGTTTGTGTTCGTACAAAGTATGACCATCGCCTACTATTCTTACTCAGTTCGTGCCGTAGGTATTTTCAGGGCACGGCCCCACTTAAATGTTTGTTCATGTCCAAGTCCATTCACATTTACGTCATTCGGAGCAATCCGTATATGCCGTTCACCCCATCCCGCCCTCTGCCCAAAGGAGAGTTGCCTTCCATTCAGATCATGCGTGATCTGTGATGTCATGGCTCGTCGCTGAGCGGCTTAGACGCTCTTCGAGAGCTACCGATGTGCTAAAGGTGCCCGTCCCGCTCGGACTGATCATGGGCCTTGGGGCAGTTCCTTCTACATGCCACCTCCGCACCACCGTTGGTCTCTGTCGCGCTGCCTCCTTCGGGCACTCCCCCGCTTGTGTCAGCGATGGGCTCATGCGGCGAGTCGTTGGCGCAGACGCTGGGCTAGAACTGAGCCTGGGCGGAGCGAGCGAGGTGCGGGGGCTTCGGCGTGAGAGTAAGTCGGGCCGGTCTCTCTACAGGAGGAAAATTCAAAAATAGTCAAATAATAGTCCGGGGACGATTTGGTGACTATGTTTGCCCATTTGGGGGGTCTTTTCTCGCCCAGACTCCCCCCTGCAGAGGGGCACGCCCGACCTCAGCGTAAGAAGGACCCTTCGCCAGAATGACCTGTGGTGCGGGGCGACAGGCTCCCTCACCCCACCCCCCACCAGCACCGGCCTGCGCGCCTGGGCATGGCCCCCCCCCCCCCGCGGCCCCCCCGAGGCCGCGCGCCAAAGGTCACTCTTGCCCAGAGTCGCTCTTGCGTGTAGCCGCTCGCTAACAGCCTGACACCCCTGTCCCTACGGCTGCCGTCGCCTCGTCTCGGTGCCGATCTTGAGGGTCCCCTCCGTTTCGGAGGTCGCATCCCCGAGGCCGTCATCGCCGCTGGGCTTGCCAATCTCAGCGGCAGGGATAAGCTACGTTTTTTGATCTGATGATGGCGGTGGTGGTACTCGTGGCCGATCCACTCTTGGGGCTTCACCTGCTTCCAGGCCCTGGATTCCCTACCCAATGGTTCTTTGTCCGATGCCCTCACCCAGGAGGCCTCCCCGGCTGGCCCCGGCGGAGCCACCAGGCCCCCTTGGCTCGTGGCTTCGGCAGGACTCGCCTCGGGCCTGCGGGCAGCGGGCGGCGACGACGGCCTCGACGTGGAGCTGAGTGCCGCCAGCGGCGGCAGTGGCGGAACGCAGCCTGGCTGCCCCCATGCCGCTGCGGCCGCCCGCGCCCGCGACCTCTCCCAGCTCTTCGCCGCCTTCGAGGCGGAGATCTGCTGGCGGCCACGTTGAAAATCCGCCCTTGCCAGCAAGCCCTCGGGCGCGAGGCGAGGAACAGATCCCCTCACCCTGGGCGAAGTTACGCGACCACCTCCCCCCCCCCCCGGTTTCCGCCCCGAGGCGCACAAGCTCAAGAACGACGACGCGGCGACCACGAGGCGCGGCCCAGCCCCGGCCAGGAAGTGATGCGGGCGCCGTGTCGGCGGAGTTCTCGGGTCCTGCGGTAGGGGCGTTCGATGAGGCAGGTGCCCAGGAGGCTCCAGACCCTGGAGGACCCCTCACCTGGTGGGGGTCGGCGGTGATATATCCATGGCCAAGCGTCCAGTGGCGCCCCACTGTCTTGCAGACCCTGGATTCCTTAGCCGAGGCTTCCTGATCCAATGCCCTCGCCGTCCGTAGCCATTTTGGCTCAAGCCGTTCTGGGCTCAAGCTTTGCTTGAGTCTTCCGCGCGCGTCGGTTCAGAGCGGCTTCGCGCGCGGGGGCCAGTCGGTAGATGCAGATTGCCTGCTCCCCTGAGTGCCTCGGTGCTGTTGCCGAGGCGTTCACAGGCCAGCAGGTGCAGGTGCTCGTGCTCCGCGATGCCGACATCGTCGAGCTTGCGATCGCCAAGACCCTGCGTGACGAGGAGTCGTGTTCGGCGCTCGTCAAGCAGGGAGTTGAGGCTACGGTCAAGGAGCAGTTCCTCAAGCTCTTCGGCTTCGGATCTGTTCTCAAGGGTTCGGTGGCCCCGCCAGCCGCCGTCGCCAGCACTTCGAGAGTACAAGAAGCTGCTGGCGCAGGCGCGCTCGGAGGAGCCCCAGGTGAAGCCACCCACCCCGCCGCCAGCACCAGGGTGTCAGACGGTGCTGGCGCGGGAGCCGCGGGTGGCTCACCAGGAGCCCTGGCGGGCTCGGGAGACGCCAGCCCTGGCCACGGAACCGCCTGCGTCCAGCGTGAGCGCTCCAACACGGGAGCAGGCGGCAAAGAAGAACCAGATCTTGCTTCACCTGCAGTTGGACCGCATCTCCTCGCAGCAGGAGGCGCTGGCCCAGGCGGTGAAGGAGCTGCAGCAGAAGAAAGTAAGTCCCTCGCCTCGGAGGGTGTCGGCTCCGGCGCTGGGCTCGGCGCCTTCGCATGGGGACCCTCAAGAAGCGGCGTTGGCGCCGTGTGAGGGCCAAGAAGGAGGAGCTTGAGCTGGAGCATGTGCCCTTTACTGCGGACACACCACCACCTTGGAGGAGGTCGCCCCCGTGGAGGCGGTGAAGACCTTCGCCTCGGATGTGCTCGACGAGGGGATCAGCACTGAAGGCGAAGAAGTGGTGGCTCAGCAGGCTGCCCCTGCCGCCGGCCTTCGCACGCTCAGCAACAAGGAGAAGAGGGAGCTTAACAAGCAGCGGAAGCTGCTCGACGCGGAGCGCAGCCTTCGCAGGCCTGGCTGGGAGAAGGACCCAGACACGGAGCCGCTGGAGGTGCCCAACGCAGAGCACCATCCCGCGGGCCTCGAGTGGATCTGGGAACAACTCGTAGCCAGGGCGAAGGATGAGAAAGCCCGCTTCCCAGAGGAGTGGGACTGAGGGCGCCTTTTCGGGCCAGGCTGCGTTGTAGCGCGGCCTGGCCCCCTTTTCTCTTCTCAGGGGCGCGCTCACAGGTGTTTCTCTCGTGTGCTGCGCGTCCTTGGCTCGGTCAGCTATCCCCCTTGATGAGCTGCGGCGGTAGCGCTGTGGTATGCGAGTGGCATAGGCTGCCAGGGGCCCTGCGCGGCTGCGCTGCGCTTTCGGGGTTCCTGCCTGCATGAATTTCTTTGTGAATTTCTGTTCCTTCATGGATGTGTCGACAAAAAAATGCCCTCGCCGTGCAGCTCCATCACCTTCGGGACGCCAGGGTGATCTCGCCCTCCTCCTCGTCCTCCTCGTCGTCCTCCTCCTCCTCATCCTCCTGCCCCTCGTCCTCGCTGATCGGGCGGCGTGTGCTGACGGCCATAGGGGGGCAATAGGCGTCGGGCTGTCGAGGCTTGCAGGAAGGAGGCCCCAATGGGGCTCCTGAGTGGCCCCTGGGCTGCCACCGCGGTGCACGAGAAGGTGCACGAGAGGTGCCTCCTCCTCCTCCTCCTCCTCTTCCTCCTCCGCCTCCTCCTCGTCCTCCTCCTCCCATTATCCTCCTATTATCCTCCTCCTCTTCCTCCTCCGCCTCCTCCGCCTCCTCCTCTTCCTCATCCTCCTTCCTCTTCTTCCTCCTCTTCCTCATCCTTCCTCTTCTTCCTCCTTCCTTTCATCGCCCAGCGACCTTTCGCTCCAGGAGACGGTGCGCAGGATCACGCTAGCGCTCCACATTTACAACAAAATGCGCGCGGCCGCGCCCGCGTCCGAAACCGACGCGCTGGCGGCTGCCCACGCCCTGGTGCAGCGCTAACTCATCAGCGGGATGGCTGGGGTGGGATTATGGTCAGGGAGGGACTCTCGCCGCTGCCTGTCTGTGCTCGGTGGCGCGCATCGGAAGACCCGCGCCCCCCAGGGTACCCGCACTCCTCCCCCCATCCTCCGCCTCCTCCTCTCCTCCTCCTCGCTGAGGTGCATGCTTGTTCGCTCCCCGTTTGCCGCCCGCCCGTTCACGGACGCCCGACGTTCGCCCTCCCCCCCCCCCACCTCCTTCCCCGACCCCCCCGAAAGCCACCGTGATCGTCTTGTCCCGCGCGAGTGCGCGCGCGTCTTGCCACGATCTCTCGGTTCGGGCTGGCAGGCAACTGGTGGGCTGCTTCCAGGCGGGAGGAGACTAGAGGAGAGGAGTGCGTGGGCTCGTGCAGTGCACGCGTGGAGGCCCG
Organism: Prorocentrum cordatum; assembly: GCA_963575745.1. NCBI lineage: Eukaryota > Dinophyceae > Prorocentrales > Prorocentraceae > Prorocentrum > Prorocentrum cordatum. The sequence continues at coordinate 149,251 of CAUYUJ010014160.1, forward strand.
CGTATCCCGAGGCTCACAGGACCGTGGCGCCTGCACGCAAGCGCGCGGCCCGTGACCCCCCACTCTGGAGTGGAGGAAGGGGGCGGTCGCCTGCAGCGCGGGAACAGGACAAGGGCCCGCTTCGCTTTTCGGCCCGCTTCGGCTTTCGGCCCGTTTCGGCGTCGGCCCGTGTCGGCCTCGGCCCGTTTCGGCTTCGGCGTGTTTCGGCTCGGCCCGTGACGGTTCGGGCCGGAGCCAGGACGAAACGGGCCGAAGCCGAAACCGCAACGGGCCGAAGCCGAAACAGACCGATGGAGCCTAAAAGGGCCGGATTTGAAACGGCCGAAGGCGAAACCAGCCTCTTCCTGAAGGCCTCCCGCCGGGACGGGCGTTGGCAGATGCTCTGCCCTGCAGAGATCTTGCGGCGAAGGGGGCCAGAGGCTGCGGCGCCAGGCAGCGCCATCTTCGCTATGCAGGCCCAGTCTACTCAAGCGTGCGGCCATGCCACTCGGATTTGGAGGTCACCAAAAGCCCCACTCCTCCTCTTTTTCTTCTTCCTCCTCCTTTTTTTCCCTCCATCTTCCGTAGCCATTTTGGCTAAGGTTCTGGCCAACTGCCCGCAGTTTCTAGACGATCCCTTCCACCCCTGGTCCCCGTCGCTGCTCCCTGCGAGAAGATGGCGTCCGCCGCGCTCATCTGGGAGTGCGTGAAGGCCCACAACTCCTTCATGCGGAAGAGCCCTGGGGCCGGTAACAAGACGATGTCGGCGGAGCTCAGAGGAGGAAACTGTGCCGATCCCTCTATCCTCCCCGCGTTTTCACTTTTAGGGGGCCTCCTGGGAGGCACCCAGGTGTCACGGCTGGAGTCGCTCCGAAATTCCTTCGTAAAAACGCACCTTGGGAGTGGTCTGCGGATCAGCCAGCGGTACCTTTCGGTTTCCCCAGGAGCCTGGGAACCTCTGCGGCCTCCACTCGTTTAAGTTCAGCGGCATCGCCAACGACCAGGTGCTGGGTCTTGCTCCGACCAAGACGGGCAAGAAGGATAAGATCACCCTCACCACCAAGGCCAAGAAGCCCGCGAAGCTGTTCGAGCCGAAGGGGCTGCTGCTTGAGAAGGGCATCAAGAAGAGCGCCAAGAAGGGTCCCGAGCAGCTGAAGAAGGTCATGGACGCGGGTTTCTACCGCAAGGATCTCCTCGACCTCGCCATGGCCAAGTACGCGAAGATCAGGACTTCCTTCAAGACGAAGAAGCTGACGGTCAAGTCCCGCCGGGCCAAGGCGTGAGCGGATGCCGAGGCCGTGTTCGAAAGAATCCTACCATTCATCATCATCCTCTTGACTGCCCTCCCGCTGCGTCGACCCGAACATTGTTATCCCAGGAGGTTGTTCAATAAGCCCCCACTCTCATGCCACTCCGCCCGACGGCACGTTTCGGCCCCTCCCCCCCCTCCCCCGCGCACCGAACCCACCCGTTGACGCGACAACCCGCCAGACCCGCGCAGGACAGCCGACGGCCCCTTCCCACCCCTTCACGCGGCCCACCCCCTGTGGGCTTCTTGGACGACTCGGAGCACCGTCAAGACGCTGCAGTGAGGAGCACTCTGGGCTCAGGAGGGGCCATGGCTTTCGGGCCGCCCATTGGATCTGGGTCGGGTTTGCGTGGCCGAGGCCCGCCGTGGCCCCCTCCGCTGCTGATTCCGAGTTCCTCCTGGTAGCGCGGTGGCCGTATCGTCCTCTCGTCTCGTTCTCTCGTCCTTACGCTCGGCCCCGCCACCCCACCTTCGGAGTTCTTCATGGTACCACGATGGCCGTATCGTGCTTTCGTCTCGTTCTATCGTCCTTCCGCTCGGCCTGCCACCCCACCCACCCCCAAGGGCTGGACGTCTCGATGCCTCCGGCGTGGCTCTCCGGGGTGCCCCGAAGGGGCGGGCGTGTCGGCGGAACTGGTCTGGGCTCCTCTGGGATCCCCCCACAGCCAGCTGCAAAGCAAGACGATTTTCGAGGAGGAGGAGGAGGAGGAGAAGGAGGAAGACCAGTGTAAACCTACGAGCCATCAACGATGCTGGAATACACCCTCACTCCAAGCTCCCTCTTCATAGGCTTCTACAACGGTTCATTTCCATTGGGGGAACTGCCTCGTTGGAAGGCAACCGCTTGACGACCCTGAAGCATGTCAAAACATTGCTCTCGGAATTCCAACGCCACGGATCAACCTGACTGCTACGTCTTGAAACTCTTGCATGTTTGAAAACCTATGTGCGCGGCGCTAAGGCGAGAGCCTTGTTTTGAAAACGGGTTAGCTTCCATCCGTGAGATTCTTGCACATGTTTAGAACGATTGCGCGCGGCGCTAATTCGAGAGCCACATTTTGAAAACCATCCGCCCTCCATGTGTGAAACTGTTGCCACGGTTCAAGGTTCAGAGTCATAAATGGTAGGGAAGTCTCATGTGAAACGCCCGGCCCGCCCTAAAAACTGGCCTCGGGGGGCGACAGGGAGAAGTTATTAGAAGGAAAAGGAATGGAGGCGGAGGAGGAGGACGAGGAGGAGGAGGAGGAGCAGCAGGAGGAGCAGGAGGAGGAGGAGGCGGAGGAGGAGCAGGAGTAGGAGGAGGAGGAGGAGCAGGAGGCGGAGGAGGAGCAGGAGTAAGAGGAGGAGGAGGAGGAGGAGGAGGAGGAGGCGGAGGACGAGGAGGAGGAGGAGTAGTAGGAGGAGGAGGAGGAGGGGGACGAGGAGGAGGAGAGGAGGAGGGAGGAGGAGGAGGAGCAGGGAGGAGGAGAGGAGGAGGAGGAGGAGGAGGAGGGGGACGAGAAGGAGGAGGAGGAGGAGGAGGAGGAGGAGGAGGAGGCGAAGGAGGAGGAGGAAAAGTCCTGGGCGGCCACCCTCCCTGGGGAGCCCGGGAGTCAGGCCACCCGCAACTCGGGCAGCCGGCACTTGTGGCCCTCGGCCACGGAGAGGACATGATCGCAGGCAGCAGCCAGCATGAGCGTATGAGCCGCAGGCGGTCCGCAGGTCCCCTGGCCGCTCTGTCTGGCGGGAGACGGCGCCGCGGCAAATAGGTGCCGTGACTGCCTCAGCCGCACGAAGGAGGCAGGACGTGCCGACGAGCGCGCAGCGCACGCCGCACTGCGGGAGCCTCGCGCGGTGCCCACCGCTGTGAGGTGCTCTGCCCCTCGCGTGGACCGGAGGGTCCACCGCCAGAATACTCGAGCCGAAAAGCTGGGCCAGCGTTTCTTGACCAACTTGCTGGAGAGGCGGCCCAGCTTCTTGAACACATCCGTACCTGCAGCACTGCAGCATTGACCAAAGCAGTTGGCCCAGGCTTGTTTACTTCTGGGGAACTGGCTCAAGTTTCTTACTGCATAGTTGTTGTATTCATATCATACTTCCGGCTATACATATATATATATATATGTGTATATATATGTATAGATATAGAAATATACGCACCGCCTCGGTGTCGTGCCCTTGGGTCTTGAGGGCCTGTCGAGGAGTGGTGGATGTGGATATCTGTTGGCCCACGACGGCGGGGAAGTGTATCAATCTAGTGCTCTTACATGTGTTGGGACTCTTGCGGGGTCCTCGTCGCTACGGCTAGAACTGCCGTGAAGCCCTGGCCAAGACGCGCTCCAGGAGAGGTCGTGGGTCCATTTTGCGGGGGGGGGGAGGCGGGAGGGCGGAGGTTCAATGAGCATGCCTCAGGCCTGAGTGGGAAAGGTAAAAGCCTCGCCGATGCCAGCATGACAAGCGGCACAGACACACACTTCTAGTAGACGTTCTTGTCAACCGCCTCGGAATGCCCTGAACAATGCTTGGCGGAGAGCTTCCAAGGTAGATCGCAGATCACAAGTTGGCAGGGAAGCTCGCCTCGTGTCCCAGCCCTCGGCACACCCCGCGTCCAACCTCTGGCCCCCGCATTCCCCCACCACGTCGGGAGCATTACTGGCAGACAGACCTTCTCACGGGTCAGGCTCCACCTGCGGCTTTCGCACGGCAACTGCTACATCAGCAGGGGCTGCCTTAGCTTAGGACTCGGGCGCGTGCCTGCGGTAGCAGTCGGCCGTCGTTCGCTTGGGATCGATCTGCGCACGCATCGCTCGTTACGACTCGGGCATCCTAGCGCAGGGGCTGCGATTAGCGCATCGATGCTCGCTGAGCCGCTCGCAAGCCCCCCAGAAAACGGCCACATGAGGGCAAGGAACGGTGGAGAATTCGGAGGCTGGCAAAACTTAGGCTTGTCCTCCCTGTGCTGGAGGTCGTCAGCCCGCCTTGCCGCAGTCAACCGGGCAAACGCACCGCCTTCAAGGATGGGTGAGCCCATGTGCCCCGCCCTATTCATCAGGGCTACGCTTACCCTTAAAGGCATCAACAGTACATTACAATCCTCATCTTGCTCCCTGTGTGGCCTCTCCAGCCACCGCGCTGGCGCTGGCCCGGGGTGCGGCCCAGCGCTTAAAGCTGACGCTTCCAGCCTGCACCCGACCAACAACACCTACTTCTTTTATACTTTCTCCATGAGGCGGTCGGCTTCGCGACAAATATGTAGGGGAGACAGTGCGAGACCAACCGATAGACAGAATTGGGGTGATGATGTGGAGGAGGAGACGAGGGAGGAGGAGGAGGAGGAGGAGGAGGAAGAGGAGGAGGAGGAGGAGGAGTATGAGGAGGGAGCATGACACGGAGAGAGGAGGGGGAATAAAGAACACAACAACGAGGGAGCAGGACGATAGAGTGGGAACGTGACGATGAGGATATATGGGTGAAGACGGCGATGTTGATGATGTTGATGATGTTGATGATGCTGATGATCATCCTGATGCTGATGGCGATGGCGATGGCGATGACGATGACGATAACGATGATGACGATAATGATGATGCTGATGATGATGATGCTGGTGATGATGATGCTGATGCTGATGATGGGGCTGACGATGCTGACGGCGATGCTGATGCTTATGATGATGATGCTGATGTTGCTGATGATGATGAGGGTGGTGGTGGTGATGCTGATGGTGGTTATGAGTCTGATGATCCTGGTGCTGATGCTGATGATTATGATAGTGCTGATGCTGGTGATGATGCTTTCGAGAATGATGGCGATGGTGATGGTAATGCTGATGATGATGATGATGGTGGTGGTGGTGATGGTAATGATGTTGGTAATGATGGTGATGATGATGATGATGATGATGATGATGATGATGATGATAATAATGCTGATAGCGATGATGATGATGACGATGATGATGACGATGATGCTGCTGATGATGATGATGGTGCTGGTTCTGGTGATGCTGCTGGTGATGATGATGCTGATGATGAGTATGCTGCGGATGCTGATGATGATGAGGGTGGCGACGCTGGTGATGATGGTGCTGCTGCTGATGGTGGTGATGATGATGATGCGGGTGGTGATGCTGATGATGGTGATACTGATGATGACGATTCTTATTTCGATGATGGCTACGATGATGATCATATAGATGCTGATAATGATGATGATGCTGATGATGCTTATGATGTTGATGCTGATGTTGATGGTGATGATGATGCTACCGATGACGATTCTGATGATGACGAGGATGATGATAATGATGATGAGGATGGTGATGATGATGCTAATGATAATGATGACGATAATAATGATGCTGCTGCTGATGATGATGATTCTGATGATGCTGATTATGATGATGACGACGATGGTGAGGAGGAGGAGGATGAGGAGGAGGAGGATACGGATACGGGTACGGATTACTCCGCGAAAGAGCTCCACAGGGGAGCTGCTGCCTGGGGTGTGCAGGCAACCGAAGTCGCCTGCAGACCGAAGGAGGTCCGCTGGCGGGCCAGAGGCGTAGAAGCCTCTCGGTGAGGAGGAGGAGGAAGAGGAGGAGGAGGAGGAGGAGGAGGAGGAGGAGGAGGAATGCTAGACTAGACCACATATGTATCCACGATGCTGTAGTACGCGCTCTCGTCTCAAGGTTCCTCCCCGCTATTCCATAAAGGCGTTTGTTCTGTCACTGCGCGATGCGCCCCCCTTGGACGACGAGCGCCCCCTTGGGCTCCATTTCAGGCGGGAGGAGGAGGAGGAGGTTCGAAAGAAGTCGCTTCTTGTACCGCGAGCTGTAAGAGTGCGGAAACGCGCGGCTTTTCAAGTCGAGGACAGGCCCAGCGACGGCCCCTTTTTGAAGAGGAGGCGCCTCCCATCTTTGTGGCCAGTGCATTTGGGGAGAGCTCCCTACTCCTCCTCCTCCTCCTCCTCCTCCTGCCCTCCTCCCCCTCCTCCTCCTCCTCCTCCTCCTCCTCCGTAGCCATTTTGGCTCAAGGTCCTAAGTTCCCCAGGGGACCAAGTGGATACCGCTCCGCTAGTCCGCGGCTGGCAAGACCCTTGCGGCCTGGCAGTGTTTTGCATCGATCCGCGCTCGGGCGGCTGGGTAAACGGAGGCTTTTCCCGTTCCTGGCTGCTCGATCGCACAGTGTCTCTTCCCATGGGCAGCAGCCGCCGCAAGGACAAGAAAGGGTCGTCGACAGGCACAGCGTTCGGATGGCTCCGACACGTCGCTCCCCTCTTCTGCTTCGCCTGCTGCCCGTACCTCTCGTCACGATCGTCGTGGTGCGCCTCGGCCCCCGCCCAGCCCTGGAGGCACCAGCTCCCAGCGCTCCCGTAGCGCTGGTCGCAGCACAGCCCGTGGAGAGGCGACTGGCGGACCGATGTCTTTGGAAGATGCCGACGTGCTGGACCTGTGCCCGACCTTCCCGAATGACGAGCAGGCCGTGGTCGAGTCGGGCCAAGCCGCTCGCCCTGGCGCCCTTCCTGAACTTGCTGCTGGTCCATGGGCCCCTGGGACGCCTGTCGTTGGCCTCCACACGCCGCCTCTCGAGCCTGTTGGCAATGCGAGCTGGCCACCTGGCTCTGACCCATGGGCTGCTCATCTTCGCACCGCCGCTGATCGCCATGATGCCCCTCCTCCACATGCTCCTGGTGACACTTCGTCTTCTGGAGCGACCCCTGGCAAGGCGGCGACATCGGCAACTGATATCCCTGGCATGTCAGACGTGCTCGAGCGATTCAAGTTGGACATTCTTGCGGAGATGTCCCGCGCCTCTGCCGAATACATCGCCAACGTGGTCCGCACGGAGCTCCCTCGCACCATCTCGAACGTCGTGCAGCCCCTCGTCGCCCAGCTCGACTCGGCGATGCACGCGAGGTTCAGAGCGCAGGAGATCTGCATGGTCGAGGTCGAAAAGCGAGCTGGTGCTGCCGAGTCTGCCCATGCCTCGCTCGCAGGCCGCTTCTCGAAGCTGGAGAAGGAGCTGGACCTCGCCCGCGCCGCCCCTCGTGAGCCCATCGCTCGCACGGCAGAGTGGCAGCGGGCCACAGACCCTGGCATCTTCGTCATCACCGCGAAGGAGGAGGTGGGTAAGAATCTGGTCGGTGATGCGCTGGTGGGCTGGATGCAGGCCGCCAACTACGAAGCTGGCAAGGACTTCGTTCTGGAGGGCGACGAGCTCGGCCGCAGGTTCACTCTTCGCTTCAAGGGTCTTGCGGTCACGTGCGCTGCGCGTGTTCGTCAGGCTCATGCTCTCCTTCGAGATGCCCATGGAGTCTGGCGGCAGTTCTCGGCCCCGATGCCAGGCGGGCGCCGCATCCCGATCTATGTCAGTGTCGATCGCAACAGGTTCGAGATCGCAAGAGGGCGCAACACCACGAGGCTGCGCGACAAGCTCCAGGACTTCATCGGGAAGAGGGTCTTCATGGACAAAGAGGCGGGCACGCTGTCGGTCGACTGGGAGGTCATCGCTCGCGCCATCGTCGACCCGTCCGACCCGCCTAAGGTGCAGTGGAATATGGGCGCTCTATCTGATCTCCGCATGGTTCGTGCCGACCTGGACAGGCTCGCTAACGAGCTCTTCCTGCCCAAGCGTATCGAGTGGAGTGGGTAACACGTTCTGCAGCACTGACCAGCTGATCTTCAACAGCTGGAACTGTCGGGCTCTTCTCCATCACCAATCCTCCATCATGGCCCGCAAGGCCGGCGTCCTGCACTCCCTCCTCTCGCCATCCTCTATCACGGCTCTTCAAGAAGTTCATGGTCCACCTGCCGCTGTCGAGGAGCTTCTCTCGCGTCTTCGAGGAGAGGTCGCGGTCTTTGGCTCTGCGGGCTGCGGCGGCGTCTGCGCGCTCATCCCTGCCCCCCTCTTGTCGGACATCCAGGTCACGCCGCTGGAGATCGTCCCTGGGAGGGTGCTTTGCCTCGAGCTCATCCACAGGCGATCTGGTTTCTGCTGGCACCACTGGAATGTTCACAATCATGATCTTGATGCGAAGGACTTCGATGCCATCTGGCATGTATTCTCGCCCCAGCTCGAGCAAGTCCGACTCGACCCCCTAAAGTTCAGTATTCTCATGATCGGCGACTTCAATCTCGCGGACGAGGAGGTCGACTGCTCCACAGCCGAGCTGATCTACGTCCGCGGCCGCCCTCGACGCCCTGATTATGGCCAAGCAGGCTCTGCCGCGGCGCGTGCCTCTGCAGGTCGCCAGTCCCATGCTGGGCGCTCGAGATGGAGGAGGATCTTTCGGCAGCTTACGGAGCTCGTGGCGCCTGGCCCCAGTCATTTTCATGTCGGCACGCGCACGGGCCCCCGCATCGACAGATGCTTCACGGCAACGCCACCTTGGCTTCTCTGCCAGCTATGGCAATGCGCACGGCATCGCGGCGAACCGCAAGAGTTCCATGACGCGCGCCTGTCCGACCACGTCCCGCTTGAGGTCTCATGGCAATCGCGGCGCTGGGAGTCCGAGGGCGAGCCGCGCTCTCGGAAGATACCTCGGAGCATCTTCTGCGATCCTCTCTACGCGCCGATCCTCGAAGAGTACGAGAAGATCGCTGGCATTGGTGAGTTCGACCTGTTTGCCTGCTCATCCGCGAAGGACCTTCACTTCTCGGCGCCGGCGGAGCTGGAGATGGCGACCCGCTGCAGACAGGCGGCTGCTCGTGCTGTTCGTGACCTGCAGCTGCGTGACCGCCCCAGGATGCGCGAGAGCCGCTCGATGCTCCTGCGCTCTCTAGCTCGGGCTGTCTGGCGTCAGGACTCTCGCCTGGGAAACATTCTCTGGCAAAGGCATCCGTGGCTTCGCTCCTTCTTTTCGGTGGACTCGTTCTCCTCGTCTGTCGTCCTCTCCTCCCCTGATGCCTTTGCCCCTGCACGCTCCGATTTGCAGCTCCAGGAGGCCCAGGCCGAAACCGAGAGGCTCCAACGGGCCGAAGGGGCTTCCAGAGCGCACGGTCGCTGTGCTCGTCTCAGATCCCAAGCGAGAGCCCTAAGACGTCGCGCCCAGATTTGGTCCCCATTCAATCGGAGGCGGTACTTGGCTGGAGTGGTGGGGGGGCGTCTCGACGGAGCTGCGCCGACTGTCCACGCCTCTGCCGAGGGCCAGACAGCTGCTTCAGGGCCTACTGGAGCCTCATTTTTGAAAAGCAGCAAGAAGTTCCGCGATGGGGCCAGCGCTATCTCTCTAAGTTCGCTTCCGAGCAGGATTTCCCTCTGCTTCATCCTCCCTCTCTCTCCGCGATTAGACGGTTCATTCGACGTGTTTCGCACGCGGAGCCTGGCCCTGATGGGCTAGCGTACGCCGCTTGGGGTTTTGGCCAGGGGCCCCAGGTCCTTTTAAACGTCTTCCACTGGTTGGCGAGCGGCCAACGGATGCATCTCGACTTTTATGCATGCCTGCAGGTTTTCATTCCGAAGGGAGCTCCCGATGGCGACGACGAGCGCTCTGAAGGGGTAGTCCGCCACGGGAAGGACACCCGCCCCATCGGTCTGAAAAACACATGCAACAAGATCGTTGCTGGGGTCGCCAACTCGGGTCTGTCTGAGGTGGTGAAGAAGATTGGCACCCCCGTGCAACGAGGCTTCATTCGAGGCCGTAACTTTTTATCGAATGTATACGAGCTCGACGCGCACGCGAGACCCATTAGTGCACGTCAGCTACCAGAGGGTGCCATTTTGGCCTTCGACTTTGCCCACGCTTTCCCTTCGGTCAGCCAGTCCTGGCTGATGCTTGCGCTGCGACAGATTAAGCTTCCTCGCGGATGCTCGCTCGCAATTCAGGGCTTCTACCACCTCAATCCCTGTCTCTTCTCTGTCCGAGGCCTCCTTCTCCCTCTCTTCTTCATGATCTCAGGTGAGCTGCAAGGATGTCCTCTCAGTGGCAGCCTCCTTGTCATTGCGATTGATAGCTTCCTGTGGGATATGTTTCGCAGTGTGCAGAGGCCTGGTCACGGTCAGATACGAGCGCGTGCCGACGACATCGGCGCTGCGCTCTCCTCTCGGAAAGGCTATCGCGAGATGGCCCGTATCTTCCGCATTGCCGAACATCTTGCGGGGCTCATGCTCAAAGCTGAAAAGTGCCGTGTCGTTCCCCTATGTGCTGCCCTCTCCGCGTGCCTCGTGAGCGACTTTCGCCAGCTCCTCCGCGAATGTTCGTGCCTCCGCCCAGGAGCCACCATCTCCCCGAGTTCGGCCTGCTGGGAGGAATTCGAAATCGCGTCCGAGGTTCTGTACTTGGGGTTCTGGTTGGGGCCGGGGGTCGATCCGTTACGCAACCTTCGAGCTCCTCTCAACAAGATGGCCACCCGGACCAGAGCGATCGCGGATGTGAGGCAGGACTTAACGACAGAGGCGTCTCTTTATGGCCAACGTGCGCTCAGTGTTCCGTCATATGTCTCGCAACTGGTCTCGATCCCATGGGAAGTTGCTAAAATTGAGCGGCAGTTTCTGGCCCAGGTTTTCAAATGGCCGATGTCGGCTTTGCGTTACTCCGATTGGTTTAATCTTGGTTCCTGGAGTGGCCCACGAGTGCGGTCGCTCGACATCACTGCTGCTGCTGCCGCCATGCGCACCACACTTGTCACGCTCCCCCAGTGGCCCTCCACTCTCCGCATGTTGAGGGCCGGACTCGTCGAGCATTGCCCCATGGCGCTGTGGCAGCCCCCTCTCCTCGCTCCCGCCTTCTGGCAATCCCCACCGCTGGTCCTTTTCCTCGAGGCTGCTGCGAAGGGATTCCCTGGGGATCGCAGGCTCTGTTCGGGCGGGGCGAGGGCGGTGAGGCGGTTCCTTGGAGGCTCTGCGGTCCCCAGACCCAAGTGGCAAAGGATTTTCGCTACGGAGTTGCAAGCGGAAGTGCTTTCTCTCCCTCTCGAGGGCCTCCTTGAGCGGCGAGTGTGCTCATGGTTCGTTCCTTCCCTTGCCGAGGGGGAGGTGGACTGGGCTCGCATTCGGGAGAGCTTGCGAGACGTGCCACCATCCTGGCCGCCTATTATGTTGCGCACCTGGCTCGGTGCATGGATCACGGGATGCCGTATGCAGCGCTCACAGCAATGTGTCTTCGGGTGCGATGTCCTCGGGACTGCGACCCACTACATATGCCACTGCCGCCGTCTCCATTACCATGCTGCCATCGTTCTCCGCTCCGACCTCCCCTCTTGCATCCAAGCTCGTCTCGGTCTCAGAGGTGATTTTGTTTTTGTGATTGCTATCATCTGTTTCGCCTGGCCGCGGCCCGTGCAGGGAGGACAGGTCACCCCTGCACCTCGAGGAGGCCGCGGCGCTGCAGGCCCCCGCCCGTCTCGCGCTCCGACTTCCCCTCCGCCACGGCCAGTCAAATTTCCTCGACGCTGGTAAGTTGAGGCGGCGGGTCGTCGAGCTGCGCGAATGGGCATAAGCTGACAGACATCGAGGGGAACGCTGTGCCTCCTCCTCCTCCTCCTCCTTCCATGCTTGCGCCTCGGGCGAGAGCCCCATCTTCAGAAATAGCCCCGCCCTCCATCCGCGCAGCGGTTGCGCGATGCTGCGCTCGTGGCAACCTTTGTCGGGGAGGTCGCAGGCGAGAGCCCCATAATGAACAGGCCTTGCCCTCCGCCTGTGTAACTGGTGGAAGATTTTTCAGGCGACCGCGCGCGGCGCTGAGGCAAGAGAGGAGGAGGAGGAGGAGGAGGAGGAGGAGGAGGAGGAGGAGGAGGAGGAGGAGGAGGAACCACGCTTCGAAAACGAACCGGCGCCGATCTGTGCAACGGTCGAAGATGTTTCAGACGAGGGTGCGCGGCTCGAAAGCGAGAGCCCCCGCTCTGAAGAGGTGCCGCTCCAGCCGTGCGGCTGCTGGAAAGCCTAGCTTCGGTATGGTCAGTTGTGGGGGCGTCCAACGCGAAACGCCTGGCCAGGCCTGCGGGCACGTCTGGTGGCGCCGTGGGGATAAGTTATTTATCAAGGAGAAGGGTTGGTGACGATGATGATGATGATGATGATGATGATGATGATGATGATGATGATGATGGTGATGGTGATGATGATGATGATGATGATGATGGTGATGGTGATGCTGATGATCATTATGCTGCTGCTGCTGTTCATTCTGTCGATGATGCAGGTGATGATGATGACAATGATGATGACGATTATGATGACGATGATGCTGATGATGATGATGCTGATAATGGTGGTGGTGGTCGTGGTAGTGGAAATCATGAATATGATGATGCTGATGATGCTTCTGATGATGATGGTGATGATGAGGTTGATGGTGATGATGCTGCTGGTGATGAGGAGGAGGGTAGGATGAGGATGATGCTGAGGAGGATGAGGAGGATGAGGACGAGGATGCGGATAATGCGGATGAGGATGAGGATGAGGATGATGATGGTGGTGGTGATGATGATTATGGTGATTTTGGTGATTATGGTGGCGAGGAGGAGGAGGATGCTGCAGAAAATTAGTCCTTACAGGTATTCGTGTCACTGCGCGATGCGCCCCGCTTGGAGGACGAGCGCCCCACGGGCCCGCTTTTCGGGATGAGGATGAGGAGGTTGAAGATGATGATGAAGATGATGATGATGCTGATGATGATGTTGATGATGGGGATGATAGTGTTGATGATGATGCTGATGATGATGATGGTGATGAGGAGGAATATGATGCTGCTGATGATGATGTTGTTGATGATGGTGCTGATGTTGGTGAAGCTGATGATGATGCCGATGACGATGATGATGATGCTCATGCAGGTGACGAAGTTGATGATACTTTTGTTATTGTTGATAGTGCTGATGCTGATGATGATGATTGTGATGATTATGTTCATGAGGATGATGATGGTTATGATGGTGATGCTGCTGATGGTGATGCTGATGCTGATGCTGATGATGATGATGATGATGATGATGATGATGATGATGATGATGATGATGATGATGATGATGATGATGATGATGATGATGATGATGATGATGATGATGATGATGATGATGATGATGATGATGATGATGATGATGATGATGATGATGATGATGATGATGATGGTGATGATGAGGAGGAGGAGGAGGAGGAGGAGGAGGAGCGTGAGAAGCAGTTGCAGGAGGATGAGGAGCATGAGGAGGAGCAGGTGGACGAGAAAGAGATGCAGGTGGACAGGCAGGCAGGCAGGACAGGGATGATCAGGAGGAGGAAGAGGAGGAGGATGAGTTGGAGGAGGAGGAGGAGGAGGACGACGACGACGACGAGGAGGAGGAGGAGGATAAGGATGAGGAGGAGGACGGCCAGTGTAATCCCAAGAGCCATCAACGATGTTGGAATGAACCCTCCCTCCAAGCTCCCTCTTCATAGGCCCCTACCACGGTTCATTTCCATTGAGGGAACTGCCTTGTTGAAAGACAACCTCGAAGACCCGGAAGGATGTCAAAACATTGTTCTCATGAGTTCAAGGCCACGGATCAACCTGACAGCTGCGTCTGCACGACCCAGAATCGTACCAGAACGCCATTTAGGGGACTTTCACACTGCGGATCAACATAACTGTTGCGCCCGCATAATCCTGAATCCTTCCAAAACACCATTTCTGGTACGCTGATCATGGGAATCCGTGGAACTCTTCCAAATGTTTACAACGAGTGTGCGCGGCGCTTAGACGAGAGCCACATTTTGAACAGGAACCGCCTTCAGTCTGTGAAACATCTGCAAATGTTTCAAACGGATGTGTGCGGCGCTAAGGCGAGAGTCACAATTTGAAAACCACCGGCCCTCAGTCCGTGAAACCCTTGCAAATTGTTAAAGCGAATGTACGCGGCACTAATGTGACAGCCACATTTTGAAAACGACCCGACCTCAATCCGTGAAACTTGTCCAAATATTTGCAACGAATGTGCGCGGCGCTAAGGCGAGAGCCACATTTTGAAAACGACCCGACCCCAATCCGTGAAGCTCTTCCGGATGTTTAAAACAATATGCGCGGCGCTAAGGCGACAGCCACATTTTGAAAACCACCCGCCCTCCATCTGTGAAGCTGTTGCCACATTTTCAAGCTTCAGAGTCATGGAATGGTGAGAAGTCTGAGGCGAAACGCCCGGCCCGCCCTAAAAATTCGCCTCGGGGTGTGGCAGGGAGAAGTTATTTGTAAGGAAAAAGAATGGAGGAGGAGGAAAAAGGGGATGATGACGATGATGATGATGATGATGATGATGATGATGATGATGATGATGATGATGATGATGATGATGATGATGATGATGCTGATACTGATGCTGATGATGATGATGCTGAAATGCTAATGATGATGATGATGATGACGATGCCGATGATGACGAGGAGGAGGAGGAGGAGGACCAGTGCAATCCCGAGGCTCATCAACAACATTGCAGTAAACCCGCCTCCCAAGTTCCCTCTTCAAAGGGCTCTGCAGGGATTTATTTTCATTGAGGGAAGTGACCCTTGGAAAGCAAAACGTTTGAAAATCCTGAACTGTACCAGAACCCCTTTCCTGGGTGTTCATCGCCGCGAATCGCCGTTACTGTTGCGTCTTGGCGATCGCAAATCGTGCCAGAACGCCGCTTCTGGGATTTCGCCCCGACAGTCCGATACTGTACCAAAACATTATTTTGGGATGTTAACCATGAGAGTCAATGAGTTGGATTTAAGCTCGTAAAACGACTATGCGCGGCGCGAATGCGAAAGCGACATCTTGGAAACGGCCCGCCCTCCACCCGTGAAACAGCTGCAATTGTTTAAGACGAGCGTGCGCGGCGCTAAGGCGAGAGCCACATTTCAAGAGCGGACCGCCCTCCATCCGTATAGCTCTTGCAGATTTTCAAACTGGATGTGTGCGGCGTTGAGGCGAGAGCCACATTCTGAAAACTACCCGCCCTCCACGCGCGAAGCTCTTGCAACTATTTGAGATGAATGCGTGCGGCGCTAAGGCGAGAGCCACGTTTTGAAAACGACCCGCTCTCCTTCCGTGAAGCTGCTGCATTTGTTTTAAACGAGTGTGTGCGGCGCTGGGGCAAGAGCTACATATTGAAAATTGCCCACCCTCCATGCGTGAAACCGTCCAAACTTCAAGCTTCAGGATCAGAAATGGTGAGGACGTCTCAGGCGAAAAGCCGGGCCCGCCCTTTCAACCGGCCTCGGGGTGCGACTGTGAGGAGTCATCTATATGAGAAAAGAGGACAAGGAGGAGGAGGAGGAGGAGGAGGAGGAGGGCGGGCAGGAGGAGGATGAGAAGGAGGAGGAGGATTAGGAGGAGGAGGATTAGGAGGAGGATGAGGAGGAGGAGGAGGGAAGAGGAGGAGGAGAGGGAGGAGGAAGAGGAGGAGGGGGGGCAGGAGGAGGATGAGAAGGAGGAGGAGGATTAGGAGGATGAGGATTAGGAGGAGGAGGAGGAGGAGGAGGAGGAGGAGGGGAGGAGGAGGAGGAGGAGGAGGAGGAGGAGGAAGAGGAGGAGGGGGGGAGGAGGAAGACGCCTGATCCTCCCCCCCTGGGTTGAGGTGCATCTCGGCGCTGCCGGCAAAGCGGCGCCTCCTCATCTCGGGGACTCCGATCCAGAACAACCTGGAGGAGTTCTACACGCTCGCGAGCGTCGCGAACCCAGGCTGGCCACCAGTGGAGAGAGCGAGGAAAGCAGGAGGAGGCGGCAGAAGAGGAGGAGGAGGAGGCGGAGGATGAGAATAAGGATGATGCGGGTTTGTATTTTGATACCTTGTTGGTCTTCCTTTGGGCCCTCGAATTCCTGGTCAGACCGCGCTTCAGGAAAGGCCAGAGTCTGATTGTGACGAGAGGAGGGAGGAGGGAGGAGGAGGAGGAGGAGGAGGAGGATGAGGAGGAGGAGGAGGAGGAGAAGGCAGCAGCAGCAGGAGGAGGAGGAGGAGGAGGAGGGAGGGAGGGAGGGAAGGAGGGAGGCTGGGCGGAGGGAGGGAGGAAGGGAGGGATGGAGTTGATGTGGCGAAGTCAATGCGACACACACACACACACACACACCTCCCCTGAACTCCCTGCGGAACGCGAGTACGAGGACGATCACTGCGAGCACCCGATGGCGAGTCTATGCGTGGACGTTTTACTTCACGAGAAGACACTGCCGAGAACACAACATTTGAAAACAATAAGCCAGACTTCGCTTTGAACAGCTTCACCAACACCACCCTGCAACACATAAGCGAAGATGCCGCCCAACCACCGCTCTGTCACAGAAGTGCGAAAAGGGCAGCCGCGCCTGATCCAGAAGAGACCTTCACCTTCTCCGTTGACTTCTGGGGGTCAGCTCGAGCAGGAGGGTGGAACGTTGGATTGTCTCAAGTTAGTGGGAAGACATGGGCGTCGGAGGAGGAAGAGTCGGATGAGAAGTTGAGTACCAGCCAGTCTAGTCCTCGCTGCTTCCCTCGGCTGCGCACTGTGTGTGATTGACAAGGCATCTTCGGCGATTTCAACGGCTTCCGCCGCAAGTATGCAGCGCCTATCCTGAAGGCATGCGCATTTTGTTCAGATCAGGCGGGATAGAGAGATGAAGGGCTGCGGGAGGATGCATGAGGAGGAGCGATGAGGGAGGGAGGGATAGGGATAGGGAAAGGGAGGAGCTGAAGGAGGAGGATGAGGATGAGGACGAGGAGGAGGAGGAGGCGGGAGGAGGAGAGAGGAGGGAAGAGGCAGGCAGGGAGGGATGAGACGAGAGCCGAGGGCCGAGGGAGGAGGGAGGCAATGATGCGGGAGGGAGGGAGGGAGGGAGGGAGGATGGGGAGGATAGGGGGGAGGGAGGCTGGGGAGGGAGGGAGGGAGGAAAGTCGGACGGGGTAGAGGATGAGTCGAGTGGCTGGGGCCGCGCATGGCGGCTCGGCGGCCCCTCCTCGCGCGGCAGGGCCGGGAGCCCACCGCCACCGCGGAGGAGCGGCTGAGGGCGGAGGATCTGCCACCGCCTGTCGCCGCCTCTCGCTCTTGGTCTCTCTGGCTCTTTGGTCTGCCTCTGGGGAGGGAGGGGGGAGGGAGGGGAAGGGAGGGGAAGGGAGAGCGAGGGAGGGGGAGGGAGGAGGGTCGAGGAGGAGGAGGAGGAGGAGGAGGAGGAGGAGGAGGAGGACTCACGACTCAAGACGTGCCGAGGCCCGTGCGCGGGGGCCAAGTCCGAGAATAGAAGCGATGCGACAGACGACGACGACGGCGACGACAACGAGGTGGCACTACCTCCCAGGCCGCCGAACCGTGCGGCCAGGCTCAGGAGTGGAAGAGCAAGCGCGCTTTCCAGAGAGCGATGAGGAGGAGGAGGAGGAGGAGGAGGAGGAGGAGGAGGAGGAATATGATGATAATGATGGTGATGATGCTGATGTTGTTGCTGATGCTCATGCTGATGCTGATGCTGATGCTGATGATGATGGTGATGATGATGATGATGATGATGATGATGACGAGGATGAGGATGAGGATGACGATGATGATGCTGATGATGCTGATGATGCTGATGATGCTGATGGTGATGATGATCATGCTGGTGATGATGGTGATGACGAAGGTACTGATGATGATGCTGATGATGCTGATGATGAATCTGATGCTGATGACGCTGATGACGCTGATGACCATGACGATGATGATGCTGATGATGATGATGTTGATGATGATGGTGATGCTGCTGATGATGACGACTAGGAGGAGAAGGAGGAGGAACTGTCAAATTTGGAGGCGTAGGACGGATGTTGGTACTTCGGCTGCTGCTGCTGTTGTTGATGATGACCATGATGGTGTTGACGATGCTGATGACGATGATGATGATGCTGATGGTGGTGGTGGTGGTGGCGATGCTGCTGATGATGATGAGGATTATGGTACTGATGATGCTGATGATTATGGTGATGATGATGCTGCGGCTGGTGAAGGTGACTATGATCGTAGTGATGATGCTGATGATTATGTTGAGGATGATGGTGATGATGTCGATGCTGATGGTGATGATGCTGCTGCTGATTCTGATGATGGTGATGGTGATGATGATGCTGATGATGCTGATGATGGTGCTGCTGCTGATGATGGTGCTGATGCTGATGATGTTGATGATGATGGTGATGCTGCCGAATGTACTGCTGGTGATGCTGTTGATGCTGATGGTGGTGACGATTATGATGATGATGATGATGATGATGATGATGATGATGATGATGATGATGATGATGATGATGATGATGATGATGATACTGATGATGATGCTGATGATGATGATGACGCTGATAAGGCTGCTGCTGATGATGATGGTCACAGGGGGTGCGTGCACAGTAATGGCCTAGCAGGGTTTGGGTTGTCGGTCTCATCGGTCCACATTGTTGTTGCTCCGCAGTCATCCAGGCTCTAGAGTTTCTGATACCGCATGCAGTCGGTGATCGGGGTCCTCTTGGCCGCTCTGACCATCATCCCCCGCGAAGCGGCCGAGCGGCAGTGGGCCGCGGGCCCTGCAATTCCCCCTTCGGACTGCGGCTCCTGGGGGTCGCCGCCAGCGCCGTCGCGGGTGGAGGTGGCCTGCGCCGACGCAGTGGTCCAGCCCGACGTGCTAGAGGAGGTGATTCGACGCCTCAAGGCGGAGACGTGCGAGTGCAGGACTGTTGAGTTCGACACAAAGCTGATCGCAGTCACCGCGCTGGCGCTGTGTACGGGTCATGGTTTCATCTTTGTGCTGTTCCTCTTCGGGCGTTGGTCTTGCCCCCTTTTGCGATGGCGCTCGTCGCGGCTCGTCGCCCTCTCCGCCTCGCGGACGCAGGAAGGCTTCTTTCGGTGCAGGAGTTGTCGAGTAGTCTACGGCCAGGTCGGCTGATGGCTATCAAGTATGCCGGAGAGGACCTGTGGCACGAGAGGGTTGCTATGTGTCCTGGGCTTCGCAGCGCTGAGGGCCTCGTCGCTAGCTCGTGGGTCCTCACTCCCGACGGGGATTTCTACGAAGAGGATGTGCCGATGGAGGCGGGCGAGGGCGAGCGGCTGATGCTGCTCGATCTGGCGGGAATTTGCCCTCGCGCCCTGCGAGGGAAGTCCTACAGGTTCGCGGATGGGGCATATCCTGCCGATGACCGTGTCCGACACGAGGCCCAGCAGGCTGCGGCTCGGATGCGGTCAGTGGGACAGGAGCCGCCCGCTCACACGCACTACATGACCGTGGAGGGCCAGCTTGCTCCGCTGCCTGGCTTTGGGCGGCGGCTTCGACGGGGAGGCGGTGGACCTGCTGCCGCATTTGGCGGGGCCGCCACGCCCCCGCTGCCGCTCCCGTCAGAGGCTCCCGCGGCGGAGAGCGAGGGGCCCCCAGAGGCCCGCGACGTGGGGGCGCTTGTCCTGGCTGCGCTGCCCGAGCGCTCCGCTCTTCGTGACGGCCTGGTGTGGCTCATCACCGAGAATGCCGAGGGCCACGAGGCCATAGGCATGGAGGTGACGCCGCGTGCTGGGGGCGTCATCGTGACGTCGACCGACGGGCTCGTTCACATGCACGGCACCTTCTTGCGTGTCCAGGCGGTGGCCAGCAGCGAGCGCGTGGAGTTTGTGAAGGGGCCCCGTGCGCGATGCGGTGGCGCGGCTTCGGCGGCAGGCCCTTCGGCGCTTCGCGCTCGGGCCGCCGACGAGATGCCCGCCCGGGACGACGACGCGCGCATCCTCTGGGTCGACTACGATGAGGTGGGCGAGAGGTTCAAGACCTGGAGGGCGGCCGTCCAAGAAGGCAGGGAGGAGCATCACCGCAGCAGAGGTCCAG
Source organism: Prorocentrum cordatum (assembly GCA_963575745.1). Lineage (NCBI taxonomy): Eukaryota > Dinophyceae > Prorocentrales > Prorocentraceae > Prorocentrum > Prorocentrum cordatum. Next base: position 169,262 of record CAUYUJ010014160.1, read on the forward strand.
GGGCCTCCTGGAGCCCTCCACCTCGCTCGGCACACGGAGCGCTACGAAGGCGACCCGCGACGGTGGTGGCAGGAGTTCGCCCGCGGCAACGGCATCTCGAAGACAGATCGGAGAGCTTCAAGCTGTTCGGCGAGTACGACCAGCTCAACCTTGGCGCGTCGGCGGGCATCGAGAAGATGGTTCGGCGGATGCTGGGCGTGATCGACGCCTACTCCGCAGGCAGCGGGGCCCCTTCGTGGCGCGTGGCGGCCGCGTGCGAGGGCGAGGCCAACTACGGGGGCGCCATCGCGCCAGCTGCGCGCAAGTGGGGCATCAACAAGTTGAAGGATCAGAACGAGATCTAGAGCACTCGGACGCGCCAGCTGCGGCCTGCGGCAGAGGGCGATGGCGCCGAAGGCGGCCACGGCGCCGCCGACGGGGGCCGAGGCCGCAGACGCGGCGACGCAGGTCGGGGCGGGCGGGGCGGCCAGGGCTCCCCTGCCCCGAAGGATGGTTGACTCGGATGACGGGTCGTAGACAGGCCCTCCACGCCGCGGCCCGCTGAAGGTGGAGGATTTTCGGGCGCTGAGGCGCCCTCGCCTCCTCGAGCGGTTCCGCTGGCCCTTCCTCGGCGCGAACCTGTTCCCGCTGCTGGCGGCAGACGTCTCGGGCGCCATCGTGCCCGTGGCCATGTTCGACAGTTAGTGGCTAGTTGGAATGCATTTAATTGGCTTGCGAAAGCCGACGCCCGCCAACCGTCTGACGCCCGAGGGCGACCTGGCTCCGCCGGCTACGACGGCGACGGGCCCTTTTCGGGGGGCGGCGCCCAAGCAGGATGAGAACCTGGTTTGCCTGGAGGCGCTGGCGGAGCTCCGGGCGCGGGTGGGCGCTCGGGACTTCCACAGGCCGCCAGAAGCGGCCCTTCGGGAGTTTCTCTGTGACAAGGCGTCTGGCTACAGGATGGGCGCTTGTTCGACTGCGCTCGCGCCGTGCCAGCGCGGTTGGGCCCCCTTGCTCGAGGGGGGGGCCAGCGCCCCCAACGTCGGAGTTCGTCGGGGACCGTGGCCGACGATACCTGGAGGGCGCAGGAGAGCGCGTGCTGGATCCCGCTGCCAGCAACATGTTCGATGATGGTACTGGGCGATGCTACGTCGACCCCCAGCCCCCCAGCAGCCCGACGGCCTACGCCCGCTTTGTCCGCGACCTGAAGGCTGGGAACACGCTGGTCTTCGGCGCTTGGGCTCGCTAGAAGAGCGGGAAGCTCCGCCTCATTCTCGACGCGAGGCGCGCCAACAGGCGCTTCGCGCCTCCGCCTCGGGTCGACCTCCTGATGGCCGAGGGCCTCGACCGCGTCGTGGTAGAGCTTCCCGACGGACAGGGCTAATATTCCCTCTACTGCGGCACGGCGGATGTTCAGGGCGCTTTTCACAGGATGGGCATGCCGACCTGGCTCTCCCGCTGGCCCGGGCTGCCGCCCGCCCGCGCCGCCGACGTCGGGCCCCAGGAGACCCTCGACGGCCACGTCGGGCCAGACGAGATGGTGATCCCGATGCCTCGGCGCCTGCCCATGGGCTTCTCTTAGAGTCTGTTCCCGGTGCAGGACGTCGACGAGGAGGTCGCCAGCCAGATCCGGGAGCGCGGCGAGCTGCTCCGTGACAGGGGCCAGCCTCTGGTCCCCACCCTGCGCGGTGACGACGCCTCGAAGACGAGGCACTGCATCTACGTGGACAACGTCGGGGTCTTCGGGTCGGACGGCAGCGTCGCGGCGGCCAAGTTGGAGAAGGTCTGCGCGGCCTTCGAGGCGAGGGGCCTCGCCGTGCACGACGTCCGACTCGGGCGTCGAGGCGCTCGGCGCGCTGCTGGGCGGTCGCCGCGGGCGCGCGCGGCTGACGGCGAAGCGCTTCTGGCGCGTGCGAGGCGCTCTTCTGGCCTTGGCCGGGCGGCGCCGCGCCTCTGGGCGGCGGGTGGAGGTCATCGTGGGCCGCGCCACCTTTTGCGGGTTGGTGGGGCGCGAGACGCTGTCGGTGTTTGCGACGGTCTACCCGTTCATCAGGAAGCACTGCGACCAGCCTGTCGCCCTCTGGCCGATGGGGGCCGCCGACCTGAGAGCCTTTGCGGGGCTCGTGGCGCTGCTGGTCTCTAGTTGGGAGCCCGACTGGAACCCGCTGGCGGTGGCCACGGACGCTTCGGAGACGGGCTGCGGCATCTGCTCCCGCTGGTTCGACGCCCGCGGCGTCGCGGCGGGCGACCGCTGCCGCAAGCGCGACCGCTACCTCGCCGCCGACCACGCGTGGGCCCGCGCGGCAGCTCTTGGGGACGGCGTGCCTCCTTCGGAGCCGCTGGGCGTCGAGGGATGCCTGGGCCGCGAAAGGCTACTCGCTGACCCTAGCTTCGCCGAGGTGCCCAAATTCATGACGGAGGAGTCCGAGTGGGCGGTCGTCGGGGGCTGGAGGTTTCGCCAGCCAGAGGACGCCGTGGCCCTGGAGGCCCGCGGCATGCTGCGGGGGCTGGAGAGGGTGAGCCGCGCCAGGTTTGGTCGCAACATTCGCCAGCTTCTTTTTGCAAGTAATTTGGGGCTCGTGCTCGCCGCGGGCAGGTGGCGTTGTCGGAGCTTCCAAATTATCGTCGCTTTGCGCAGGATGGCCGCGCGGTGCCTCGGCCGCAACATCCACCGTTCTGTTCGTTGGATTGCGCCATAAAAGAATCCCGCTGATGCCCCTCCCGTTCGTTTCAGTCAAAGACGAGTGCAGCCGGGAGTTCAGAGGCCGATGTTGGCCGCCCCCATCCCTGCAAGCGCGCCCCCCGCGACGTAAACCAGACCCTTGGAAGGGGCGGGGGGGCCCAGGCACCAAAGGGACCTACAACGCATGTTCTTTCGAAAAGCCCTGTGTAGGCCCCTGTGCGCTCCCGGGTTCCGCCAGTTTGAGCCGCGCCACGTCAATGGCCCTCGAGGCCCCTCAAGTGAAAACGACGAGACGCTATCAGCAGCGCCTCGCCCTGCCCCCGTAGACGTTTCGGCTCGAGCCTCTTTTCATGCAGCCGAGCCCCTTTTACATCGGGTGTCAGAGTTCGAGTGCTAGACCCGTCTCAGCCCCAAGCGGTGCTGGCCTGTGGCCCCGGTCGGAAGCGGCGCCTCCGCGGCTCGCGGGGCCCGCCCGCATCTCGGCGACCGCATTTCCCGAGTGCTAGAGGGCAGCGAAGCGCTCGGCGTCAAAGCCTTGGCCCGCAACGCCAGCCAGCCAGGCCTCTCGGAGGCCGAGGCGCGCCACCTGCCGGAACAGCTGCGGGCCCTGATCAGCTCCGACCCGCATTTCTTAGAGGCCTCGAGCTCCGAGAGCGAGGAGGACAGGCCGCTGGGCCACCTCGCGGCCCCTGCTCAGAGCCGCGTGCCCCGTCGGGCCAGGAAGGGATCCCTCGCGAAGCTGCTGGAGCCGCCCGCGGCCCCCGAGCTGCCCCACTTGACCTTGGGAGAGCACGCCGCGGTGAGGCCGCGCGCCGAAACCCAGTGCGCCCGAGAGGTACACCAGTTCAGCGTCTTCGCCAACATGAGTCGAGTGACCGACATCCCGCTGGAAGCCCTGGATGACCTTTTGGTGCAGTTCATCGACCGACAGATCAGGCAAGGGGTCACGGCTGCGCGATGCATGACGTTGCTGGCAGGCGTGGCGCACGCACAACCGAAGGCAGGGGAGCAGGGCCCCCGCTCGCTACAACGCAGCTGGCGGGCGCTCAAAGGGTGGCAGAACCTGGGTCCTTCAACGTCAAGGCTGCCAGAGGCGTGGCCCATCTGGCGCGCAGTGGTGAATAGGCTCTGCAGCCTACGCCGTTTCGACATGGCCCTGTTCATCTGCCTGACGTGGAGCACGTGCGCGAGGCCGATCCAATCGATGGCCCCCAAGCCCGAGTATCTGCATGCCCCCAGTCGGATTGCGACCTACTGGACCGCCCAACGCAACCCCGAGATCGAGGGCGCCCCCTCGAAGGCCAACGAGTTCGACGTGACTATCGGGCTGGACCACGACTGGCGGGGCGACCTTTCCCCGGCGCTGGAGGCCCTCAAGTCAAGCCCCCCTGGGCAGAGGGCTCGGGCTTTCAGCTATCCCCGGCTCGCGGCCACAGTGCAGAAGGTCTCGCGGGACTTGGGTTTCAACGCGGTGGTGTGCCAGGCCAGGCACAGCGGCGCCAGCTCGGACATGGCCACCCGCAGGCGAACGCTTGCAGAGGTCAAGAAGCGAGGGGGCTGGAAATCCGACCGCTCCGTCGTTCGGCGCGAGAAGGGAGCCCGTCTCGGCGCGACATGGATGGCGCACCCGCCGCGTTCCCGCTCACACGCGGTAGAGTGCGAGGAGAAATTCGTGGAGATGTTGGTGCGCGGCCGCGTGCTGCCAAAGCCCGCTTTGCACTGGTAATGAATGAGCGGCGGCTGTTTGTGCTCGTGATAAGATGCCGCTTCAGCATGCCATCTCCAATTGCCAAGTGCGGTTTCTATGTCAGACTCACTGAAGACGAACATGTCTCACAGTTGCTTTCTTTCAGGCTTCGCGCGGATATGAGGCTCGGAAAGATATGGGCTGTCGCGGCTCCAGTCTTCAATGGCACTCCGTCCACAGGTCTAGTGCGCGTGATGTCAGAGGCGGCCAGATTAGGGCTGTCATCAGTGATCAGTTCTTGTAGTTCCGACAGTGCTCGTGTAGCAGCGCGATTTCCGACCATGCAGTGTACGCAGCACGTTTCGCACATGTGTAGGTACCGTGGTGCATCCAGACTCAACGTCAGTTCTCTGGTCTGTAATATCTTGTCTGCCGACACCAACCGCCTCGGGCTTCGGCGCCCTGGCGTTAGATCCAGAGACGGCCATAGGACACATATCCCCCGCCCGCGCTTGTGTGAACTGGCGCCCCATAGTTTCCAGGAGGCTGTAGTTTTCACCGTTTTAAGCCCGCTTCGGGCTCGATGCCTTTCTGTGTGAACAGCTTCTGTTTGGGGGATCTGTTTTGGGCGTGGTTTGAGCGAGAGGCGGTCAGGATGTCCGCGTCCCGCCCTCGGATCCGAGTCGCTTTGACGAGCGAGCTTAGTAGAGAGAGCACTACCCCGCTAAAAACCAAGGGTGCGTCATGGGGTGCGGGCAAAGTAATGCCTTAGCAGGGTTGTCTTGTCGGTCCCATCCATCCACATTGTTGTTGCTCCGCAGTCATCCAGGCGCCCCTCCCTTTCGAGCCGCCTCGGCTCGTCCGCCCTTTTTCTCTTCTTCGCCTGGGTGTGGTTTCAGCGAGAGGCGGAAGGATGTCCGCCTCTCGCCCTCGGATCCGAGTCGCGTTGGCCAGCGAGCGTCGTAGAGAGAACAGTTCCCCGCTAAAAGCAAAGGGTAAGTCATGATCATGATGCTGATGATGATGATGATGATGATGATGATGATGATGATGATGATGATGATGATGATGACGCTGCTGATGATGATGGTGATGCTGCTGATGATGACGATGATGACTAGGAGGGGGAAGAGGAAGAGGAACTAGCGAAGTTGGAGGCGCAGGACGGATGCTGCTGCTGCTGGTGTTGCTGCTGTTGTCGCTGCTGATAACCATGATTGTGTTGATGCTGATGGTGCTGATGATTATGGTGATGATGCGGCTGGGGCTAATGGAGGTGACTATGATGGTAATGCTGTTGAGGATGATGATGATGATGATGATGATGATGATGATGCTGCTGCTGTTTATGATTATGGTGATGACGATGATGCTGATGATGGTGCTGGTGCTGATGATGATGGTGGTGCGGGTGATGATGATGGTGATGACGAAGGTAATGGTGAATATGATGATGCTGATGCCGGTGCTGATGATGATGATACTGATGATGGTGGTGATGACGAAGGTACAACTGATGATGCTGATGATATTGACGGTGATGATGGTGACGATGACGATGATGCTGATGGTAACGATGATGCTGCTGCTGATGATGATGACGGTGATGTTGATGATGATGACGACGATGACGATGACGATGCTGCTGATGAGGATGATGATAATGGTGATGAGGAGGAGGAGAAGGAGGAGCGAGGAGGAGAAGCGAGGAGAAGAAGAGCGAGAAGGAGGAATCTGATGATGATGGTGATGATGCTGGCACTGATGCGGTTGCTGATGCTGATGCGGATGTTGATGTTGATGCTGCTGATGATGATGATGATGGTGACGAGGATGATGATGCTGATGATGATGATCATGCTGATGATGATGGTGGTGACGAAGGTACTGATGATGCTGGTGATGATGCTGATGATGCTGATGCTGATGGCGATGCTGATGATGCTGATGATGCTGATGATGACGACGATGATGCTGCTGATGATGATGGTGATGCTGCTGACGATGAGGGGGAGGAGGAGGAGAAGGAGGAGGAACTGGCGAGGTTGGAGGCGTAGGACGGATGTTGGTACTTCGGTTGCTGCTGTCGCTGCTGATGACCATGATAGTGTTGACGATGATGATGATGATGATGATGATGATGATGATGATGATGATGATGATGATGATGATGATGATGATTATGATGATGTTGCTGATGATGATGACGATGCTGATGGTGGTGGTAGTGGCGGTGCTGCTGCTGATGATGATGATATTGAGGATGCTGCTGCTGCTGATGATGATGATGCTGATGAGTATGGTGATGATGATGCTGAGGCTGATGAAGATGACTATGCTGGTGATGATGATGGGGATGATGTTGAGAATGATAGTACTGTTGATGATAATGGTGGTGATGATGATGATGCTGCTGTTTATGATGATGGTGATGATGTTGATGATGCGGATGATCGTGATGATGTTGATGATGGTGCTGCTGATGATAATGATGATCATGATCATGATACTGATCATGATCATGATTATGCTGGTGGTGCTGATGATGATGCTGATGCTGATGATGGTGGTGATTGCGAGGGTACTGATGATGATGTTGATCATGATGATGATGCTGATGATGCTGATGATGATGCTGATGGTGATGAAGGTGATGATGATCATGATCATGATGATGATCATGATGATGTTGCTGGTGATGATGATGATGGTGATGCTGATGATGATGCGCTTGCTGATGATAATGATGATGATGACGATGATGATGACGATGATGATGATGATGATGATGATGACTAGGAGGAGAAAGTGGAGGAGGAACTGGCGAAGTTGGAGGCGTCGGACGGATGCTGCTACTGCGGCTGCTGCTGCTGCTGCTGGTAACCATGATGGTGTTGATGATGATGATGATGATGATGCTTATGACATTGCGGATGATGATGGGTATGATGATGGTGGTGCCGCTACTGATGATGATGATGCTGAGGCTGATGAAAGTGATGCTGAGGATGATGATGCTGACGATACTGCTGATGGTGTTGATGATGATGATGTTGATGATGATGCTGATGGTGCTAAGTATGATACTGATGATAATGCTGATGATGATGCTGCTGATGATGATGATCATGCTGATGATGATGATGATGATGATGACGATGGTGCTGCTGATGATGGTGTTGATGTTGATGATGATGCTGACGATGATAATAATGATGATTATGCTGACGACGATGATGATGATGATCATGTTGTTGATGATGATGGTGCTGATGATGATGATGATGATGATGATGATTAGCATCATACTGCTGCTGCTGATGCTGCTGATGATGATGATGGTAATGCTGCTGCTAATGGTGATGATGATGATGATGCTGATGTTGCTTATGTCCATGATGATGATGATGATGATGACGCTGCTGATGATGATGATGAGGATGATGATAATGATGACGGTGACGCTGATGATGATGATGATGATGATCCTGATGATGGCGATGATGATGACGTTGATCATGCTGATGAAGGCGACGATGACGACCATAGTGACGATGATGGTGGCGACGGCGACGACGATGATGATGAGGATGATGATGATGACGATGATGGTGATGGTGGTGGTCATGATGATTACGATGATAATGGTGATGACGATGATGATGATGATGCTAATGATGATTGACGAAGGCGATGATGATGCTGGTGATGATGATGACGATGATGAGTATAGTCATGCTGCTTCTGATGATGGCTATGAACACGATGATGATGATGATGATGATGATGATGATGATGATGATGATGATGATGACGAGGATGATGATGATGATGATGATGATGATGATGATGATGATGATGAGGCTTATGACGTTGCCGATGATGATGGTTCTGGCGGTTGTGACCGTGGTCGTGTTGATAATGATAATAATGATATTGATGATGATGATGATGGTGTTGATTGTGGTGATGGTGTTGATGGTGAATGATGCTGGTGGTGGGGACGCTGCTGCTGCTGATGATTACGTTGGTGATGTCGATGAAGAGTATGTTGATGATGGTGGTGGTAGTCAGGATGATGATGATGATGATGATGCTGCTGATGATGATGTTGACGACGATGCTGATAGTGATGGCGATGGTGATAGTGGTGATTATGATGATGATGATGATGATGATGATGATGATGATGATGATGATGATGATGATGGTGGTGGTTCTGTCTAGGAGGTTGGTAATTCTGAGATCCATGATGGTGACGACGATGAGGATTTGATGATAATGGTAATGGTGGTGGTGGTCTCAGCTCTTGCGAGCACGTCGGAGGTGTTTTCTTTGGCGTGACCACGTCCGTGCCCGCGACAGCAAACCCCATCCTCCTGCCATACACACAAGCGACAACTTGCCGAGGTCCGTGCGAATTTCTTGGATCGGTGCTGAACCCCCTGCCCCGACGCGCGGGAGCGGCGCCGAAGGCGCCGCCGCTGGAGGGCTCAGCGCAGATCGAAGCAATTCGCGCGGAACTCCGAAGGTTTATGTTCATGCAGTTTTTCCCCAATACGGTCAGCCCGCATAGCAAGGATCGGCAACTCTCCCAAGGGTACCCCTTGCATCCTGGCCTCCTCGGTCCATCCCTGGCCGCTTTCGTTGGCCGCGCCCCGCTCGCAGAGTGTCGACATGGCCTTCCAAGCCCCTTGCATCCTTACAGTCAACGCGCCTAGTAAGGACGCGCGCCTTCATCTAGGGTGCCCTTGTATCCTTGCCTCTGCGGCCCGTCCTTTTGCGTTCTCACTGGTCGCCCTCCGCCCAACAAATCCCAACTTCGGTCTCCCAGCGTCTTGCGTCCTTACCACTCGTCCTTCATACACGTTTTGACTGTATCTTCCACCCTTCTGATACGGGCTGGCAGCATCGCTTCGCTAGGCCGAAGAGTCCCACGGGCGGGACGCGGGGGCCCCAGACCGCCCGGTCTGGCGGCCGTTTCGCCTCGGACTTCCGCACGGTGTATTCGGGAAGCGTGCTCTCGCCCCAAAGCTGGCTACATGTTTTGCCCAGACGGCCACGATCCCCTGAGGGGCTCGCTACGCCTGCCCCCTCTTTCGGCCGCGTCCTCCTCCTGCTCCCCCTCTTGCATGGTGGCACACTTTGCCCTGACGGCACCCCCGTGTAGGCCCTTCCGCCAGCGCAGACTTCCCTTGCCTCGCCGCCGACGCAGGAGTGTTTTGTCCAGACGGCCACGACCCCCTGCGCAACATGAACTGCAGGTGCACACGGCCGTGCTTTCGCCCCTGTCCCGCCTGTCAGCGTCCCCAGGAATCCCCAGGAATGCCTGCGACTGCACGTTCTCATTCGTCGACCCCTCCTCCTCGACCCGCCTCTTCACCTTTGTTGCATTGCTGCCTTTTGTTGGGTGCTTTGCTGGGGTGCTTGGTTCTTCGACCTCCTCCTCCGCCTCCCCCACTCCTCCCAGAGGAGACGCTCGCGAGTGTCTCGGAGATGACCGAGCAGTTCATCCTGCGGCGTACCAACAAGCTGAACGCCAAGTACCTTCCGGCGACTGCCCCCCCCCCCTGGCGCCCCGCGCGGATGACGGCATGGGGAGCGGCTGCGGACGGGAAGAATCGGGCACAGCCCAGGGGGTCACCACTGATCAGGGAGGCTACGGACTCACCACAAGAATCGAGGATCGAAGATGAGGAGACAGAGAGGATCGAAGCTCGAGAAGGTTCTGGACTCTCTTGGGCGTCTCGGGGAGTCCCGGGAGATCCCCGGGGGGGCCAGCGGTCAGTTGCCTGGGGGGACCGGGGGGGGGGACGACTCGGGATGAGAAGCTGCAGTCCCAGGGGAAGGCGCCAGGGCCCGAGACCAGGCTCCACCATGACCCGCCTGGCTCCATGCCAAAGCAGGCCGAGGACGGGGGGGGGGGGGCAGAGGGACCCTTTACCCCTCCCATCCACGCAGCCCTCACCGTGGCATTGGGGTCCCTGTCTGTTCGCCAAGTTGGGCGCTGGATCGGGCCTTGATCGCCAGCCGTTGTCTGCAGTGCCTGGCCCATCGTCTGCTGCACAGGAGAGACGGGACGATATGGGCCCAGGCAATGCTCGCAGTGAGCTCGGGCGGACGGAAGACGCACACAGTCGAGCAGCGCCATGCAAGAAAGAGGCATGAGGGCGAGGAGGAGGAGGAGGAGGGGGAAGAGGAGGAGGAGGAGGAAGAGGAGGAAGAGGAGGAGGAGGAAGAGGAGGAGGAGGACGACGAAAAGGGATGAGGACCATGAGGAGGAGGAGGAGGAGGAGGAGGAGGAGGAGGAGGAGGAGGAGGTACGGTGGGGCGTTGGTTGAGGACTGTGCTCAGGAGGCTTCAGACCCTGGAGGATTTCTGATCTGATGAGGGCAGCGGTAATATCCGGCCACTCCACGATTGGAAATCCACCGGCTTCCAGACCCTGGATTTCTTGTCCAATGGTTCCTTACCCAATGCCCTCGCCGTAGGAGGATGCAGGAGGAGAAGGAGGAGGAGGAGGAGGAAAAGGAGGAGGAGGAGGAGGAGGACGACGACGACGAAGACGATGACGACGAAGACGATGACGACGACGACGACGCCGACGCTGACAACGACAAAGGGGGAGGCAGGAGGATGGAGGAGGAAATGTAAGTGGGTGGGGCCAAGGGACAGCCCAGCGGGGCGCTCCACTTGAGCACCCCCTTCCTGCGACCCACCCCTGGCCTCTCCCTCTCAAGCTTTTTCGCTACCCCTCCGCCTCACCCTTTGCCCTCCTCTTTCCCATCCAGGTTCGCGAATCGAGGTTCGGGGATCAAGGGCAAACGTTTCTTATGGGAGAATAATCCCGGGGAGGCTTGTCCAAGAGGGGCTGTCCCGTGGGGTTGTCCAGATCCCCGCTGGGTTGTCCAAGGGGCTGTCTGGGGTGGGTCGTTTTTGTCATCATTAATCAGCATGGGTTGGCCGGGTTGTCCGAGGGGTTGTCCGGGGATTCGTTTGACCGGACTCTGTTTCATGGAACATACGTTCTCCGTTCGGTTCGAGCCTGCAGAGGCCTTCTAAGGCCCCCATGGGGGAATCCCTCCCCCCACTCGGCGGCGTGGCCTTCCGAGAAAGGCTTCCCCAGGGGCCTCTCGGGAGATGTTCCGGGGGGCATGGCCCAGGCCGAACTAAGCGCAATAGTCGATCCGCAGGACAAGCCTGGGAAAGTGTGGGGAATGGAGGACAAGTCGAAGCTCCAGAAAATCTGGCGAAAGATCTCGGGACTCCTGGGGTTTGTGCTCATCTGGTCCATCTTGTGTGCCCCGGGGCGCGGCCTCGGGGGCGGCCCTCGCCGGCCCCCATGGGAAGTGGTCCGGACCTCGGGGGCCCACGCGTGGAAGAAGTTGGAGCGGCCAGAGGTCTGGGAAGTCCTCCCGCCGATATGGGCAAGCAAGAGGAACCCTTGGCAGCACGCCCCCCTCCCCCCCATTTCAAGAGTTGGCCTCAAGCATTCGGCAGCACAGGCGGGAGAGGACAAAAACAAGTGGAGCCCCCAGGGCCTCCAGGAGGCCGAAGCCGACCTCGAAATTGGGGAACGGGGGGGGGGGGGGGCGAACGCGGGGTCGAAGACGAATAGGGTCCACTTTTTTGTCCCCTCACCGTCCCCCCCCTTCGCCCAGCCCCTGCTTGTGCGCGTGCGCCACCGGCCGTCCTCCCGCGGCCGGGGCCGCCGAGGCAGGGGGCGCTTTTTGGCTTCGCAGTGGGCCCGGCAGGGAGGAAGTGCAGGACTTCGGGATGCGCTGAGGTGCTCTTCGGGTTAAGTCGGGCCTGTCCCTCGACAAGGGGACGATTCCAAAATAGTCAAATAAAAAAGAGCTGGGGACGATTCTTCTACTATTTTTGATCCTTTTGGGGTATTCTTTGGCTATCTTTTATTTTTCGTCCAAGATCCGCCTGTAGGGGTGGCAGGCCCGACCCAAGGGATGCGCTGAGGTGCTCTTCGGGGGGTCCCGCTGTTGCCGCTGGCAGAGAGCCCCATGGTCCAGCCCGGGGAGGAACTCCTGGCGTGTGGGAGGTGGGCAGAGCCCCCGCCGTGCCAAGGCTATCCTCGACTTGCCTGAGGTCGGCCCTGTCCCCCTGCAGGGGGATCTTGCGCGAAAAATGAAAAAGATTCCAAACATATCCCTTAAAATTATCCCTAATAGTTTAAAACATGTCCCCATAGCATTTTTCGACTACTTTTGAGTATTCCTCCTGTAGAGGGACAGGCCCGACTTAAGACGTGCCCTTTCTCGCCTCTCGAGAGGCAGCCTGGGGAGGAGCGAGCCTCGCTATCGGGCCCGTCGTCGGAGGCTGACAGGGAGCCCCCTCCCTGCCAAGTCGATTCTCGACTTGCCCTGTCTCGCCTCTCGCGAGGGCGTCGCGGCCGCACCCTTCTGAGGGCCTGCGCACGCCAGGTCGGGTCCCAGGTCGATGTTACATAAAGCTGTTATGCTAAGACGGTGCGGTCGGGAACTTTCGCTTCACGTGTCGCGCCACCAGTTCTGGCACACCAAGCCGCGGCGCGACACGGTACGTAGCCGCGCCCAGTCTTCAAAAGCATCCACGTCCAGAGCTTTTCTCATCCCCTCGCCTCGCGGAGCGGGGCGGCACGCTGTCCGCTTGCAGGGCAGGGCTTATCGCCACCGCCCCCACCGCGATACGCTGAGCAGCAGTTCCGAGGTGATCGTTTTCTAATTCACTGTTTTGCCGATCGGCGCGGGCCCTCGCCCCCCCCCCTCCCATGGAGGAGATCTTTGCTGGTTTTGGCGCCTGTTTCGAGCAGGTGGAACCTCCCCTCCCCCATAGGACGCACTGTTGCAAACAGTGGCGTTAGGCAGAGGTCTGGAGCCAAGCCCCCGCCTCCCCCCCTTTCGCTCAATGTCAAGACGCCGAATAACAAAAACGCTCACAACTCAGAGCCCGCAGCGCCGCCATTCGAAGAAGACAAAACTGCATTAGCATAAGCTTTACGAGCTCCGCGCTGATTTCTTGGATTTGCGCTGGGCTCCCCCAGAGGCGCCTCCGGCGCCGCCCCTGGCGCGCCCTGCGCGCAGGGGAGGGGGGTCCAGCGTCAAGCCACGAAATCCGCGCGGAGCTCCGACAGTTTACGCTTCTTCTTGAGCGCTTCCTTCCTGCAGTCATGGCGGGAACCTGCCGTGCCCCGAAGGCATTCTCCGCGCCGCGCCGTCCCGGATCCCCGGGCCCCGCCCGCCGGAAGCGAGCCAGGGCCCCCGAGCCCCGTCCACGAGGGAACCCTTCTGACGTGACGGAGGCGAACGCCAACCCTGCGCCGCAGGAAGGCTCGCGCCAGAGACTGCGCCGTGGATCCCTCGACCAGGGCGGCCCGAAGCCTGGACTGAGGCGGGGTGAAGAGGTTCGCGCCTCGCGCATCGCGCGGCTTCGGGCTGGGGAGGCGGAGGCGCCCTCCCCCAGAGCGGCGGCGCGAGGGCGCGACGAGAATGCGCGCGTCGCGCCCTCGCGGGGAGCGATGCGCGAAGTTTGGCGACCTCGGAAGCTGCTGCCGCGGCCTCCGCGGCCGAGCATCTGCCGCGGCCCCGCTCATGTCCAGATCGTCCTGCTCTCGCTTCTTGCTCGCGCCGGCCATCGCTTCGCGCATCGCGTGGCAGCCTCTTCCCGAGCGGCGGCGTGCGTCGCCTCCGACCACGCCCGAAGGCGTGAGCGCAGGGATCCTCGCGTGCCCAGGCGAAGCAGCTCTACAATGTTTTCGTGCTGCCGACCGCCTTCCAGCGCAGGCTCTATCACAAGTTCCTGAGGTCGACCGAGGCGCGCAACGTGCTGGAGGGGAACGCGACCTGGGCGTGCTCGAGCGGCGCTGGAGCGTCGGCGTGTCCTCGTCCTCCTCGTGCTCCTCCTTGTCGTGCTGCTCGTGCGCAACCTTCTCGTCCTCTGTGTCCTATTTCTGCTCATCTCTCTCTCTCTCTCTTTCTCTCTTTCTACCTCTCTCTCTCTCTCTCTCCTCCTCTCCCTCCTGCCCCCGTCGGTATCGTCGTCGTCCTCCTCTTTCCCTCCCTCCTGATCCTCACCCTTATCCAGTCCCTGCCATCCTCCTTCTCCCTCCCTCACCCCCCGATTATTGTTCTTGCCCCCCCCGCTCCTCCCCCTCCTGAAACAGTGGCGATATCCACGATTCGGCGATTTCAGAACTCCAGGTTCACTGCGCGGACACTGTCGCACAAGCTACCCGCATAGGGCCGCACGTGAGCACCTCCTCTGTCACGTGGCGCGGCGCGCTGGTGGTCTGAGTAAGCCGCCGTGTTCGTTTCCAGCTCATGAGCTCCCGCTGGTGCATGGCATCGGTTCTTGCTGGCCTTCTGGGGGACGGATGGTTCACACGCTTCTCCTCTGGAATTGGATCCGTTGCGTTCTTCTGTTGCTGGCTGCTGCTCTGGTCGGGATGCATTCGCATGTGGCATCGCCACAGCATTTATGCGCGAGCGAGATCGGCGAGAGAGAGAGAGAGAGAAGAAGAGCAAGTGTGAGCGCGCGTGTGTGTGTGTGTGATTGTGTGGTTTGCGTGTGCGTGTGAGTTTGTTTACGCATGTGCGTGCACGCACTGGTGCACCCGAGCGCATTTGTTCTGCTCTCAACGACCTGGCCAGTTCGGTGAGTGTGTGTGTATGCATGTCTGTGTGAGAGAGAGGGTAAGGGTACGTACGTGCTCGTGCGCGCTTGTGTGTTTGCGTGAACTTGGGGGCACGGAGAGTATGGAGCCTAGCCCACTGCGGCGCAACACCCGAGCCAGGTGACCCTCAACCGGACTGTTCTTTGCACCATCAAGAAGCTCATGAGCCTAGTCAATCATCCTTTCCTGGTTCGATCGGCCACGCAGCGGCTAGACAAGGGGTTCGACGATGAGGAGACTCGAGCGATGTTTGCGCAGGCGGCTTGGTAGGCGTAGCATGGGGATGGGTTGGCACAGGAGCTTCAACTGGGGGTGCACGTGGCGGCCCTCGGCCCTCACGCACTTGCTTTGTCGCCCTCTTCAGCCACGGAGCCTCGGGCGAGGATTGCTTGCCATCCTGTCTTCTCCAGGTGGTTTCAAGTGATCTGTTCGGCCTGCGATTGGGGGCTCGCCCATGTGACCGACGTGACTTCAATAGTTTTTCAGACGGTTGGGTGGCAAGTTGGGCACGTGCGCCAAGCGTTCTCAAATCATCCCTGAGGTGGACGAGCTCGACCGCGGCGTCCGGACGCAGCAGAAGTCGGTGCACCAGGAGCTGTCTGGGAAGCTCTCTCTCTTGCACGCTCTGCTCGCCGCTCCCTCAGATGCGCATGTCAACTGTGCCAGGGATGCAGTTCAATATTACTTATTCTGAAGTTGTTAAGGCTCCGGGCTTCACACGGACAGCTCCCCGAGGTATTCTTGGCTGGCCTCAAGAGGCCCCCCGAGTAGTCCCAGCTGGCCTCAACAGGCCTCCCGAGTAGTCCAGGGCGGTCTTAACACCTTTCGCCGCCTCCGGCGGCGCCCCTGGGGCGCTCCGCGTCACCAGGTTGATGTGTTGAGACCGCCCTGGACTACTCAGGGGGGGCCTGTTGAGGCCAGCCGGGACTGCTCGGGGAGCCTGTTGAGGCCAGCCGGGACTTCCTAGGGGTGCTGTCTGTGGGCAACCTGAAGCCTTACCATCTGAAGGGCGTCGCTCCCTGCCGCCAGTCTCCTCCTTTGATCGCCCGCGTGGCCGGGTTGGGTTTGCTGGCTGGCCGATTGGCCAATCGGTTGGCAGGTTGTCAACTCGGCTGCTGGATGGATGGCTGTTCTTTTGGTGAGTTCAGAGCCCAGGTCCAAGCTTCCTACAAGGGGTCATGGCCTCGGGAGTGCGACCCCATTGTTTTTTCCACTCGGCACTGTGGCCTTCGGAGCGGGGGCAAGTTTTTGTTGGAAGGATCGTGGCCTTGGCAGCGCGAATACATGAAATGTATGTTCGGTATCGAATGGCCTTCGGCCCACCCAGCCGCCGTGCCTGGGTCGTGCACAAGGGACCTCTTGGAGGCCTGTTGGGTCTCTTAGGACGCGTCTGGGGGCTTCTCGGATGCCTGCTGGAGGTCTCTTGATGGCCTCTCGGAGGTCCCATGGGGTCTCTTTGGGGCGTCTGGGGGGTTGGGGGGGACATCTTGCAGGCCTTTAGCCAGTCTCGGGGACCATCTTTGGTTGAAGGGCTCGACATCTAAGTTCGGTTTCCCCGTTCTGGGTCCCGCTGGGGACATCTCTGGGGCATCTTGAGCCCTCTTGGGGCCGCGGGGGCCGCCTCGGGCGGTCTTGGGGGTCCCTTGGGCCTTTTCTGGATGCTATTAAGTTAAGATTTGGAAGCCGATAATGTTGAATTTTGTATGATGTTAGATATCGGATTAGGCTACAATTTGGAAACCGGTCCTGTGAAATGACGTTGAATGGGTTTTCGATGGAAACCGGTCCTGTGAAATGACGTTTGATTGGCCCCGAGGCCCGAGGTCGCCGCGACGGCCCAAGTGGCGTCCAAGAGGGGCTCCAGGACCGGCCCTCGGACCATCTTCTGCCCCCCTGCTATGCTGGAGTAGAGAAGCGTCGACTCCCGACCGCGCTCCCGAGGCTTCTCGAGAAGTCGCACGGGGATCCTCGGAGACGCCGAGAGATTCCGAGGCCTCGGGCTTCCGAGCACGGCCACGAGCATCTAAACAATGGCACGAGCTCGCAAGCCTGAGGACACTGAACTGTTCGTGCCTGCCAGCGCAGTGGCGGATCAGGATTGGGGGCCTCGGCGGGAGCGCAGACGCATGGTTGTTGTCGAATGATCATGGCCTCAGGAATGCGGATCCAGAGAGTAGTCTTTAAGATCAGGGATCGTGGCTTCGGGAACGCTGGTTCGTCTACAAGGGAGGATGGCCTTGGGAGCGCGGACCAACTTGTTTTTACAAGGGATCCTCCTGCCCTGGGAGCGCAGACCACTTGTTTTGGGAGGGATCTTGGCCTCAGGGGTGCTGGCCAACCGGTTTCTTTTACACGGGATCCTGGCGTCGGGATCGCGCATCCGTTGTCTTGTGCAAAAGATACTGGCTTCAAGGGCGTGGGCATTTTTTACCCGGGATCGTCTTGTCGAGAGGTGTCGTGGCCCTGGGTGCACCCATTATTTTCTACACGGGACCCCAGCCCATAGCCAAGGAAGCGCGGGCTAATAGTTTGTTTGAGGGATCGTGGAGGCGGTTCCATTGTAGCTGTATGTGTCCCATCATTGCCCAGAGATTGACGGAATACACTTCGGGGCTGGTTAAATGTTGTTTCCAAGCCCAGTGGGATCGCGCGTGGTTGGAAGCTTAGATTCATAGGTAAATGAGAAACTGAATCCAGAGAGCATTTTTCTACACACTACATTTCTCAGAGGAAACACGTCGAGCCTTATCGTGATCGTCCACTTCCTCCGCATCCTCCTGCTGCTCCTAGTCCTCCTTCTCCTCTACTTCCTCCTCCCGTTCATATCCCTCTTCCTCCCCCCCACCGCCTCCCCCTTCCTCTTGCCCTCGTCGTCGCCGCCGTCGCCCGCGTCGAGTCCTCACGACGGGATGATTTGGGCTATCGCCAAGGGGCGAGTGAACTCACAATTGGCCCAAGCGCACAAGGTGCGAAAAATCAGGTGTGGTGCCAAATTTTCAGCGCCATGAGCGAATATATTTGGCCACTGACCCGAACCTGAACCGAGAGATTGCTGTCGTCGTCGGGGGTGCGTTAGCTGATCTTCGCCCTGAGGCCCAGCACGTCTTCGTTGTCCTCGTCGCCGCCGTCGTCTCCTTGTCGCCCCTCTCCGGACGCCCTCGCCGTCGTCCTCCTAGTTCGCGTGCCTTGCTTCCGTTAGGCGTCGCCGCCGCGCGTCCTGTATTACAGTCGGTCTACGCTGGATGTGTTCTTAGATTCAGTGTCTCCCGTCGTCAGTCGATCCAGGAAATGTCGATTTTGAGATTCAGTGGCCAAGAACCTCCTTACTACTGAACGGCCATGTGCTTCTGATGCCAGGTGAGTGATCTCAGGCGACGTGGTGGCCACATGTGGAAGCCCGTAAGAACACAGCCGAGTTAGTAGTTGTCTAGCTGCACCGATAAAAGCTTAGTTTCTCAGTTCAAGAAGCAGCAACGGCGTAGCTCAGAGGCTCCAACCAGGGGGGCCAGCGGATTTAGATAAATGTGGGAAGGAGCGTTGCGCAGTCCGATCGTTTTGGGCCCGAGGCGTCTCTGGAGGCAAGGTTCTGCACTGTTTCTGATCGTGGTTTCCGATCGTGCCTGGCAGGAAGTAAATGCTTCTGGTGTGGATTCACGAGAGGTTTCGTTGCTTTTTCGCCACTCGAACAAAGAAGCACCCGCACGTATACGGTGCCCCGAGGTCAACATCAAAGCATCTGGCAGTGGGGATCGTGTGGTGGTCATCTCGAACTGGGTCCAGACGCTTGACCTGATCGAGAAGATGTGCGAACACAACAAGTGGCCAGTGCACCGCCTGGACGGCAAGGCGGCGATCGGGAAGCGAATGAAGCTGGTGACGGACTTCAACCGGCCTGACCACAGGGAGCCGAGGGGACAATAGCCACTGATCACTCTTTTCCTCCCTTCTCTCCCTTCCCTCCCTCCCTCCCTGCCTCCTCCCCCTCCCTTCCATTCCCCACCCCTCCCTTCCCCCTCTCACCTCCCCTCCCCCTTCCCTTCTCCCCTCTGCTCACAGCCTGCACTCCCCGTCCCCGTGCCCTCCCCCCTTCCTTCCATCCTCCTCCTCCTCCCTCCCTTCTCTCCCCTCCCCCCCCCTCCCTCCCTCCCTCCCCCGCTCCCTCCCCCCCTCCCTCCCTCCCCCCCTCCCTCCCCCCCAGGGGCCGTGCCACTCGAGCCCACAGAGGATTTTAGGACGTCGCTCCGAACGAATGTGCAGGGTAACGTTCCCGCGACGGCACGCGGGACCAGTCTACTTTACACATTTCCCCCCCCACAGACCCCAGATGATACAACCTGACAGTATGTGTATCCTACCGTGGTCTTCGCTGAGGCGCTGGAGGAAAATTCAAACCTGATGGTGTTGTCCTAACCCAGTTTCGAAGCCCACATGCCGCCACGCGAGCTTTGAGCATTGCACTAACCAATAGCAATAGTATCGACAGGGTCGATCTTTCCATCGCATCCGTGCATGTGCTGCCCCATAGCACTTCCCGAGCCAGGCGACCCAGGGAGAACGCACTGGGGAAAGAAATGCACGACGGGGAGCACTGCCAGTAAGGCGCAGGCAACACAGGCACACAAGCAGGAAGGCGCAGGCGTGCTCGGGACATCTTGAGCATCTTGGTGCTAGCGCAGAGGCTGCGGGCATTGTGGATCGTCGGCGCAGGCAGTGCGAGCACTGTTGCCCAGGTGCCGCACTCACGTCAAAAACGTGACGCGGTGGTGCTCGGGGCATCTTGGCGTTTGCGCGGTCACTGTGGGCACTGTCACATGCTGGCGGGGGCACTGCGAATAGGAAAGCGCAGGCACCCCACGCACGCAAACCGTGAGGCGCATGCGCCGCGAGCATTGCCCTTTTATCACGGTGTGCCCTTTTATCACGGTGTGTTCGCGACGGGCGCATCGCTGCGCACTCCTCCAGAGAGAATGGAGTGTGGCAGGAGCTCGTTGACGCGCAGATGGAACGTTTGAGCCAGAGATTGGAAGTTTCAACCGACGAGTAAGGGCGACGAGTAGACATGGCGGCACGCGCCTCGGACGCAGACGTCAACCGATTCTGAACGTTTTGCATGTCCACACTTTCCCCTCCAGCGGCCATGTATTGCTCACTCTGTGCGTGATCTGTCTTGCGATGCCCTTGCCTGGTGGGGCCTGGTCGTGGGCCGACTATTCCAGTGTTGTCGGGCGCGATACCATTTGGGCCGATCTGCTCATGTCAGCTTTGTTTGATCCGAGACCAGGTCCACTTGGATTGAGGATATAATACCGAGATTCGGCAACATGTACAAGTGCGGTTACTTACATGTTTTCTCCAGGTCCATATCACTATTCTCTTGCTCGCTTTCGCACTCTTCGTCGGCCTCCGCTTCCCGGCAGTCGAAGTCTTCGTCCTCTGCCTCGTACCCGTGCTCCTGCTCGCCAACGTGGCCGCTGTGCCTTGTATGCATGGGCGCCATGCGTTCCTTCTCTTTTCTTCCCTAGTCGCAGTCCCGCGCATCCTGCTCATTGTCGTCCATCCTATGCCGCACACATACTTTTTCGTCGGCGGCTAGGCAGAGTAACTGCGCTGGCGGAAGAGCAATCACAAGGGGGATCCCGTTGGAGCGAATTGCGCCACAATGCAGGAAATGGAGGGGGACAGGGAGGGCGACTGAAGGAGGGGACAGGGATGCCACACACACACACACACTCACTCACTCACTCACTCACTCACTCACACACACACACACACGTGTCCGCAGTTTGGCTGGGGGAGCCTTGCGGGCGCTCCCGGAAGCGTATAAGTAATACATGCTCGCCTCTGGCCTGGCCCGGCCGACTCACGTCTCCGGCCCTTGCCCGCTCGCGAGCGGTGCGGTGTCGTCGGATACTCTAGGCCTCCTAGATGGGGTCGGAGTAGATGGGGTCGGAGAATCGCGCCGCATCGCCGATACAGCGGCGATGCGGCTCGATACAGAGCCCGATTGTCCCCACACCGACGCCGCCGATGCGGCGCGATCTTTCGACCCCATGTGCTCGGACCCCATCTAGGAGGCCTCTAGATGGTTTCCTGTGGTCTAGCCTGATACGGTTGGACCTAGGCATAAGATCGAGGTCGGTTCGGGCAGGGTGCCCTAATATTTTTCGTGCTTGTTGGATGTTCTCGTGCATCCTGGGGGAGGGCACCCTCGAATGCTCTTCAGTTTGGTCAGCGGAGGGTCTCATGTTCTTGCCGGATGTTCTTCTGTCCTAGGTCTGGCCGTAGTTACTGTGTCGTCGGATGGTTTCTTGTGGTCTAGCCTGGTATGTTAGATTTTAGCATGGCTTGGTCCGGTCTCATATGATGTGATGGGAAGCGCGAGCGGAAGAGGAGCGAATGGAGGTGCGGGCGAAGGGCCGCTCCATAACCAGCAGCGCGGCAGCATTATGGGGAAGCTTTTGCCAGCCGCCTTGGGGCCCTCCCTGGCTGTTTTTGTTACGGGGGCATCGTGTGTAGTCTTGGTGGCCTGTCGGAGATGGAGACTCTTCTTGGAGGGCTACTTGGCGTGTTGGGGTCATTCGGCCGTCGGGACGGTCCGCGTGCCCAGTTGAAATCGTATCAGAGATGCGGGCGGACTCCTCTTAGGTGTACCTCTGGCGAGCGTTCGAGTCATCTCATGTGGGCCTCTTGGTTGCTTTTTGGCGTCTCCGAGGAAGAGGGTTAGGAGGAGGACCAGGGGAACCCCATGAGAAGGGCTGGAGGGAAGGAGGTCCAAGGGAAGGAGGAGGAGGAGGAGGACCAGTGCAAACCCAAGAGGCATCAACGATGTCGGAATTCACCCTCCCTCCAAGCTCCCTCTTCATAGGCCCCTACAACGGTTCATTTCCATTGAGGGAACTGCCTCGTTGGAAGATAGCCGCTTGAAGACCTTGAAGCATGCCATAACATTGTCCTCGGGATCTTCACGCCACCGACCAACCCGACTGCTGCGTCCTGACGATCTGGAATCGTACCAAAACGCTATTTCTGGGACTTCAACACCGCGAATCAACAACTGTTGCACCCGCATAAGCGTGAATCCTGACAAAACACGTATTCTGGTACGTTCATCACGTGAATCAGCGAAACTCTTGCAATGCTTTAAAACGAATGTGCGCGGCGATAAGGCGAGAGCCGAATTTTGATGCATGTTGAAAAGGACCGCCTTCAATCCGCGAAACTCCTGCAATCTCTTAAAACGAGTGTGCGCGGCGATACGGCGAGAGCCACAATTTGAAAACGACCCGCCCTCCATCCGTGAAGCTCTTGCAAACTCTTAAATCGAATGTGCGCGGCGATGCGGCGAGAGCCACATGTTGAAAACCACCCGCCCTCAATCGGCGAAACTGTTGCCATTCTTTAGCTTCAGAGTCATCAGTGGTGAGGAAGTCTCAGGCGAAAGGCCCGGCACGCCCTAACAACAGGCCTCGGAGTGCGACAGGGAGAAGTTATTCATAAGGGAAGGAATGGAGGACGAGGACGAGGAGGAGGAGGAGGAGGAGGAGGAGGAGGAGGGGGAAGAGGAGGAGGAGGAGGAGGTGGAGGAGGAGAAGGAGAAGGAGGAGGGGGGAGGAGGAGGAGGAGGAGGAGGAGGAGGAGGAGGAGGAGGAGGAGGAGGAGGACCAGTGTAAACCTAGGTAAGACCCATCAGCGATGTTGGAATACACCTTCCGTCCAAGCTCCGTCTTCACTGGCCCCTACAAGGGTTCACTGAGGGAACTGCCCCGTTCGGGGACAACCGTGTCAAAATCTGGAAGCATGCCCAATCAACAGTTCTCAGGACTTCAGCGCCACGAGTTAACCTGATTGTGAGGTCTTGGCGATCCTGAATCGTGCCAGTGCGCCACTCTTGGGACTTCAGCACAGCGAACCAACGTAATTGTTACGCCCTGACAATCATGAATCGGTCCAACACACACTTTGTGATTCGTTCATCATAAAACTTCGTGGATGTGTTGCGAGCTGTTCAAACGAATGTGCGCGGCGCTGAAGCGAGAGCCACATGTTGAAAGGCAATCCGTAAAACTGCTGCAAACTTTCAAGACGAATGCGCGCGGCGCCAAGGAAAGAGAGAGAGAGAGAGAGACACAGTTTGAAGACGAGTCGCCCTCACTCCGTGAAACTCTTGCAACGTTTTAAGACTAATGTAGAGAGCCACATTTTGAAAACGACCCGCCGAGAGCCGAATTTTGAAAACGGCCCGCCCTCAATCTGTGAAGCTCTTGCGAACTTGAGAACGAATGTGCGCGGCGATACGGTGAGAGCCATATGTTGAAAACCACCCGCCCTTTATCTGTGAAGCTGATGTCAATGCTTTAGCGTCGGGGTTACAAATGGTGACGGGTTCTCAGGCGAAATGCCTGGCCCGCCTTTTCGACTGGCTCGGGTTGCGACAAGGTTTTTTCTTATACGGAACAGGAATTGGCGAGGAGCAAAGAATGGTGAGGAGGAGGAAGAGGAGGAAGAAGAGGAGGAGGAGGAGGGCGGCGACTGCTCATCCCAGGTTGGGGTCAAGGTTGATCATCTTTGGGAAAGCCTATCCCCTCTTCCACTTCCCCCCTCACTTCGTCCTCCCCTCCCTCTGCCACTCCCCCCTGCCCCCCTCGCTTCATCCCCTCCGCCCCCCTCCCTCCCCCTCCTCCCTACACAGCCATCCGACGATGATGTGTTTCAACTCGCGGGGCCCAGAGGCCTCGACCCCTTGCCCAGGGGCAGTGCCTCATCCTGGATCAAGTTTTGTTGGCCCCGGGCCGCGAAAGAGGAACCTTGGAGGCTGGGAGAGTTGAAAAAACGCCAGGACTGAACAGGAACAATCCGCCACAGGCTTTGGCCCCTCCTTCTGACAGCACTGGCCGGCCCCTTGAGGAGGCATTCGTATTCCTGCTGTCCTCCAAGGCTGGCGGGCGCGGCGCTCAGCTGGAAGGTTGGAGGCGCACGAGAGAGGGAGGGTGCCTCGGGGGTAGCTGCAATTGCGCCAGTCCCCGGGGGAAGGGAGACTGGAGAAGAGATAAGGAGGAGGAGGAGGAGGAGGAGGAGGAGGAGGAGGAGGAGGAGGAGGTGGAGGTGGAGGTGGGAGAAGGCGCCCTGACATCTGGCAGATTGAGTTGCTCAATCCCCGGCGTTCTACCAAAAATTCGGCCTCTGGGGGCCGTTCTCCAGCCTCGACGCCATTAGAATTAATCTGGGAAGAAAGGCTTTCCGGGGAACGAATGGAGAGCTCAAGGGCAGGCAGATTGAGGAAAACACATCGTCGGATGTCTGGGTATGCGGGGTTGAGGGGGGAGGGGGGAGGGGAGGGAGGAGAGGGGGGAGGGTATACGTGGAGGGGGATGGGGGTGGTAGGAATGGGGAAGCAGGAGGAGATTAGCGGGATGGAGGGGGGCGTGGATGCGGGGGAGGGGGCTGAGTGGCGTGACAAAGAGAGAGGGAGCGAGGGAGGGAGGGAGGGAGGGAGGGAGGGAGGGAGGATGAGGAGGAGGATGAGGAGGAGGAGGAGGAGGAGGAGGAGGAGGAGAGGAGCAGTAGGAGGAGGTGGAGGAGGAAGAGGAGGACGAGGAAGAGGATGAGGAAGAGGAACAGGAGGGGAAGGAAGAGAAGAGTGGCTTGTCGATGTGTATCTGTATATATGTATATTTACACACATACATATAACGGGGACCGGGTCCGGGGGCCGGCGCCTCGACCACAAATGTGGGGTCCGGGCGTCATTTTCCTTGTGTTTTTCCAGGGTTTCGGCGACCCGGGGCCAACAGGGCCCCAAGATGCTGCATGGAGGCCCCAGGAGGCCGCAGCGATGGCTCCAGACGCCTTTCAAAACGATTCCCATGACGCCAAGAAGGCCCTGGAGGCTCCACGAGACCCCACAGGAGCCCCACATATCAGTTTTCCCACAGGAAATCGACGATGTTTGCTGATTGGGGCTCTATTGGAGTGCCCCTTGGGAGCCTCCTGGGGGTCTCTTGGGGGCCTCTTGGGGCCTCTGGGGGGCCTCTTGGGGCCTCCTGGGGACCTCTTGGGGACTCCTGGGAGCCTCTAGGTCCGAAAGCTCGGAATTTGAACATGGTTGTGCACCTCTGGGACCCCTCTGGGGCTCGTCCTGGGGCTATCTTGGGCTGTCTTGGGGGCCTCTCGGGCCGTCTTGCTGGGGTCGTCTTGGAGCCCTCTTGGGAGCCTGTGGGGCAGTCTTGGGGGCCTCTTGGGCCGCCTTGGACGCAGTGGAAGCCCAAAAGGCGAACACGCCAAAAGTAGCAGTTTTTTTTCATAGGAAATCGACGATGTTTACCTACCTATACCTACGACCACCCTTCGGGTGATAAGGAGGTTCGGGGGGGGAGGAACCAACGTCTCACTCGATCAGTCTCACTATCGATCTCACTATCGATCTCACTATCGGTCTCGCTCGATCGATCTCACAATCGATCTCACTCGATCTATTTCATTCGATCGATCTCACAATCGATCTGACGATCGATCTCACAATCGATCTCAATATCGATCTCACTATCGATTTCACAATCGATCTCACATTCGGTCTCACTATCGACATCAGTATCGATATCACAATCGATCTCACAAGCAACGTCATCATCATCATCATCATCATCATCATCATCATCATCATCATCATCATCATCATCATCATCATCATCATCATCATTATCAACAACATCATCGTCATCAACACCATCATCACCATCATCACCAGGACACCATCATCATCATCTCGTCACCATCATCATCAACATCACCATCATCATCATCATCATCATCATCATCGGGGCACCATCATCGTCACCATCATCATCATTGGGACACCATCATCATCATCGGAACACCACCATCCTCATCATCATCCCATCATCATCAGCATGAACAACATCATCATTATTGGGACACCATCATCATCAACAACGTCATCATCATCAACACCATCATCATCGGGACACCATCATCATCGTCACCATCAGCATCATCACCATCATCATCATCGGGACAACATCATCATCAACATGAGCATCATGACCATGATCGGGCCACCATCATGCCAATCATCAGCATCACCTCACCATCATCCTCATCATCAGCATAATCATCACCGGGACACCATCATCGCCATCATCATCAACATCATCATCATCTTCGGGACACCATCATCATCACCACCATCATCAACATCATCAGGGTCATCAACATTATCATCATCACCATCATCGGGACACCATCATCATCAGCAATATCATCATCATCAACATCATCATCGGGACACCATCATCATCACCATCACCATCACATCATCATCATCAACATCGTCAACATTATCATCATCAACATCATCATCGGGACACCCTCATCATCACCACCATCATTATCACATCATCATCATCATCATCATCAACAACATCGTCAACATTATCATCGTCATCGTCATCATCATCGGGACACCCTCATCATCACCACCATAACCATCATCACCATCATCATCATCATCATCATCATCATCATCATCATCATCATCATCATCATCGGGACACCATCATCATCGGGACACCGACAGGACACCGGCGGGACACCGCGGGCCACCGGACGCCCGGGGCACAATCATTTGGTCCGGCCGCGCCTCAACCACAGGAGACTTTCCTGACACCGGCGGGACACCGCGGGCCACCGGACGCCCGGGGCACAATCATTTGGTCCGGCCGCGCCTCAGCCGCAGGAGACTTTCCTCTCGCCCGCCCACGCAGCTTCGCCTCGCCCGCACGCACGGCACGCACGAACACGAAACCGAAACCGATTTTCCGGTAGGGGGGCTCTCCGTTCCACTTCGATCTCACCCCCTCACCTCCGATTGGGGCTCTCTCGGGGTGCCTCTTGGGGCGTCTTCGGGGCCTTCGGGGGCGCCTCTGGGAGGTCTCAAATCGCCTCGGGGAGCCCTCAGACGGCAATCCCGGCGGCCCCAGACGGTCACGAGACACCCCCAAGACGCCGTCCAGGGGTCTCTGGCGACGCACGATGCGTTTTAAACTGCCCCGGAGGCCCCTAAGACGCCCCAAGAGGCCTTTAAGATGCCGCCCAAAAGTGCCCTGAGAGGGCAGAATCGTTGATTTTGATAGGTTGTTTCAATGTTTTTTTTGCATTCTCGTTGTTTCGTGTTTCCGGCGCTAAAGCACCGCCCAAGAGGCTCCCAAAATCGCTCCAAGACGGCCCAAGAGGCTCCCAAGAGAGCCCCAAGACGGCCCGAGAGAGCCCCGAGACGGCCCCAGAGCCGCCCAAGACGGCGCAAAAGGGTCCCAAGAAGGCCCCCAAAGGGGCCCAAGAGAGGGAACGCGAACCGAAAAATCAAGCTCTCCGCCCCAAGATGCCCCAAGAGGTCCCAAGATGCCCCCAGGAAGCCCCTAAGAGGCCCCAAGAGGCCCCCAAGAGGCCCCAAGAGGCCCCCAACAAGCCCAAAAGAGGTTCCAAGAGGCCCCAAGACGGCACTCAAAAGGCTTCAAAACTCTTTCTGAGAGGCCCCCGAAGACATGCCACGAAGGTCCCATGACGACTTCAAGAAGTAGTCCAGGATGCTCCGAGGAGGCCCCAAGAAGCTCGCTAGCACTTGAGCGCGCGCGAAGCGCGCGCGATGGTTCTAGTATCGGAGGTGAGGGGGTGAGATCGAAGTGGAACGGAGAGCCCCCCTACCGGGAAATCGGTGTCGGTTTCGTGTTCGTGCGTGCCGTGCGTGCGGGCGAGGCGAAGCTACGTGGGCGGGCGAGAGGAAAGTCTCCTGTGGCTGAGGCGCGGCCGGACCAAATGATTGTGCCCCGGGCGTCTGGTGGCCCGTGGTGTCCCGCCGGTGTCAGAAAAGTCTCTTGTGGTTGAGGCGCGGCCGGACCAAATGATTGTGCCCCGGGCGTCCGGTGGCCCGCGGTGTCCCGCCGGTGTCCCGCCGGTGTCCTGTCGATGTCCCGATGATGATGGTGTCCCGATGATGATGATGATGATGATGATGATGATGATGATGATGATGATGATGATGATGATGATGATGATGATGATGATGGTGATGGTGATGGTGATGGTGATGATGATGATGATGATGAGGATGATGATGTCGATGATGTTGATGACGACGATGATGGTGATGATGGTTATGGTGATGATGAGGGTGTCCCGATGATGATGACGATGATGATAATGTTGACGATGTTGATGATGATGATGATGATGATGTGATGGTGATGGTGGCGATGATGGTGTCCCGATGATGATGATGATGATGATGATGTTGATGACCCGGATGATGTTGATGATGAGATGATGATGATATGATGGTGATGATGAAGAAGATGATGATGATAGTGTCCCGATGGTGATGATTATGATGAGTATGATGATGCTGTTGATGCTGATGGTGATGATGATGGTGTCCCGAAGATGATGATGATGTTGATGATGATGATGATGGCGATGATGGTGTCCCGGTGATGATGCTGATGCTGATGATGAGGATGATGATGAGGTGATGCTGGTGATTGTCATGATGGCGGCCCGATCATGGTGATGATGCTCATGTTGATGATGATGATGGTGTCCCGATGATGATGGTGATGATGATGATGGTGACGATAATGATGGTGTCCCGATGATGATGATGTTGATGATGATGACGATGATGATGATGATGCTGGTGTCCCGATAATGATGATGTTGATGATGTTGTTCATGCTGATGATGATGGGATGATGATGAGGGTGGTGGTGTTCCGATAATGACGATGATGGTGTCCCAATGATGATGATGCTGATGATGATGATGATGATGATGATGGTGACGATGATGGTGTCCCGATGATGATGACGGTGATGATGATGTTGATGATGATGGTGACGAGGTGATGATGATGATAATGATGGTGTCCCGATGATGATGGTGATGATGGTGTTGATGACGTTGATGACGATGATGTTGATGATGATGAAGATGACATTGCTTGTGAGATCGATTGTGATATCGATACTGATGCCGATAGTGAGACCAGATGTGAGATCGATTGTGAAATTGATAGTGAGATCGGTAGTGAGATCGATTGTGATATCGATAGTCAGATCGACTGTGTGATCGATCGAATGAAGTAGATCGAGTGAGATCGATTGTAAGATCGATCGAGTGAGATCGATCGAGCGAGACCGATAGTGAGATCGATCGTGAGATCGATAGTGAGATCGATAGTGAGACCAATCGAGTGAGACGTTGGCTCCTCCCCCCCCCCGAACCTCCTTATCACCCGAAGGGTGGTCGTATAGGTATTATATGTACACATCGCGAGGGGGCCCTTTGACGCTCATGTTGCTTGGAGAGGTGCCCCTACTTTCACCATTGAATATTCTCCTCTCTTCACTGTGGCCCAGCGTTTCCTGGACAGCTTCCTACGAAGATGGCCCAGTGTCTGGCGCGCACCTGCAAATGCACGGGGGCGAATGCATACGTCCAGCCTCAGCGTCTGCTTAAGATGTTGGCAGAAAGCCGGCCCGGACAACTCTGCTTCATTGCAGCCCGTGTGTAAGGGGAGTGCAGCGAGGGCCCCCCGCAGGATTCGGGGGATGGCCCCAGAGGAGGCTCCAGTTGCGGTCTTGAGCGCTGCCCCGGGAAGGCTCGACGGGGGACCCAGGCCGCACGTGTGGAGCAGAGCCGTCATAGGTCCGCTGGTCCTAAACTTAAGTCGGGCCTGTCCCTCTACATGAGGAGTATTCAAAAGCAGTAAAAATAGTCTGGGGACGATGGTTTGAAGCATGTTTGGCTCTCTTGGAGCATGTTTTGAGCACTTTCTTTATTTTTCGCCCAAGATCCGCCTGTGGGGGGACACGCCCGACCTAATCCAACACGGTGGAGCTGGAGGGCAACTCGTCAAGGCGCCCAGTCGAGTTGGGCTAACGCCGCAGCCTCGTGCACCAGAGGGGGCGAGGCGCCAGCTGCGCGCCCCCCTCCATGCGGCGACCTCCAGGCCGGGCGAAGGTGCGCGCTCGCCTGCTCGCCACCTCCTCCTCCTCCTCCTCCTCTTTCCATCCTCCCTCCCCTCCCTCCCTCCCACCCTCCTCCCTCCCACCCTCCTCCCTCTCCTCCTCCTCCTCCTCCTCCTCCTCCTCCTCCTCCTCCTCCTCCTCCCTCCCTCCTCCCTCCCTCCTCCCTCCCTCCTCTCTCCCTCCCTCCCTCCTCCCTCCCTCCCTCCCTCTGGATGGGGAAGCTCTTCCGTCGCAGCGCGGCGAAGGCAATCCGCGCGCGCGTCCGCGCGGAACTGGGGCACGGAGAGGAGGGAGAAAACACACAGACACAAATTGTTCCCCAGATGTTTCGTGGGGTTTGGGTTTTCATCTTTGCCGCGTCGCACCCGCGTCTCCCGCACACCTCCCCTCCCCCTCCTTTCTCTTTCTCACAGAGCACAGCGCAGCACAGCGCAGCACAGCGCAGCACAGCGCAGCACAGCGCAGCACAGCACAGCACAGCACAGCTCAGCACAGCACAGCACACAGCATAGCACACAGCACATTAACACACAGCACGTACACAGAACAGCACTGCTCAGCTCAGGTCAGCACAGCACAGTTCATCACAGCACTGCTGCTTTCTCGACAGCAGAGGGGGTGCGCAGGGGGTGGTCCCTCAGCGCGGTCTCTATATACGCGCCAGTGTCGCAGGGCTTAGCAGCAGGTGTGGCACTTTCTCGACATCAGAGGCGGTGCGCAGGAGGTGGTCCCTCAGCGCGGTCTCTATACGCGCCAATGTCGCAGGGCCTAGCAGGCGTAGCACTTTCTCGGCACCAGAGGGGGTGCGCAGGGGGTGGTCCCTCACCCCGACGTCTATAGACGCCAATGTCGCAGGGCCGAGCAGGCGTGGCACTTTCTCGACACCGGAGGGGGTGCGCAGGAGGTGGCCCCTCAGCGCGGTCTCTATACGCACCAATGTCGCAGGGCCTAGCAGGCGTGGCACTTTCTCGACACCAGAGGCGGTGCTCAGGGAGTGGTCCTTCACCGCGGTTTCCATACGCGCCAATGTCGCAGGGCCGAGCAGGCGTGGCACTTTCTCGACACCGGAGGGTGCGGAGGGGGTGCGCAGGGGGTGGTCCTTCAGCGCGGTCTCCATACGCGCCAATGTCGCAGGACCTAGCAGGCGTGGCATTTTTCTCGGCACCAGAAGGGGGTGCGCAGGGGGTGGTCCTTCAGCGCGGTCTCTATACGCGCCAATGTCGCAGGGTCTAGCAGGCGTGGCACTTTCTCGGCAGCAGAGGGGGTGCGCAGGGGGTGGTCCTTCAGCGCGGTCTCTATGCGCGCCAATGTCGCAAGGCCGAGCAGGCGTGGCACTTTGTCGACACCAGAGGGGGTGCGCAGGGGGTGGCCCCTCACCCCGACGTCTATACGCGCCAATGTCGCATGGCCCAGCAGGCGCACTTTCTCGACACCGGAGAGGGTGCGCAGGGGGAGGTTCTTCACCCCGACGTCTATACGCGCCAACGTGGCAAGTCTTAGCAGGCGTAGTATGTCCTCCGCACCAGAGGGGGTGCGGCCCTCACCGCGCTCTCTATACGCGCCAATGTCGCAGGGCCTAGCAGGCGTGGCACTTTCTCGACACCAGAGGAGGTGCGCAGGGGGTGGTCCTGCACCGCGGTCTCTATACGCGCCAATGTTTGAGGGCTCGACAGTCGTGGCACTTTTTTTCGATATGAAACGGTATCGACGGGGCAACGGCCACCAACATCATTCCCACATGCTTCACTCCAGTTATCATCACTAAGACATAAGATAACTATGTGGGGTTCCTCGGTAGCGTAATTCAAATATGGGGAGATCGTTGTTGAAACAGTTGTCGATTCCCAGGAACATATGGGAAAATATGGGAAGTGTGGGGGGGAAACGAAAGTCCAGAAACGATGGCAAATAACGGGGACTCTTGGGACTTGTGTCTATTTATTTGTGTCCCTGGGCCCACTCAGTACCTCCCTGCCTCCCCCTCCCTGCCACTCCCTGCCTCTGTCAGAGGGGGCTCACCCGAGGGCGCCCCGCGCCAACACCGTGCGCGTTTGGCGATCAAGGCGGCCCAAGACGGCCACCGAAGCCGCCCCCAGACGGCCCAGGAGGCCCCGAAGAGGGCCCCAAAACAGCCCAAGAGGGCCCCAGGGCGGCCCCAGAGGCGCCCCAGGCGGCCAGAGAGGGCCCCAAGACTGCCTCAAGAGGGGCCGAGAGGGGGAACACAAGGCTCAGATCGTTGCCAGGCGCGCCTCTTGCCGCGCGAGGCCCAGCCCCCCAGGTAGGCCCTCGGCCTCCTGGCCTCCGCCCCCTCCTCCTCCTCCTCCTCCTCCTCCTCCTTTTCCTTTTCCTTTTCCTCCTCCTCCTCCTCCTCCTTGAGGTGCCTGCTGAAAGGTTATAAAAGAGAAGAGCTGTTCACAATGATAGATGAGCAGATTAAGAAGGTACCTCAAGATATTTGGGATCAGCTGTATTCGAAGAAGTCTCCTGATTTCTTATGGAAAAAATGCGTTGGGTGTGTGAACGCGGCGTTGCACAGCACGTTCAAGCAGGGCGCGCGCAGCACAGACGGTGCATACTGCATGATGCGTACGATGAGGATGCAGCTGCTGGAGGAGAGGAGGCGGTACAGGGAAGGACTACACGAGGAAGGCACGGAGGCGAGCAGGATGGAGGTGGAGCAGGAGCTGACAAGAGTGACGGCAGCACTGAAGGAGCTGAGAGAGGCACACGTAGCAGCAGAGCGGGAAGGCATTGTTCGAGAGATCTGGGAGGCTTACAAGGAGAACAGGTTCGCTGACATGCATAGGCTTAGAGTAGAGTATCAGCGAAACGGGCGAGGGCCAAAGAAGAGGTTCTACTACAGCCACCGTTGTCACTCGTCAGGAGAGCAGTGGAGAGAGGAGCTAGGTCGTGACCCACATGACGGAGGGTTAGCGTGTACCCCGCTCGACTGGGAGCGGACTAGGCCGGATTACGCGAACGACTGCGAGCTCGACGATGGTGACTTCCCTCTCCTGCCCTCTGATGCTGATCTAAAAGCTAGAGTGCAAAAAGATCTCTGGGCCATGAAACCATTCTGCAGAAAGGCAAAAAGCGACGTGCATATCCTGAATGGGGGTCCCAGTAGAAATTGCGTGGATGCTGATCGAGCCAAATATAAATCTGTCTGGGCCGACTGAGCAAACACATAGACTAGAAGCTAAGCGGATCAGAGAAGCTGAGAAAGAAGAGAATGAGGAGGAGCTCGAGAAGCACAGCACGCACTTCCTCTTAGCCAAAGGGCGGAAGCTTCTCCAGAAGTTAGGTTGGGACCCAGGTGAAACACTAGGAGCACGCCAGCGCGCTGCAGGTGAACCAGCACAATAAATTATTGGTGATCCCCACTGGCAGTTTGGCAGAACGGAACTTTTAGGAGTTGGGATGCCTCTATTTAAAGACTTAGAGTACGAGGCACCGAAGATGCTGCTGAGGATTATGGAGCACTTCAGACAAAGCCATATTATGCCACTAGACATGTTGCGATCGCACAGTTTTGCAGCTGAGAAAGCGAATAATAAGAAAGGTATTGCGGGGGAGCGCATCATGTACGCATACTGCGCAGCTAGCATGGCATGGCACAGTGGGATCCACCGAAGAGCGCTGCCTATTGTTCGATCTCACTTTGCTCACGGAGGGTTAGCGCATCGGTCACGTGAGAATGCAGCACTAGTCTTGCTTGCCACGAGGTGGAGATGCGAACAGGCAGGGAGATCGTTAATCATGAGCAACTTCGATTGCACAAACGCATTCGCTTCGACTAACAGAGAGTTACTTCGAGAACAGATCGATCGCGCCGCCGAGGAGTTTGATCTCCCGCACGCCTACGGCGCGCTGGGGCACGCAGCTCTGCCCCGACAGGCAGCCGGCGAGAGAGTGGACTTGAAAAGCAGCAAAGGGGCCCAGATGGGCCTCGCGCTCGCCCCGCGTGGCTTTAATGATAGCTACAATCCAATCGTCGCAGCCTGGCCAGAGGGGGGGATATATATATATATAGAGAGAGAGAGAGAGAGAGAGAGAGAGAGAGAGAGAGAGAGAGAGAGAGAGAGAGAGAGAGAGAGAGAGAGAGAGAGAAAAAGAGAGAGAGAGAGAGAGAAAACAGGAAGGACAGCAGGTGAATGATACCCAGCATCCCATTGATGAGCGGTACTGCGCCTCGAGCATTCGCACCTTCATGGGCGACATTACTAAGATTGCGATGCTACACATCGCAGCAAGAAAAGAAGAAATGGTAGAACAGGTAAACCTGGTAAGCGGTAGACTCGAGAAGGCGCTGAGAGCAGGAAGCTGGCGCCTCAACGCCGGCTGGACAAACCATCCTCTAGTTTTACGATGTGAGCGAAGCTATCAATGCACGCGAGCACTGAGGAAGCAGACGAGTGGATTCAGGGGAGAGGCCCTGCGAGAGATGAGGGTGTCGGGGCCCTGCGCACCGTCGGGCCAGGGACTAGGGAACGAGATAAGGAGACGCTGCGATGCGGCAAGAGCAGCATGGAGGCAGTGTAGCACCTTCTGGTCGTCCAAGACTTCGAAGGTAATCAAACGTAGCACGTTGATGGCTTTTATCGTGGGAGCAGCCTTGAGCGGGCTATCATGTTTTGTCATAAGTAAGAAGTACACGGATACGATTGGCAGTACTATGTGCAAGCCACTCAGGTACCTGTCGAGAGGAAAGAACTGTTGGACAGCTGAGCAAGGAAGGAAGAGGACGACGACATTGGAGGAGGTGTTCAGGGATTGGGAGGATCAACGGGAGCGCAGACGAGCTAAGGGTCAGAAGACTAAAGTGGTATCAGCGCTGGTCGCAATTCCCGAACGATCATGAGGCAGTCCTAGCAGCAGTATTCGGCACGTCCAAGAGTGACCAGAGCATAGGGGCGAAGCGCATCACAGAGCACAAGAACATTAGGCAGCCCACACCTTGGGCCAAGCAGTATCTCGAGGACATGCGTTACCTAGCTAATCAAGACGAAGGGTTTAAAGAATGGTAAGATAAAAGATCTAGCGACATGAGTTTATGCACAGACAGATCTGACGAAAAAGAGAAGTGGCTTCAGACGGACCCTTCAGTGTTGAACAGCGTTGCTAGATAATGGAAACATAGTAGACCACAGCCAATACCTACAGAGCCATCAGCAGCTAACTCAGCAGAACTGGATAACATATTTTAGTGTGATTTTTGGAGCGTAAACTCGGAGGGAGCAGATGTAGTGTGCGGATGTAGATTTCGGACAGCAGCGGCCCTGGCTGCGCATAGGAGAGTACAGCACAACATAGAGCCGCTCATCCCTAAGCTTGTGATCACGAATCAATGTCCGTGGTGCAGATCTAACTTCCCCGATGAGAGGGCATCGACAGACCGCGCAGCACGAGCGGCAGAGGGGACGGGCATCTGCTGCATTGCCTCCTCGAAATGGGAACGCCAGCTGAGGAAGTAAGCGAGAGCGAATTGATCTGTAGTGTTTGCCAGTATCAAGCCAGCAGCTTCGACGATTTCCAGACACGCGTCACTGGCCACCACCCTGGACCTTACACAGTGCGATTTGGCAGAGGTGCGGATGTCTTGGGTGTCGGCGAAGAAGAGGAGGGCAGCGGAAGGGGCAGGCGGAGCGGGCAGCAGCGGCGGGGGCCAGCAGCTATTTGGGAAAGGAGGAGGTGGCAAGGGGGCACAAGCAAGTGAGAGCAGACAGCGTCGCCGCATCCCCCGAACTCCAGCATGCCCTGGTCGCTGCCCAGAAGTTAACCCTCCGCGTAGCAGCAGAGCAGAGAGACATGGCCAACCTATGCACCAAGTTCTGGATCCTTCCACGCACAGCCTCACTCGTCCGAGAAGGTTTCGAGGCTGGACAGGGGTACCACCAGGCAGTCAAAGAAGCGGGCAAGGGGCGCGCGCTGGGCCCCCCCTGCGGGCACGTATCGGCGGGGGTGATCGGGCCGGATCGGGGCGATGCACGACGCGTTCGGGGACGAGGGGGCCGAGGGAGAAGCCGAGAAGGTCCTCGCGTCGTGGATGGAGGCAGCAGGTCCAGAGGGGTACGGGAAAGCATGCGTGGACGAGTTTTTTTTTGTTTTTCAGGATGTTCCGACTGCGGGAGTGCTGCAGCCCAGACGGAGCGCCAGAGCAGGAGCACAAGGCAAAACTTCAGTCTTCGCTCAACATGAGCCCCGACCTCAGGACGGTGATCCACCTGGCCACGGGACCCCCAGCTCAAGTTCCCACGGTAGACATGAGGGCCTTCCAGAGCGGCTTCACCCTGGGGCTGATCAAAGCGGGTGGATCCAAGCCGACGGGAGCGGGGCCCAGGACGGATCTGGAGAGGACAGTGGAGCGCCAGTTGAGGAATTTCCAGAGGGTGTGATGCAGCACGCGCGCGCTTTGGCCCGTGATCCTCGTAAGCTCGCCAATCTCTACAAGATGCGGGACAATGGGGTGCAGAGAGTCGGGCAGCTAGTCAGAGCAGTAGAATTCGTTAGGCGTCAGATGTCCCAACAGTTGCAATATGCGTATTAAAGTGGGCAATAAGTTGTTTGATGACGCACAATCACCACACGATTGGTAAGAGGAGAGAGTATTTTCTTTATGAGAGTAGCCGTCTTTATCGAGCTGCAGAGGGACTTGCACTGCGCAGATTGCCAGCGCATCTGTATCGCTTGCACGCCATGGCGTCTGGATCAGTACACCCCACGAGGACGGCTGCCACGGCGGGGACGGCGCCGACTGTAGCTACAGGAGCAAATGCAGTGCCAGTCCCACAGCCGCCGAGCGCGCGCCCGCCAGGGCCGATTCGCTCGAAAGCAGCACCGACCCGCAGGAGCCAGACAGACCAGGTGAGAGTTCAATCGGCACAGCAGGCCCATGTCACGCCGGGCCGCCTGCTGCGCGAGCATTACTCCCTACGATTCTTGGGCAGTGCAGTCTCCTGAACAGCCAGCTCAGCCTCCTCCAGCTCCAGAGGGATAGTATTGTGACCCCAGTCGTGGATGATACGCAGCTCGAGGCTGACTGCATCGCCACGCGTCGCAATATCGACAGTCAGATACACTACTGGAGAGATGAGATCGACCGTCTGCATGAATGCATACGTGCGCTGGATGAATCTGACTTGGGAGTGCAGCGTTTCGACTGGGAGATCTCGAGGCCGAGCGGGAGCAGTGAGCGTGAGGAGGGGCAGTAGCTAGCGCAGCTCGCGTCGTCCTCCCCCTCCTCGAGAGCTTGCTGCTGCTGCTTGCCTCCCCCCTCCGAATGGGCTGGGCCCCCGCCCCGACCTGCTCGGGCTGTTCGGCCTGCAGCACACGGTGTACGTGAGGCTGGGCCGCCCGCGGACCCGTGCGGGGGTGGCTGGGCAGGGGCGGTTCCTCCTCTCCTCCTCCTCCTCCTCCTCCTCCTCCTCCTCCTCCTCCTCCTCCTCCTCCTTCTCGATCCGAGCGAATTTGTTAGACTCCCAGGCCTCGATGAGGCCAGAGAGAGATTCAGCAGCGTTAGGTGCGAGGCTCGCCCCATGAGGGGGTGACCTCGCACCTCCCGAGTCTGGAGGTGCAGAATGCGACGGGGCGCCTCTGCCGAAGCGGCAGCGCTTGCAGCGAGAGGTTGCGGCGTTCGCCGTAGGCGGCAGGGGGGGGACAGGCGCAGGTCCCATCGAGATCCTCGTTTGCTTCCATTTCTTTCCTAAGGGCCCGATGCGATGCAAGCGATTCGACCATGGTCCCCAACGGCTCCACCACCACCACCACCACCACCTGTGGTGGCAGAGCGGTCGGGGGGGGGGGCCGGAGACCCCCCCCCCAAGGAGCCCAGGAGGCGTTCTTTCATAGGGGGAGGTGCACTCGGGAAAAGGGGCTTCTGCGGGGTCGCGGGACTCGACTCGTCCAGCTCGATCGCTCCCCGTGCGTCTTGCTGGATTCGGCTCGCGCGCAGGCGCCCTGTTCCACAGGTCGGGGTCTCGCGCTTGCCTGCCACTCGGGGGGTTCAGATTCCGACGGGGGGTGGTTGTTTTGTTGTGACTCCAGGTCGTGCCACAGCACCCTTGCCCAGGCCCGCCGCGGCACGGTCCTGGCTCTGGGCACTGCGGGCAAGACTCGGTGTCCATGTCCAGTGCGTCTGGGACCTTCGAGCTCTCCTCCCTCTCTCTCGCTCTCTCGCTCTCTCTCTCTCTCTCTCTTTCTCTCTCTGTCTCTCTCTCTCTCTCTTTCCCAGAAGCCGGAGACGCCGATCTTTTGGACATAAAGGTCCACATCCACTGCGCCCCGTGCTTTTGGACACCTCTTTTTCCCGAGAGCCCAAGACGCCGGGGATGTGGGCAGAAACCTTGCTCCCAGGCAAGTTCGGCGCCAGCGCGGCGCACCGGTGTTGGCGTGGCCCCCCCGCCGCGTGGCGCGGCAGCCACGTCGTCCAACGGCGAGGCGGCCCCCCACGGCGCCGCCGCCAGCCTGCTGGGCCCCGCGCGCCGCGGCCGCAGGGCCTGGCGCGGAGGCCCCCCGCGGATGCGCGCTACTTCGCGGCCGCGGCGCGTGCAGTGCGCGCAGCGGGCTTCCCGATGCCGATGAGCGCGCGCCCGCCGCCCACGTACCCCGCGCCACATGCCGCCCTCTCCCCTCCTGTCTTCCACCTCGTCCTCGTCCGCGTCGCTCTGCGGCTCCGGTTGCGGAGCCGTCAGCGCCAGCTTCGCGATGCAAGTTTGCTCCTTCGACGGGTCGCTGCCCTGCGAGAAAACGGGCCGCTGCAACGATCGGATCAGACATCTTGGGGAACGCTGTGTCTCTTCTGCCTCCTCCTGCCCGTAATCAGGCCGCCCTGGCACCAACCCTCCAATGGGCGGTCGGCCACCCTCCAGAACTCGGGCTCCGCGCCTGAGAGTCGCCCCGCCGCCACCCCGTGCGGATAGGCGCGCCGAGGAGACTTGCTTCGCTTCGGCAGGCTGGCTCCTCTTCCTCCTCCAGACGCAGCGGAAGCCCCACTCGAGGCGGCCTATTCTGAGGACAAGGTAGCTGTCTGTCAGCCTCCCAGCCAAGGGCCTGCCAAGGGCTTGGATGAGTTTCGAGATGTGCGCTTCAACTTCAAGGTTCCAGTGGCATCCTCTTCTCTTCGCGCGCGCCGTGGCCAGGAACGGGAGCGACGAAGGGATTGTTGTTCTTGCTTGTGCTGCAGGCGTGCTGTCTGCGTCAGCGGGCCCCAGCCCGCCCGAGCGCTGCTCAAGCCGTGCCCACGGGACCCGGCGCGTCTGGGACTGGCGGTGGCGCATCACCGAACAGGGAGACAAGACCTGGTGCCAGAGCGCCCACAGAAGGGTGCCGCGCGACATCCGAGAGAGGGTACGTGTTTTTTCCTTCCAGTGCGCTGGCTCAGGAAGGTTCGGGTTCGGCGGACTTGGGTGCTCTGCGATGCGTGGGCCCCCCCAGGCTCGTGCAGCCTCGCAGGGGAGGACCTCCTTGCGGCGAGGGCCCTGGGATAGTCAGCGCCTCCTCGGGCGCGGTGCCGTGGACGGCGACGACTCTGTGGAGACCTCGGCTCCTCTCCGAGGCCTCCAACGAGGGGCCCAAACAGCCCCCACGACAGTCAGGCTCCGCTGCGGGCCGCCCGTTCATCTCATGCCACTGCATATCATCTCGGCTCGTCTCCTCTCATCTCACTGCATCTCATCTCATTTCATACCATATCATCATATCCTCCTCCTCCTCCTCCTCCTCCTCCTCCTCTTCCCTCTTCCCCCCTCCCGCCACCTTATCCCCCTCGTCGTTTTACTTCTCCCTCCTTCCTCCTTCCCCGCCCCCTCATGCCCCTTCTCGACTTCTCCCTCCATCCCTCCCTCCCTCCTTCATCCCTCCTCCCTCCTCCGCCTCCCTCCTTCTCCTCCTTCTCTTCCTTCCTTCCTTTCTTCCTCCCTCCCTCCCTCCCTCCCTTCCTCCTCCCCCTTGGCTCGAGCAACATCTCGGCTCGCGTGGCCAGCCTGCCTTGCCCCAGCTCCTCCGCCCGCCAGCCAATGTGCGTCATGGAGCGTGCCGCCTGCTTGGCGACCGCCTCGCGCACAACGTCACCGATGACGAGAAGGAAAAAGCTCCAGCGTTAAGTCGGGCATGTCCCTCTACAGGAGGAATATTCAAAAATGGTTTAGAAACATAGTCTGGGGACGATTTTTTGATTTTTTGTTGACTATTTTTCCATATGTTTTGAGTATGTTTTCGTTTTCGTCCAAAATCCGCCTGTAGGGGGACATGCCCGACCTAGCTCCAGCGCTCGGCGGCACGTCGGGCGCAGTGCTACGGCCAGGAGCTGTTCGCCGCACTGCAATGCGGGCCCCCGCCATCTGTTGCTGTTGCTGGCGCGGCAGTTTGCAATTATCATGGCGCCCACATCGCAGAGCGGATTTCGTTCGGAAAACGACTGGGTGGGCCCGGAGTGTCCTGGAGAATTTCGTTTCGGATTTCGAGGTGAATTTAGTGCGGATTTTTTGGGCCAGGATTGAAGACCCCCCAAAAATCCACGCGAAATTCATTTCGTGTTTCGCTCGCCGCTTTGGGCAAACATCCACGCAGAAATCCACGCAGAAATCCGCTGCAGCACGTCTGCAAGGCCGGTGCACTGACGATGATGGAGTTCCCCCTGATCACAGTCCAGAGAATGGAACCAAGTACTTTGTTATTGAGATTCCCTAGATGCCTGTCGCTTTCGTCTACTCTGACGTCCCATGCAGCCACTACTGGGAGCCCAACAACTGGGAGTACGGCCTGGTGTAGTCGGCTTCGGAGAAGAACCACCTCACGCCTGTGGCGGACAATGAGCTGGGCGCTCTAGAGCCAGCCCTCGGCGTCGGCATAGACGCGGTCAAGAAGATCCAGAAAAAGGCAGGGAATAAAGGAGGTCTTCAAGATCGGAGAGGTGCCTTTGGCGGAGCACCCAGCCCACGTGACGCAGGCTCCAACACGGACAGACGAGGCGCCGCACACCACGATCATGACGGATGAGGTCGTGAAGATCGCGGAGGTTCTTCCGGGCTCGAACGTCCACGAGGGCGAGAGGACCGAGGAGGTGCCGCAGGAAGAGCACGAGGAGAACACCCCGATCGGCAAGCTGAGCCCCCGCCATGGAAAACGCGCAGCGCGAAGCGAACGAGGCCATCAAGACGCCGATCGACGGCGAGGGCACTGCCCACACGGTGGAGGACATAGACGCGTTCGGAACAACGGAC
Source organism: Prorocentrum cordatum (assembly GCA_963575745.1). Taxonomy (NCBI): domain Eukaryota; class Dinophyceae; order Prorocentrales; family Prorocentraceae; genus Prorocentrum; species Prorocentrum cordatum. Next base: position 210,534 of record CAUYUJ010014160.1, read on the forward strand.
GACCACAGCCCAGGAAGGATAGCAAGGGGCTGAGCGACACCACCTGCAAGAGCCTGGGTGTATAAACAAGCGGAGCCACGACATCTCTGGCCCACCATCGGCCAGCTGCGAAAGCGGCGAGTCCGCTGACAAGGAGGCCTTCGACACGTGCGTTGAGGAACACATGGAGAATCATCCCCGTTGGTTCTATCTCGTTGGCGAGAGCTGGGGGCCGCTCGGTGCTTTCGACAAAGGCGCCGAACTCGAACAAGCTTACCAGTTATTCCTGTCAGGAGATGGAGCCAGAGAAGTAAAAGTGAAGGCGGGTTGCAACACTTCAGTCAGAGTAGATGTTGAAGCCTTCTGCAGCCTTCTGTTTGAGGCCGCTTTACAAGAGCAAGTTCAACAACTTCAGACATAAGCTGCGGAGGCAGCTCGCATGAGTGCAGTTGCTCTGTTTTCTGTGAGTCTCTCTCTCTCTCTCTTTCGGAGACCTTCCTTAAGAAGGAGCGGACTTTATTGCAGTATGAAGGCCGCCTGTGCGAAGTTCACTGGCGGCAAATCTGCAGAGTCCGTGATTGTGTATGTGCATCTTTTCTGTCCACTGTTGCGGGACATGGTCGCTGTCCAACATTCATTATGTTGCATTTGTTTCGCGTGCTTTGTGCATCGTGTCTTCGGAAACCTTCCTTGAGAGGGAGCGGGTTTCTCAGAAGTAGCGGTGCATGAGTTTGATATGTTCTGTCCCTTGGAGCAGTGTGCGTGCACCTGCTTCTGCATACGTGTACAGATTGTGACTTGATCGGCAGGTCGAGAGCCTCAGTCGGCACTTCCCTGCAATTCACGTCGGAGGCAACGGCCTTCGTCCCAATTCGATTCGAGCCAAGTCGATCCCCGACCCTCCCCAGCCGTGCGCTCGTCCTCCCTCCTCCCTCCTCCCTCCTCCTCCTCCTCGTCCTCCTCCTCGTCCTTCTCCTCCTCCTCGTCCTCCTCCTCCTCCTCCCTCCTCCTCCTCCTCCTCCTCCTCCTCCTCCTCCTCCTCCTCCTCCTCCTCCTCCTCCTCCTCCTCCTCCCCCCCTCTCTCCTCCCCCCGTCCTCTCGCTTGCGAGGTGCGGCCTGAACTTGATCGGCGCCAACCGGCTTGTTATGTACGACCCAGACTGGAACCCAGCGAACGACCGCCAAGCGATGGCCCGAATTTGGAGAGACGGCCAAAAGAAGGCGGCCGGGAGGGCCATCTTCTGCTTCTTCTTCCTCCTCAACTTGGCAACTTGGCAGAGGGCCCACCTCCCTCCCTCCAGTCTCTCCCCTCCCCCCTCCCCTCTCATCCGCCCCCCCATCCTTGTGCACCTAGTCGCCCCCCTCCCCTTCGTCACCCTTATCCTCCTTTCCTTATCTTCCTCCGCCAACGCTCAAGCCAACGTCGTTCTCCTCCTCCTCCTCCTCCTCCTCCTCCTCGTCATCATCGTCATCATCATCATCATCATCATCATCATCATCATCATCATCATCATCATCATCATCATCATCATAATCATCAGCATCATCATCATCATCATCATCATCACCATCATCATCATCATCATCATCATCATCATCATCATCATCATCATCCCTCTTCCTCCGCCTCCTCCACCTCCTCCTCGTCCTCCCCGTCCTCCCCGTCCTCATCCTTCTCCTCCTCCTCCTCCTCCTCCTCCTCCTCGAGAAGCGAATCTTCGAGAAAGCATTCAACAAGTTCAAGATGCGTGCCAAGGCTTTCAGTGCTAGTGACGCCCCCTCCATGGGCTCAGCCGCATTGTTCAACAGCCGTGCACTTCCTGTCCTTAGCTACCTCGCACAGTTCGCCATGCTCCCACACGAGTACTTCAAGAACGAGAACTGGATCAACGCCTCGGTGCTGCGATTCCCCAACGGAGCCTTCAGGATCAAGGACTGGCCGCACCTCCGAACGTGGGGTGTCCACGGTCCGCGTTCGTTGCAGCTCACGATGGTGGCCACTATCATCCGCTCGGCGGCCACGACCTTCAGCAAATTCCCTGAGATTCGAGCTCGACTTCATGAGGGCCTCAACTCGTACGGCACCATGCAGACACTGATTGGGGTTGCCCGTGGCGCGCTCCACCAATCGCCTCCGTGGTGGCAGATGCCCCCGTTCGTGGAGACTCTGCACCAGGTCGCCACGTCCACGGCCGAGCATGTCTACTACCCAGCGAACCTGCTGCGCCCTGCGGTCGCTGGCGCGATGGAGGCCATCGACGACGGCCGCCCTGACCTCGCCCAGCGGCGCGCGTTCTCGGCGGCGCTGCTGGCCCTCGGTCCTGACTCCATCGGCCCCTTCCTGGAGGCGAGGATCGTGGCCGAGCTCCCACACTTCGCAGAGTTCTTCCACTACAACCCAGACATCTTCTCCAAGCTGTGGGAGGCCATGTGCCGCCTCCCTCCGTCGTGGGCCGCGGCATGGATGAGGACCATTTCCTTCTCATGGCTGACCTCGTGGCGTATCATCCACCCGCTGGGCAAGAAGAAATGCATCTTCGGCTGCCGCCATGGCCAGGACACGCTCAGACACTACCTCACATGTGCGCCCCTGGCGCGGGCTGTGGGCAAAGCCTGCAACGCCCCCCCCCCATGATCACCGAGTTCGCGAAGCTCGGCCCACGGACATGACCAACGAATCCATCGAGCTCATCGTGGTCATGTGCAACACGTACCACAACCTCAGGGGCGAGCTGCTCGTCGCCGAGGAGGCGACCCTCTCTGTCGCCAAGGCGGCCCTGCGCGCCTCGAAGTCCATGCGGAGGCCCCCTGTCGTCCAGCGGGGCCCTCGGCGTCGCCGGCGCCAACGACCACATGGCGGTGATCAAGGCGCTTTCGATCTGCTTCAACATCGCGACCAAGTACTGCTTCAGGGAGGAGCGCTTCATCCTCCTCCTGCTGCGCCGCCTGTGAGCAGGTGAGTGCGGCGAGCCGCAGGCGGCGCGCTGGAGCGCGCGGCCTCGGCAACCTGGAGCCGCCCCCTCGGCACGCTCGACTCCTCCTCCTCGTCCTCCTCCTCCTCCTCCTCCTCCTCCTCCTCCCCCTTGTCCTCGTCCTCCTCCTCCTCCTCCTCCTCCTCCTCCTCCTCATCATCATCATTATCATCATCCTCAGCATCATCAGCATCAGCATCATCATCAACATCATCAGCATCAGCAGCATCATCATCAGCATCAGCAGCATCATCATCATCATCATCATCATCATCATCGTCATCATCCCTCCTCCTCCTCCTCAGCAGCAGCAGCATCCTCCTCCTTCTCCTCCTCCTCCTCCATCCCTCACGCGTGAGCAGATCCTGGAACCGATCTTCCCTGAGATCCGATGATGTAAAACGTCATCACGACCGGAGCCCCCGACCCACCATTCTTGCAATTTGTCGAGCCGCATCGACCTGTGAGGGTCTTGAGGCCCGGAGCCAAACGAAGGCGCCCGCCTCGGAGAATATCGAGACGCCAGGACCTCCGCGGCCCCGCTCGGCGTGGTCCCCTCGGGCCGTGCCCGCCTGCAGGGCGCCCTGTGGGCGCGGCGCTCGCGCTCTGCGGGCGGGCCACCGCCGCAGCGCCGAGCGCGCCGAGGGGCGAGCGCGCGCAGGGTTACCGCTCGTCGAGGCCCTTGCGAGGCGCGCCCAGCCAGGGCGACCATATGGGGGCACGGGCCCTGCGACGGGGCACCTGCACGCAGCCATGCACACCGCAGCGACTCAGAGGCTCTGCGGGGCGACGTTTGCTCCCCCCGAGGTCGGCGGAGGATGCCAACGACTGCGGCTCCAGGCCCCGCTCCGCTCGGGGCGCTGAGCGCTCCTCAGGGCTCGCGCCACACGGTGATTGGGCGATCTCGTGGGCGTCTTGATTTGGATTTCGTCTTGCAGCAGAGGCGGAGCGAAGACAGAACGAGGGAAAATGTTCGTTTTCTTATGCGCTGTTTTGCCGATCGGCGCGGGCCCTTGCACCCCCCCCATCCTAGAGTAGATCTTGGCCGTTTTTGGCGCCTCTTCCGAGCAGGTGGATACCCCCTCCGTAGGACGCATTGTTGCAGACAGTCGCATGAAGCAGAGGACCGGAGCCAGACACCCCCCCCTCCCCTGCCCCCTTCCGCGCAATGTCGAGACGCCGACGAAGAAGACGTTCACGCAAAACGAAACCAACACGCACACGCTCGAGCCCTGCTCGGCCGTGCCGGGGCGCCCCTCGTGGGCGCCCCGTGGGCCGCGCCATGGGCCGCTGCCTGCCGCGGGCGCTGCTTTTCGCGTGCTGCCTGCCGCGGGCGCGCCCCGATGCCGGCAGCTCCGCCGCCCCGCCCCTCGGGGAGAGGTGGTGGGCCGACTTACCACCACCACTGCCGTAGGTAGGACGGGGGAGAAGAGCGGATGGCGATGCCCCTCCTCCTCCTCCTCCTCCTCCTCCTCCTCCTCCTCCTCCTCCTCCTCCTCCCCCCTCCTCCTCCTCCTCCTCCTCCTCCTCCTCCTCCTCCTCCTCCTCCTCCTCCTCCTCCTCAGCCGCCGTTTCCTGCTCCAGCCATACTTTTCGTGGCCCAGCAGGCACTCCACGCAGAGCAGCTTCCGCCCTCAGGGCACCTTCATGTCATGCCAGCGCGGCTGGCCATCCATATTTCCTCTCTCGTGATCTTCTGGATGACATTCACGCGATGGGCCGTGTACAACCCCCTCAGCATGGTGGCGCCACTCAGAAGCATGGAGATTTCGCGACAGCTCGGTGCTGTGGACGTCGTCATGTTACCTGCGACAAGATGGCGGCAGCACGATACCGCCAGCGCCGTCGACCAGCTGCAGACGTACAAGCACCGCATCTACACCTGGGGGTACGGCCGCGGCCCATTCACCAACAGCCACGCGGGGGTCGCCATCATGGTCAGCAACAGGTTCCGAACCAAGGGCATCACAGAGCTGCCTAGCCCACCAGCGAACATACAAGGCCGTGCAGGAGCAGTGCACATTCGACGAGGAGCACTCGACATGACTTACATAGTCGCGTACCTGCCGCCGCATTCGGGCCTCGCCAAGCAGCACAACGCGTGGGTCAAGACAGTCAACGAGACGCTCAGACATATGTACGCATATCTTGTAAGCCCGTGCGTGCGCACTGCTAGTTTAGTGTGACCGTGTGTGCGGAAGCCGTCGGGTGTTGACAAGTAGCACCTGCACGTTTTCTGAAGCAGCTGAACGCCAGCCAAATCGTCCACTGCATGTTTCTTGTTGATGCAATGTTTGGAGCTTGTCACGGATCGTTTTGAACATTTTGAAGCAAGTTACCGGCAATTCGCTCGGCCTTTGTGTTTGACCAAGGGCCCCCGCGCCATGCGCCACGCGGACCGATAGAAAAAAAAGACAGTCAACGAGACGCTCAAGTGAACCAACAAGACGCTCAATGCGACGCCCACGAGAGGCACGCCCATCATCGGCCTCGACCTGAACGACCACTACGGCCAGGACGGAATGACCCCCGCCACGCCCAGCAACGTGATCGGCGACGCGGGCCCCACGGGAATCCCAGGAGAAGCTGCAGCAGCATTCCACAACATGCTCGACGTCCACGGCATGTGCATCTTGAACACTTTCTGGGACGCAGGCCCCACGTACTTCGGAGCACAAGGACAAGCTACACGTCCAGACTACATCGCAGTACCACAAGGACGACGGGCCCACATCATACCCTGCCGAGTCTGGTGGCGAGCTGCTAAAGCACTTCAGCTCATCAACGACCACCTCCCGCGCGATCACGCCCCGCTCATCGCAGCCGCCAACATCACCATCCCGAGCGCGTTCACCGAGCTGAAGAGGACCTCCTGGGACTACGACAAGATGGCGCATGCACTGCAGACGGGCAAGCACCGCAAGGACTTCACCACCGCGCTGGAAACGAGTTTCGGCCAGCACCAGGAGCAGCTACAGGACCTCGCCAGCGCCAACACCTCGGACGAGCATTGGGGGCTCATCATTCGCATCCTGCAGGAGACAGCCAAGCCCTTCTTCGAGCGCCAGCCGCGCAAGCCCGACAACAAGAGCTCATGGAGGAACGGCTTCGACTCCTACAAGCACGCGCTAAACTCAGGGAGGACTACATCGGCTCCTCCCCCGACTTCGACAAAGAGTTCCAGATCGAAGCTCACACGCGCGCCCTCAAGAAGCAGAAGCGACTCCATGAGGCCGAACGGCGCCGCCAGCTCGAGGAGCTCATCTACGAGGCCTGGCAACGACGCGACCGCGCAGAAGTGCATCGACTGTCGCGACTCCTCGCAGACGCCAACTTCGGCAAGCGCGATCGCAGCTACAGCCGCGCCACCAGAGCACGACCCAGCCTACGAGAATGGGCAGACCACATCGCACAAGACGGGCAGCATGGAGGGTTTCAAGCACAGCCAATCAACCTCAGCGAGGAGAAGCGCATCCTGAAGGAGAGCACCTACGACTTCACCATCGAGCACAATCAGCAGGTCCGACAGGAGTACGAGGGCGCCAGGGACAATGTCAAGCGCGCCCTCTACGGCGTAACCAAGCGGCTCAAGTACTTCAAGAAACGCGCCTCCGCGCCCGAGTGGTCGCTGCCCGCAGAGATCTCCCAGATGATCCTAGCGCCCACAAACATCGCCAAACAGAAGTCAAAGACGACAGGCGTGGGCTTCGAAGACGAGCTCGCGGAGGCACCCCTCACGCAGGAATGCTTCGAGTCAGTCATCAACCACGTGTACCGAGTCGGCTTTGCACCTCTCGACGCCCACCACAGCCAGAATTTCTTCCTGGACAAGCAGAACGGCAAGCCCAAGATGCTCGGCTTGCGCATCCTTCACATGCTCTGCCCCTTCTGGCGCCGCTTCTACCGCCACCTCCAGCGCAAGTCGAAGCCGCGGTCCCCGCCACCGCATGCACGCGGACGCTGGCCACACCGGCGTCGCGAAGTACCCGTGGCGGCCACGCGCGTCGTCGCGCACCGACTCCAGCGGGCCAGAGCCGACTTCATCGCGGGCAGCAAGGACGCCACCAACGCGTTTCCCAGCACCAACATCGACGAGGCCGCCAGCACCATCCGACCAACCTCAGCGTGACAGGGCAGCGCTTTTTCCTCAAGGGGTTCCAATGCGCCAGCGTCCAGATTGACGGTTTCGATTCCACGGGTGACTACAGCATCGGTTCTGGGATGGTGCCAGGCTGCAGTGCGGGCCCCACCTCATTTAACTTCATCTACGAACAACCCGTGGGACAGTGGCTCGAGGACACCCCGCAGGACTCCGCCCCCTTCGCGGCAGTCTCGCCGATCACACGCGCCCTGCTGGACCTGTCCATCTACCTGTGCGTGGACGACATCTTCAAGCTCCACCTCGTCCCCACTGGCCTCGCGCGCGACGCAGCCCGCATCCTCGCCAACAGCAACGCCACCCTCGACAACTGCCTGGCCGAGTACGGGTTCCACCAGAACAGGGGCAAGGAGTAGATCGTCGGAGGGCTGCGAACCAGGCGCGAAAACCGAGCACTAGCCGAACAAGTGCAAGGGCGAGTCCTCCGAACCCTCAAGTACCTTGGCGGCCACTTCCACCACGGCGGCAGCAACGCCATAGAGATCGACCAGCGCATCCAGAGCATCAAGCGGGCTTGGCACATCATGGGCAAGTTCTGGCACCGCAAGGTATCATGGCGGCTCAGGCGTATCATCTTCATCGACCGCGCGATCGGCGCCGCAGCCAGCGGCATGGAATCCCACCTGCTCAAAGACACAGAAAACAAGCGCCTCGACGCAGCCATCGCCAAATTCATGCGAGCGCCTATGAAGGGCAAAGCCACCACCATCGACGAGGCAGGCCACTACAACACCATGGCCAACGCCGAAGTCCCCCCGATGCATATCGAGCTGAAGGTTCGCAGGCTGCGCATGATACAGGCCTCCGCCAAGTACCTATCAGACTACGACCAGTGGCTCACCGCACTGTTTGGGGTCATCCAGTTCGGGCACGCCTACAACCGCGAGCCGACTGGCGAGCTAGACGATGACGGCCAGCTCACCACAGACGCGAACCCCATGGCGAAGCAGTACCACAATGATATCCTCTCGGTTCTCGAGTTAGACAGCGCCGAGCAGTTCAGTTACATGTGGGACGGAAGCATCACTCAACTATATCATGCAGCAGAGGTTGCAGCGGTATTCATCAAGATCAACGTGGCGGAATTACGGGCAAGGGCATCCGCAGTTGCTATTCCGCCTTCTGGTTTCGCGCTGCCAGAACCGCACGATCTCGACCAACGAGCAGGAGACGCGCTGGGTTACCACAAATGTGACCTTCTCACGGACGCAGAACAAATCTGCGGCTGCAGTTTTTCGACATGGACAGCGCTCTGCACACACCAGACCGCGACAAAAGGAGGAGAGCACGGGCTTCGATCAGCAGCATCAGCAGTCACCATCACCAATCAGTGCCCACTCTGCCGTACTACGTTCGTGGATCGGGCCCAGGCTGAGGATCACTCGTTGCGTTCGCTCAAGCACGAGCGCTGCGTTGCCGACAACGCCAGGCTTCACTGCCCGTTGATATCGATCGAGAACCCAGCTTGCCCCCAGTGCCCCAACATGCAGCCGTTTGCCCACCTCTCGAGCTTCCAGGGCCACGTCTGCGCGGCACACTTGCCAACCGAAGAGCATCACATCTCATTGGACAGTGGACTGTTCCAGGATGACGTGGTGTCTGCCTACGGAAAAAGGACATCGAGGACGTGGCGAGCAGCGTGGCGGACACGGAACGCTCGAACAAGCACCAGAAGACTACGCACCCCAAGGGCAAGGGCGGCCACCACAAGAAAGGCGACAAGGCCGAGGCGGCAAAGGACGCGGACGGGGACGCCACCATGCAGGACAAGGACGCGGACGACACCAAGGGCGAGGGCAGCCCAGCAGCCGCGGCAGCAGCAGGACACAAAGTGCGCCGACAGCAACGCGGAGGAGAAGCCTACCAAACCAAGTGCGACCCGAAGCTGAAGAAGCTGCTCACCGTGCTCATCAAGCAAGTGCTGGCCAACACACAACAGATCGCGTGGGCCGTTTCCGCGGTGTACAGCACGTGCCTGATGCCCACGCAGACCAAGGTGATCAAAGCACCCCGAGCATGCAGGAAGATCTACGCGGAGAAGTGCAGGGAAGCTGGCAAAGGACATGCGTTCGGACCACTGGAGGGCCACCTGTGCGTCACGCTTATTTCGACCCTCTGCACCGAGGACGTGGGCGCCAAGACGAGGACCATTCTCGCCGAGCACGGGAAGTTCGTGGATCAGATCAACGTGGCCACCGTGCTCAGCAAAGTCAAGCACCTCAAGCTCCGCAAATGCTACGACAGCAACATGGCGAAGCTCACCATCTACATCGAGCAAGGGCCGTGGACCGACGCCGAAGCGGAGGAGGAAGCCAGCGAGGAGCAGATGAAGCAGGCCCACATCAAGGACAGCATCCACAGAGCGCTGATCCAGGCGGGGGCCACAGTGAAGACGGGAAAGCCACCAGCGGGAGTCATGGAAGATGAACTGGCCGCGTGGTTGGCAGGGCTATGAGAATATGGGAAAGTGGATGGCCGATCGACTACGCCTCGTTCGGCAAGTGATCGGCGCGCGTGGTGCCGTGATCACGATGAAGGTGCCGCTCTGAGCGGCGACGGCGGGGGCCCATTCATGCGGCTGAACGCACTGCTCCGCCCCCCAAGGCCGCTCTATCTATCTATCTACCTCCTCCTCCTCCCCCTCTTCCTCCTCCTCCTCCTCCTCCCTCCTCTCCTCCTCCTCCTCCTCCTCCTCCTCCTCCTCCTCCTCCTCCCTCCTCCTCCTCCTCCTCCTCCTCCTCCTCCTCCTCCTCCTCCTCTCCCTCCTCCTCCTCCTCTCCTCCTCCTCCTCCTCCTCCTCCTCCTCCTCCTCCTCCTCCCTCCTCCTCCTCCTCCTCCTCCCCTCCTCCTCCTCCTCCTCCTCCTCCTCCTCCTTCGCCTCCTCCTCCTCCTCCTCCTCCTCCTCTCCCTCTCCTACCTATGGTAGTGGTGGTGGGAAATCGGCTCCTCAAGAGGGTCGCCGCGTGGGTGGAGGCTCGGCGTCGGGAGCTGCCCTTCTCCATTCGGCGGCGCGCCGGCCAAGAGAGCCGACGCCCCAGAAACGTGGAAGCGGCGGGTGATGGGCCGCAGTCGGCCTCCCGTGGCCCTTGTCGGGCCTCGGGGCCGCCAAAAAACGAGTCAGGACGAAAAGCTGGCCCCAGGGAAGTGGCCCAGACCTCCGGGGCCCACGCATCGAAGGAATCGGGGAGGCCGGACGGCTGGGGAGGGGGGCAGCGAGCGAGAGGGCGCGGGCGTTGCTTGCCTCGCTTTCGCCGGCTCTCGGCGATTTTGTGGCTTCGCGGTGCTTTCCAGCAGCTGCGCTTCGCTGGGAGTGCTCCGGGGGTGCCTGGGTTGTCCCGAACGGCCACGGGAGAGCCGAGGCATGGCCCAGGCGTCCTGAAGGGGCAGGGCTTCTCAGAAGGCGGCGGGGCTTCCCCGAAGCCCTCCCCTGAGACCTGACGTTGCCGAAAAAAATCCAGAATCGCAGAAATCACGCCCGGGCCCCCAGACCCCATCTTTCTGCGTAATTTTTCGAGTCGGATCGATCTGTGAGGGTCCTGGGCCCGAAATCAAGCGAAAACGCCCGTTGCGAAACATGTGCAACGCAAGGATCTCAAGGTCCCCCGCCTTCTGAGAAGCCCTTCGTGGCCTCGTGGAGAGTTCACAGAGCTTCTCGGAAGGCCCGGGGGCCTTCTGAGCCTCCTGAGAAGACTCTGAAGGCCGTTTCCCTCGAGGCCACGTCCTCCCCGCCTAGCCTAAGATAGGCCTGGGGGATGCTCAGCATTGGTGGCTCGCTCGCTCGCTCGCCCCCTCCCCAGACCTTCTCGAGTCATGCAACAATCTCGACGGGAGGTTTTTCGCAATTTTCGGTTTCAGGGGGCCCTTATATGACCGGGCCTCGGGAGCATGGCAAAAACGATTCAGGATGCTAAACCGGTCCTGGGGAAGGGGTCCAGACATGCAGACAAAACGGTCGAATTGGGTACGGAAAGAATGGGCACAAGGACCAACAGCATTTCCTGTTCATTTTGGGCAGAAGTCGCTGTCGGCGTCGCCGCGGCCTGTGTCCACTGAAGACAAACAGCCGCCTGCCCAAAAGCGGTCGCTGTGGCATTATACCCATCCTTTCCGTGCCCATTTCGGGCATCCAAATCTGAGGGTCGACGTTGGGAGAAATCACGACGTTGGGGGTCAGGGCACCCCCCGGCTGGGCGCACCGCCGAGCCATGGACCCGGGCGTCGCGGTCGCGCTGGTCCAGGGCTGCGGCGGCGAGCCGGAGCTCCTGCGCGGGTTCGGCGCGAGCCGCGGCGCCGCAGCCGCGGCGCCCGTGACCGAGCACACGCTCTTCGAGATCGGGTCCCTGTCGAAGACGCTCGTGGCGCTGGCCCTGGCGACCCTGGTGGACCAGGGCGCCGTCTCGTGGGACAGCCGCGTGGCTGGCCTCCTCGGGCCTGGCTTCCGCTTCTCGAAGGAGAATGCGCGGCGCAAGCACGAATCTTCGGCGCTTCGCGCGCATTTCTCGGATTGGCGCTGGGCCCCTCCTGGCGGCGCCTCCGGCGCCGCCCCTGCAGCGTGCTCCGCGCGCCAGGCAGGGGGGCTTAGCGCCGATCCAAGAGATCCGCCCCGAGCTCCGAAGGTTTATGCTCGAGCAGCTGTTTTGTCCCTCCAGCTTCGGGGGCGGGGCCCAGGGCCGCTACGCACGGGAGCAGCTGACCCTCCGCGACCTGCTTGCACACCGCAGCGGCCTGGCGGAGGGCCAGGGCGACCTGGCCACCGCGCTCTTCCCGGCGCGGGAGCTCTCCTGGCGCCTCGGCGCGCTGGAGCCGGCGGGGGCCCTGCGCGCCGGCTTCGCGTACTCGAACACGGGCTGGGACCTGGCGGGCGAGTGCCTCCGCGTCGCCGCCAACGCCTCCTCGTGGTGCGAGGCGGTGCGCGCGCGGGTGCTGGAGCCCCTGGGGATGGCGGAGACCTTCTGCGACCGCAACTCGGTCCCAGAGGCCGCCGCCGCCCGCGTGGCCGGCGTGCACGTGGCCAGCCCGTGCGACGGCCTCTCCAGGCCCTCGCGCTGCTTCCGCCGCCCCGCCGCGCGGGCGCCGCCCCTGCGGGCCTTCAACCTCAGCAGGAGCGGCCCGCCGGGCTCCTTCGGCTGGGGCGCCGCAGAGGCCGCCGGCTCGGTCCTGAGCTCCGCCTCCGACATGTCGAGGGTCATGGGGCTCCTGCTCCAGGCCTCCCCTGGTTGTGGCGAGCCTGCCCCCGTGCGGCGCGAGACGCTGGCGGAGATGCTCTCGGGCCAGATGGTAGTCCCGGCCTCTTGGCCACGGCAGCTGGGCGTCCCTGGTGCGGGAGGCGCGGGCGCAGCGCTGGCGGCGGGCCTCGGCTTCGACGTGGTGGGGCGGCTTGGGCCAGCCGGGGCCGGCGAGGCGCTCGCGGGGCAGGCCTACGCAGAGAAGAACGGGGACACCGCGATGCACAAGGCGAGATTGGGCCTGCTGCTTGATAGCGGCTCGGCGGTGCTGCTGTTGGGAAACATGGGGGGCGAGGTGGGCGACCCGCTCGCCGCGCTGAAGTTCGGGGCCCTGGCGCTCGCCGCTGGGGCCAGCGAGCAGCAGGCCGACGACGCAGCGGAGATGTCCCTGAACGCCTCGGGGTACTGGCAGAGCTGGTTCCTGCCCAGCGCCACCTGCACGCCGTGCGGCACGGCGCTCTCCAGCCTGGGCTTCTGCCTGCCCGGGAACAGGACCTCCCCCAGCGTCGCCGCCTCTGCCCTCGCGGGGGCCTACGGCGACGACTTCTACGGCAGCAGCGTGCTCCGCGTGCGCGAGGAGGAGGGCGGCGGGCTGCGGGCCAGGCTCGGCCCCGTGGACGCGGCGCTCCGCTTCGGGCCCGGGAACATGGACACGACCATGCCCTGCGCGCAGCTGGAACAGTCTCTGGCGCTGCCGGCGTGGATGCGCGGGCCGCTCGCGCGCTCGGGCGGGTCTTGCCGCGCCGTGGAGCTGCGCGCGCCCGCAGAGGCCCCCGCCGCCGGCGTCAGCGCGCGGGGGCGCAGCGCAGCGTTCCCGTGGACCTGCGGCACGTTCCCGCTGCCCGACGCGCTGCCGATCTTCCTCGTTGTGGACGGCCGCGGCGCCCGCTGGGCCTTCCTGCCCACGGCCGGGGTGCTGCTGCCGCGTCGGGGCCCCGCAGGGGAGGGGCCGCCCGCGCAGGCGCTGGTGGTGTGAGGTCCGGGCGGGGTGGCGCCCATGCGAGCCGGGAGAGTCGACGTTCCTCGGAGCGAGGTGTGTGTGTGTGTGTGTGTGTGTGCCCCGTTCGACTCCGCCGAGAGCACGCAGCTTGTGTCGGCCCTTGCTGCACCGCCTGCGTCGTACCGAAGGGCGTCGGTGGGCACGCACACGTTGGCGCCAGCGCGCGCTCCAAGGATCATCGGAAGTGAGCTCGCGCGCTTCCCTGCATCGGGAGGTCTGGCGCTGCTTCGGGCGAGGGCAGGCGGGCAGCTGCTGACCAACAGAGTCCCCGCTTGTGGTCCCTGACGAGTTTCGAGTCCCCGCGGCCAAGCTGAGTGCGTCCAAGCGACTCGCTTCGCCGTCGCCGTCGTGTTCGTTGCAGGAGGAGGAGGATGAGGAGGAGGAGGGAAGGAGGAGGAGGAGGAGGAGGAGGAGGAGGAGGAGGAGGAGGAGGAGGAGGAGGAGGAAGGGGCAATCGTGCGCGAAGCGCAAGGCTGCCTTCGACGAGTACCGAAGCGCGCGCGAGGTGCTCGTGTGGTTCTAATCCATGTCAATGTAACCAGGAGAGCGCCTGCGAGCTTGTAGATTCGTGCTGTTGCGCGTCGGTTCATGTGCGGCACTCTGCTTGTGGTTGCCGAAGCAGCCGTGTCAACGTACCTGTTTGCCACCACGATTATCATGGAACGGTCATTCCCCACACTCGTGTGTTGCTGGGTCGTCGCTTTGCATGCGCAGCGCCGCGCTCCACTCTCCTCACCCTGCCTCTCTCCCTCTCTCCTTCGCCCTCCCCCCCTGGCCCCTGCTCTCCGCCCGCATGCCAGCTCGGCGCACCCCTCGCACGCCTCGCACCCCCCCCCCCCACCCCACCCCGCATCGGGAGCTTCGCCTGCGGCCCCGGCAGGGCTCACGCCCACTTCGCCGCACCGCTCGCGCGCCTCGTGCCCCCGGGGGGGGGGGGGGGCAGCCTCGCCGGCCCCCGCGGGCGTGGGCGCATGCCGCCCAGCGCTCGGACGATCGCGAGGATGGTTGACTGTAAGGGGGCGTGGCTTAGTTAGCCACGGGTCCCGTTTCCATAGGAAATCGCTGATTGCCGCCGTCGAGCGAGGCGCCACTGGCCGCGTTTTGGGGAGGGCACCTCCCCCGATCCATGGATTCGGCGACCGCACGCCAGATCCATGGATCGCCAATCCAGGTCTGCGCGCCCCCGAAGCGCGTTTCGTCCCCCCCCCCCCCGCGGGGAGGTGCACCTGCGGCCACAGTGGGCGGGGCGCAGCGCACGGATGCCCCCCCCCCCCAGCCCACAGGGAGCTCCGCCTGCGGCCCCGGTGGGCGCGCGGACGCCTGCCTGCCCTCTGGGGCGTTTTGGCCTCCGCGGGGAGCTCCAGCCATGGCCCGTGCTGGCACACCCCTCACGCGCGCCCCCTGGAGAGCTCCACCTCCAGCCACCCCAGCGGTTGCGTCCGCATGCCGCCCCTCTCGACTACGTCGCGACACCCCTCACATCACACGTTTCGCACCACGGTGCCAGTTCGTACGTTCGCACGCCGCCCCCATCCAGTTCGACACACCCATCACACCTTTCGTGCGCCTCGGAGAACTCCACCTGCGGCCCCAGCGGGTGCGTTCGCATGGCGCCCCCCCAGACCATCTCGACACACTGCTCACACGTTCCGCGCCTCGCAGTGAGCTCTACCCACGGCTCAAGAGAAGCAGTCCACATGCCGCCCCCCCGCCCAATTTCAGCACACCCCTCGCGAGTCTGGTGATGTGCCGCACAGAGAGCGCCACCTACGGCCCCAGCGACACGGTTCGTAAGCCGCCCTCTCGCCCATGTCGGCGCACCCTTCATCCGGCTCGTGCCCCATGAGGAGCTCCACCTACGGCCCCTGCGACATAGCTTGCATGCCGCCCTCCGCCCATTCGGTACCCCCTCTCGCGGATTGTGCCCCGCATTTTGCGCGCGTGCTCCGCAGGTCCCCATACGCACCGCCGCGCAGCGCGCAGTGTATGAAGAGAGGGCCACGTCCTACGCTACACACAGCTTCCTAAGGTTGGGCCCTTTGCCATGCTAAGTGCTGGTTAATTCGGCGACCGCAAGCCACTGTTTGCAAGGTGGCGTATCGCAAACACAAGAAGTTAGGCGACGTCCCCCACGACAATGGGATCCATTCCATTTGCGAGCAGTTTCCCTGTGTGTAGCCACATGCCGCTGCCTGATCCCATCGGAGGTGGAGGAGGAGGAGGAGCAGCAGCAGCAATGAGCAGCAGCAGCAGGGAAGGTATGCTACATCTACCGGTTGTTCACAACGGGCACGATTGACGAGAAGATCTACCAGCGCCAGATATGCAAGGCTCCTTTTACCAGTTGCCCCATCTGCACAGAGCGTTCAACACTTCCACAAAAAAGTTAGATCTTTGGCCTGGGCTGTTGAACTTCGGACTGGAGGTTGGAGATTCGGGGCCGTCTGGGTATTCCGGTCCGAGCTCCCTTCACATGATGTGCGCTGGGTAGCTTCCCGGTGTGCTCTTACCTTTTTTCTGGCAGCTCTGTGCAGAGGCAGTGGAAGCAGGTGCCGACAGATGTCCTTTTGTTCACTGTGAGGAGGGAGGGAGGAAATAGGAGTGATGAGCAGGAGGAGGAAGGATGTGTCAGCAAATAGGGAATAGGGATATATATATATACATATATATACATAGAGAGAGAGAGAGAGCACAGCTGGGAGGAGGGAGGAGGGAAAGGGAGGAGGGGGAGGGAGGAGGAGCAAGAAGGAAAGATGGAGAAGTGAGACGGGAGAAAGGATGAGTGCGAAGAGTGGGGGGAGGGGTGAGGAGTAAGCCAGGGCAAGGGGGAAAAGGAGGAGGATGAGGTCGAGCAGGAGGAGGAAGAGTTCGAGCATGGGGCTGAGGAGGAGGAGGAGGAAGAGGAGGAGGAACAGGAGGAGGAAGAGGAGGAGGGGGAGGACCGCTACGAGGACGATGACGGGCGCGAAGTCGAGCAAGGGGGCAAGGACGAGGAGGACGAGGACGAGGATGAGCACGAGGAAAGGGTCGGGGAGGGAGGGAGAGAGGGAGGGGGCAGGAAGAGCAGCCCGAGGGGAAGGAAGCTGAACGCCCTAGTCCCGCGGCGGGGTCGGCAGCTCTGGGGGCCCTTGTCTTAAAAGCAATCGCGACGCTCCAGGTGTGGGGGGGACGGTGCTCTTCGAATGCCCGGCTGCTGTGCACTCTCGATTGTGGGCCGTCTTGTCATCATCCTGGGGCTCGGAACAGTTAGAACCGAGCGGACTTATAAGCCGACGATGTCCCTCGCGAGAAGCCTTCAGTGGGCGCCGCTGCCGTCCCCAGCCTTGCTGTCCGACGCCTGGAATGTGACTCTCGGAGTCAGACGACCGAGTCGTGCGAGCCGCCTGTCTGTGGTTTCGACGATCCCGAAGGACGGTTTGTCCGCCATGATGGTGACGGACACTGGCGATGAGGAGCCTACTGAGATGAAGGAGAGCTTGGACGCTGAGGTCGTCAAGGACCTCTTCACTCTGAACGAGGACGCGCCATCCGAGCAGCAAATCTAAGCGAGGCAGGGGGTGATACGCACACGAACAGCAGGAAGAGGAGGAGAGAAAGGCTTACCATGAGACGGAAGAGCAGGGGAAGCAGGGTGCGCTACATCTTGGAATGGTCTGGCGACCTGGGAAGATCCTCGCTGCTTTCTCGCGCTCTACTGTTTCTGCGCGCGCCCAGGCAGCCACCTCAGGTCACGAGGAGGACGACCATGCGGATGACGGAGACGATGGCGATGGCGACGACAATGATGCTTATGATTACGATGATGATGCTGATGAGGATGTTGATGATGATGGTGATGAGGATGACGACGACGATTCTGATGATGATGATCATGATCATGATGATGACGATGATGATGATGATGATGCTGATGCTGCTGATGCTGATGACGTCGATGATGATGCTGATGATGATGATGACGACGATGATGATGATGATGATGATGATGATGATGATGCTGACGGTGATGATGATGCTGGTGATGGTTCTGCTGATGATGATGATAAGTGTGCTGTTGATGACGATGTTGCTGATGATCACACCGATGATGATACTGATGCTGATGATGATGCTGATGATGATGATGACTGTACTGCTGCTGCTGGTGATGATGATGGTTATGGTGCTGGTGATGGTGTTTATGATGATGATAAGGTTGATGGTGATGATGGTGATGATGGTGGTTCTTGTGATGATGATTATGATGATGCTGATGAGCTGCTGATGACGCGGGTGATGTTGAGGATGCGGGTGATGAGGCTGATGTTGATGCTGCTGCTGATGCGGTTGCTGATGCTGATGCTGATGCTGCTAATGACGCTTAACCTGCAAATGAAGTTGATGATGCTGGTGTTGCTGATACTTATTATAAGGATGTGGTGATGCTGCTACTGATGATGCTGCTGATGGTGATAATTGCGATGGCAATGATGATGATGATGATGATGATGATGATGATGATGATGATGATGATGCTGATGCTGATGCTGCTGATGATGCTGCTGATGATGAAGAGGGGGATTGTGATGATGAGGATAAGGAGCAGGAGGGTGATGATGGTCATGATGCTGATGCGAATGATGATGATGATGATGATGATGATGATGATGGCGATAATGATGATGATGATGATGATGATGATGATGATGATGATGATGATGATGATGATGATGATGCTGATGCTGATGCTGATGCTGATGCTGATGCTGATGCTGATGCTGACGATGATGCGGCTGATGTTGATGACGCCGATGCGGATGCTGATGCTGATGGTGCGCTGCTGATGCTCATGATGCTGATGACGTCGATGATGTTGGTAATGCTGATAATGATGATAAGGATGTGGTGATGCTGCTGTTGATGATGCTGCTGATGATGAGGCGCATAATGATGATGATGATGATGATGACGATGATAATGCTGCTGGTGATAATGATGATGGTGATGATGATGATGATGATGATGATGATGATGATGATGATGATGACGCTGATGATGCTGATGAGGATGAGGATGAGGCCGAGGAGGAGGATTATGATGCTGCTGGTGATGATGATGATGATGATGATGATGATGATGATCATGCGGGTGACGTTGATGACGCTGATGCTGATTCGGATCCTGATGCTGATGCTGACGATGCACTGATGATGCTTATGATGCTGATGAAGTTGATGATGTTGGGGATGCTGATCGTGATGATAAGGATGTGGCGATGGTAATGCTCATGCTGCTGATGATGATGATGATGGTGGTGATGATGATGCTGATGATTATGATGAGGATGAGGCGGAGGAGAAGGATTATGATGCTAATGATAATGATGATGATGCTGATGACGATGATGATTATGATGCTGATGATTGTGCTGTTGATGATGATGATGCTGATGATGATGGTGGTGGTGGTGACGACGATGATGATGATGATGATGAGGATGAGGAGGAGGATGTGGACCTGAGGAGGACGGGGATGATGAGTATGATGATGCTGATAATGCTGATGCTGATGTTGATGCTGATGCTGATGCTGCTGGTTGTGACGGTGATGATGTTGATGATGATGATGATGCTGATGCTGATGCTGATGCTGATGACGATGATGACAAAGATGACGAAGATGCTGCTGCTGCTGTTGATGATGATGGTGGTGATGATCATGCTGCTGCTGATGATTAGGATGAATGGTGTAGATGGTTATGATATTGACGGTGAGGAGAAGGACGAGGATGATGATGATGCTGATAATGATGATGATGATGATGATGATGATGATGATGCTGACGATGACGATGATGATGACGATGATGATGATGATGATGATGAAGATGATGATGGTAATGATGATGATGATGATGATGATGATGATGATGATGATGATGATGATGATGATGATGATGATGATGATGATGATGATGATTATGATGATGCTGCTGCTGCTGCTGAGGAGGGGGAGGAGCAGCAGCAGCAGCAGCAGAGCAGCGGCAGCATAATGAGGAGCAGCAGCAGAAGGATGAGGCGCAGCGACGATGGGAGGGGTGTGCTGAGCAGCGTGGTTAGCTGTGGCCAGAAGTGCGTGAAGCATGCCGTGTGACCATGAGCACGGCCTCGCGTCTGCAGATTTGCTAGCTTTGCGGCTATGAAACAGCGAGGACACGCCGTGCTCAACACACGACATGATCCCTGCGAGCTTTGCTCTTGCTGCCGCCCCAACCCCCCAGTAGTGCGGGATCCCTGTGTGACCATGCCATGCTCGGCACAGCTCCTGTTTGCAGCAGCAGTTCGCAGGTGGTCCGGTTGGTGGGAGCTCTTTCTCCTCCCCGTCCTCCTCCTTGTCCTTCTCCTCCTTGTCCTTCTCCTCCTTGTCCTTCTCCTCCTCCTCCAGGCCTGTTTGCCCAGGTAATGGGTACGCGGATCTCCTGCAAGCGGTGCGGCACGAGCGCGTTCGTATTGCAGTCGCCGGAGGCACTGGAGGACAATCTGGTCAGTTGGGCGCATCACACAGGCTGCGAGGGTGTAGATGACCTCGTGCTCGCGTCAGCGAACAGGCAGCTGCTTTCCCAAGGGAAGGCATCCTCGAGCGCATGCGGAGTGTCATTCGTCATGGGTTGCCGCATCGAGTTCACCAAGGAGATGGTTCAGCGTCTGGAGGAAGAGGACCGCATGCGGCAAGAGCAGCGCAAAGCAGCCAATATGGCGCCTCCGATTTCGGCAGCATCTGACGCAGGGTGTCCTGCGACTGTAGCTTCCTCTGTTCAGAATGTTGGTACCAAACAGAACGAAGCAATGCAGGATGAACACAGCCCTGCGGGTCGCCGAGCATCAGCGAAGAGGCGCCGTAAAAGCTTCATCGATGTTGGCAGCGACGACTCGCGAGATGAAGACTTCGTAGAAGACGGCCGGTGAGCCGCCACCTCTGTCGAACGTGTGAGTTCATGGCCTTGCGGAGTGTACAGGTAAGGCCAGGCCAGTGAGACTCGCGAATTCAAAGTCGAGGCTGGCAGCTCGCCGTGCCGTTTTTTCTGCCTCCTCCAGGCAGGTCCTGCCACCAACCGGGAAGGATGAGGAGGCTGCGCGCGGGGACAGCACAAGCGGGTGCCACCATGGGCCAGCTTGGGATAGGCGCAGCAGGGGCCCCGTCCTGTAAAATGGTGCCGCGGCAGAGGGGAGGCCTTCGATGGCTGTGTTGGCAGCAGCAGCAGCAGAAGTAACCATGACAGTGAGCAGGAGTCCAGCAAAATGCCATGATTGTGCGCACGAGCAGCGGCAGTGGCCACGATTGGTGAGCAGCGACCACGCGTACGAGCAGACGCAGCGGTGGCAACAGGTTCGGCAGTCAGTAGCGATGGCCCACGATGACACCTGCATGTGTGCAGTGGCGCCGGGTGGGCAGATATTGTCAGGCAGTGCAGACGGCGTTGGCCGCGCAGGTAGCAGGTGTCTGCGGACTCGACGGCTGTTCCTCCGTGAACTTCAGGGGCTTCAGTGAAGCGTTGGTCTAGGTAGAGCGAAGAGGAGGAGACGGCTCTTGCATGACCTTATCGGAGTTTTTGGACCGCCACCTACCTAGAATGTGGTTTTGCTCTGCCCCGATACAGTGGCAGCCTCGCCAGGTTTGCAGAAGTGCGAGGGTTGTAGTTCAGCGCTTTCGTAAGACAAGTTGTGCTTTGGATTTTCTGCGAAAGCTGATTGTTGACAACAAACTTGGGAGGGATGACGGACCTGCCATTACGAGTTTCGACAATTGAGGGTCGAGATCTCTCACGGAGTGTCTCGGCGATTTTGGTGCTGGACTGTTCTTGCTGGACTGTTCTTGGTGGCTTGTGAAGGGCGATCCGTAAGATCAGGGCCTTCGGGCACATTCGCGGCCAGAGGGCTTTTTTACAGAATCATGGCTCTTCTCTCGTTCCTCCCCAGAGGAGGGGGAAGGAGGAGAGGGAAGGAGGAGGGGGAAGGAGGAGGAGGAGGAGAAGGAGGAGGAAGATGAGAAGGAGAGGAAGGCGGGAGCAGGAGGAGCAGGAGGAGGTAGAGGTAGAGCAGGAGCAGGAGGGAGCAAGAGCATGGGCAGGAGGAGGCATGGCCGAAGTTTTTTCCGTCCCGCCGCCGTCGCCGAGCGGCCTGCCGCCGACAGCCCCCGCGGGTGGGTGGGTGGGTGTTGCCGTAGCCTCTCTGCCCTCTCCCTGTTTCCCCCTCCCCCCCTTCCCCGTCCGTTCCTCCCTGCCCCGTTTCGCCCCTGCCCCTCTCTCGTTCCTTTCTCCCCGCTCCCCGGCGGCCATCGGGACCGATTCTTTCCAGGGGCGGCCGATGCAGGAGCACGAAGGCAAGGGGCTCCGCGTGGACCCACCGCC
Organism: Prorocentrum cordatum; assembly: GCA_963575745.1. NCBI lineage: Eukaryota > Dinophyceae > Prorocentrales > Prorocentraceae > Prorocentrum > Prorocentrum cordatum. The sequence goes on from CAUYUJ010014160.1 coordinate 232,255, forward strand.
CTCGTAGGCGTGGGATTGTGCTCTTGTCGGCCACATCGCCGAGGCACCCTTCCTACCACGTGGCATGATGTGGTATCCTCCTGGCGAGGCCGCGTTGTGTGTGTGTGTGTGTGCGTGTTCACTTTGGTCGATTTGTTCGGCGGGACCGTTTCCCCTTGGATCACCCTCCCCAGAAAAAAAACAACAACTCTGCAGCGCCGCCATCTCTGGACGTGCTTGCAGCTCCACGGCGGCCCCATCGGGAGCCCCTTCCGCTGGGGCTCCTTCGGTGATTGCCCCCTCGTCGTCGTCGTCGTCGTCGCCGTCGTCGTCGCCATCGTCGTCGTTGCCCTCCTCCTCGTGCGCGGTTGGCGTTGCGCACAGTCAGGCCGCAGAGCTCCAAGAGGGGCTCTGGTGTCCGGGCCGCTCCTCAGCTCTGGGTCGGGGGGCCAGCTCGCAGCGAGCTCCAGCCTGGCTTGCCAGAGGAGCCCTTTGCTTCCTCGCTCCGCGCTCCCTGCGCCGGCACGATGACTGTGCGACCCTCGCGCGGGGCCGAGGTGCTCCCCAGGCTCTGGCCCAGCCGCCGTGCCCTTCGCACTCCGGGCCGCCGTCCTGGGCGCGTGTCGGCGCGCCTCTCTGCCTCGCCCACGCCGGGTTCCGCTGTGGACTGGCGGCGCCCGTCCCGTCACTCCCTTGCGACAGTCATCGGCGCTGTGGCGCCCCCCCCTCCCCTCCCGCCTCGGGGCCTTCAGATCGGCCCAAGACGGCCCACGAGGCCCTCAAGAGGGCTCCAAGAGGGTCTAAGAGGACGACCCCAGATGGCCCCACGAGGGCGCCAAGAGGGCCCTGCTGGACCCCCCCGCCGATGTGCGCCGGGCGCCGTTCTGGCACGGCGCACTTGGACGTGTCCCCTCGTTTTGGCGTGTTTGCGCGGCGTGGCCGATCCCTCGTTGAATGCGGCTGGGGCCGCTGGCGGCCGCGCTGGTTCTCCGCAGGCCGTAGCCTCCCTCCCTCCGAAGCCGCCTCGCCTCCGCCTTCCGCCGCCTTCCCTCCCTCCTTGCCAGCATGGAGCGCGAGGTTCCCCCAGACCTCTGACGCCATGATCTTTTCGCTGGTTGGCTCGCCCTGAGCTTCAGTTCCGTATTCCGATGGCACGGCCGTGTGGTGATCAGATGTGAACAGGTGTTCGGGTGGTCACCCGATGCCGATTTGGGAGCTCGACTTGGATATGGGACATGGGGTAGTTTTCACAAGCGCCCCAGCATGCGTCACCCAAGCTCCCTTCAGTCCCAAAGATACGTGTGGTGTTTTGAGCGCAACCAGCCTATGTGTGTGTGGAGTCGGTTCCCCAGACGCGCACAACACGAGTGCTTGCTTTACGGCTTGCGCTTTGGAGCTCTCGATCCCATCCTTGGGACTGCCTCGCCACCGCGGGCTATCTTCTGCACGCCCTGGGGCCCAAAGGCGGCTCCCAGACGTCGTGATCACAGTGACGTGCACGGCGTGCTTTCTTTCGCGACGGCCCCCTGCTCTGATGCCGATGTCCGCCCCGCTTTGCCGTCGCTGTTTCCGCCATACCTTCACGGAAATATCCGCCTTGTGTTATCGAATGGCCTTCGTCTTATCCCGTCACCGTGCTTGGGTTGTGTGCCATGGACTTCCAGGATGTTCGCTGGGATGTCGCGGGGGGGCCTCTGGGGGGCCTTTCGGGGGCCGTTTTGAGGCCGCGTCGCTGAGCGCCTCACGTTTGGACCCTGGGTACGGTAGGTTCATGCGGCGCTGGCGCGCCAGCGACGCTGGCGAAGGCGTTCAAGGCGTTGAAGCCTGTGACTCGGAAGCAACGAGGGACACGGTAACGCCACCACTGGACCCGACGGAATTCAGCCTCGAACGGTCGGGGCCGCGATCGATTCAGGGTGGAAAAATCAACGCGGTGTCAAAAACCTCTGCGCGCGCCGACGGCTACCCTCCCAGACATCCGGCTACTTAAACTTTTTCGATGCGTGGGCCGGTCTTTCGTCCTGAGTCGTTTTTGGACGGTCCTGAGGCCCAGCGAGGGCCCCCGGAGGCCGAAATCAGCCCAAAAAAACGCCCGCTCAAATCTTTGTTGGAGCGTCGGATCTCTCGGCTTGCGTCCTTCCCGTTCGGCCCCTCCTTGGCCGCCTTCGCTGGCCGCGCCCCGCTCGCAGCGTGTCGGCATGGCCCCTTCGCAGAGCCAGGAGGGAAAACACACGGAAACAATGGATCGTCGATTCCCCCGGAAATATGAGGACATATGGGAAGTCGGGGGGAAGACGAAAGTAAAGAAAAATGAAAACTATTCGGAATCCATGGGACCTGAGTGTCTTTCTCTGTGTGTCCCCGGGCCCCTTCGCAGAGGGTCGGCCCTGGCTATTCGTGCCGTGCCGGCGCGGCGGCGACCCGTGGGCGCGGGCCTGCGAGGCGTTGGACCCGCCGCCACCGGTCCAGAGCCGGCCGGCTTCGGAGGGCCTGTGGAGGAAAGTCGGCAGGAGCGAAAAAGGGGTACGGAACGAAATGGGTAAACGATGCCTGGCAGCAGTTCTTCTGTGCATTCTGAACAGGACCGGCTGGCCGCGCCGCCGCGGTCTGTGTCCATTCGAGACGTCTCAAATCACGTCCATTTGAGAGATCCCCGACCGATGCGATCACGCCCGCGACCCGCTCGCGCCCGACCGACGTAGTATCTGCTGGAGTCATGCCCGCGACCGTGCCGCATGTTTTGCGTGTCGTGCGAGGTATAGATCGCCGCCGATAGCAACGATAAGATTTTGGTTTTCGGCGCCTGTTGTGCATTGGTTTACTCTCGAATGCATCGTCGTCGCTACCATTATTGACGTTTCACCGCCCTCCTTGCACTCGAACTGCTCTCGTCTGTGGGCGGCTGGAGAGACGGAGGGCGAGGTAGTGGGTGTCGTCCTTCGCCCTGCCTGTTGGCCTTCGAGCCCCCCCAGTTCTCGCAGGGGGGCGAATTGGGGTGGGGGGGTGTTAAATTCTCCTCAGAGACAGAAGGCCCCCCTGCCCAACAGCGGCCGCTGTTGGTATGGGACAACATTTGTTGTTGGGCATTGTACCCATTTTTCCGCACCAATTTCGGGCGTCCACAATGGAGACGTAGCCTGACTTAGGTTCCCGTTCTTGCACCAGGGACAATATGAATTTGGGTAGTGTGGTCCGATGCCTCAGCTGAAGCAAACAAAACAAAACACCTGCGTTGGGCCTATTGTGAGTGGAAAAACACCTGCGTTGGGCCTTTTTGCACTGAGGTCCGCTGACAAAGGGCTAGGGGTCCTTCAGCTGCTGATCAAGAGCGTGCAACCAGAGAGAGCTGCGATCGTATTGGTAAAGTTTCGGGCTGCGCGCAGACAGCCAACCCAGACAGTCCTGGCTGGCCTCAACAGGCCCCCCGAGCAGTCCGGGGCGGTCTCAGCACCCCAACCCTGGGGCGCGGAGCGTCCCGTTGGCGGCGCCAGATGCAACGCCAGGGTGCCGAGACCGCCCTGGACTATTCGAGGGGCCAGTTGAGGCCATCCGGGACTACCTGGGGGACTGTCTGCGAGCAGCCAGGGCCCTACCAGATCGTATCGTTCACGTCAAGCGATCCACGCGCTGTCAGAAGCTAAAGGCGTAAGTCGTCGATTTTGCTCGCCTCGCCTCGCTGCGCCGACCCAGCCTCGCCCAGGTGGGCATGCCTGGTGCCGATTGCAGCTACTGCTGCAAGGAGGCCGCGTTCCCCGCGCGCGCCGCAGTCCACGTGGGGCAGCAGCAGGAGGGGGGAGGGGGAGGAGGAGAGGAGGGGAGGAAGTAGAGAAGGAGGAGAGGGCAATCGGAGGTTGGTAGAGAGCCGCTACCCTGCCAAGTCGGTTGGCCAGTTGCCCATTGCTCGGTTCAATGCTTGCACTTTCGATGTGCGATCTATGAAGTGCAATTCACTTTGACCGTCTTGAAGCTGTTCTCTCTACTGCTCGTGCAAACATCCCACCCTTCCACCCGCAACTTGGTCGCAAGACTTCTTAAGACAAGACCGTGACGGTAGGTACCACATGGCACTTGGCCACGACACCGACGCCGACGACGACAGCGACAACGACGACGGCGCCGCAGGCACCGATTACGACGACACCGCCGACGTCGACGTCGACGAAGACGACGACGACGACGCCGACGACGACGACGACGACGAAGACGACGACGACGTCGCCAACGGAGACGACGACGAGGGAGGATAAAAAACGACGACGGCGACAACGACGACAACGACGATGGAGGAGGGAAGTCGGCGACGACGCGAACGACGAAGAAGGAGGAAGGACGACGACGCCGACGACGACAACGACGAGGGAGGAGGGAAGACGACGACGACAAAGACGACGAAGACGACGACGACGGCGACGAAATGGGAGGGACGACGACGAGACGCCGACGACGGACGACGACGACGACGAGGGAGGAGGATAACGACGAGGGAGGAGTGAAGACCACGACGACGACGACGACGACGACGACGGCGACGAAATAGGAGGGACAACGACGAGACGCCGACGAAGACGACGAGGGAGGAAGGACGACCACGGCGACAACGACGACGGAAGCGATGACGACGCCAAGACGACGACGACGACGACGACGACCACGAGAAAAGACAGAGGACGACGTAGGCGACGACGACGACGACGACGCGGGAGGAGGGAGGACGGCGACGACGACGACGACGACGACGACGACGACGCAAGAGCGCGCGCGCACGCTTTCGTTGAAAATCCGTGTTGCGAAACCCTGGGTTTTTGTAGGTTTCTTGGACGCACGATTTTGAAATCCTTCCGAAACCTATGGGTTTCGAAGGTTTTCGGCATACGCCCGCGACGACGCGCGCGTCTGCACTTCGTCTCATTTTTTGCAGAGGATTCTCGCGACGGCACACGCGCAAGGGCGTTCGACATATTTCGACATGCGCGCGCGAAGCCCGTTTGGTAGCATTTTGTGAAAATCTTGAAAAACCCATGGTTTTCTTGAGATTTCGCAAGAGCTCGCGCGGAAGCTTTTTTAGCAAATCAGTGTTGCGAAACCATGTGTTTTTGTATGTTTTTTGGAAACTCGATTGCGAAATCCTTCCGGCACCGAAGGTTTTTGAAGGATTTCGGCATGCGCGCGCGACGGCGCGCGCGTGTGCACTTCGTCCCACTTTTTGCCAGGGATTCGTGAAAAAGTGCTATGTTAGAACAACAAATGTCACCGCATAGTGTTTTTGTTTACAAGGGAACCTCAGGGGGGGAAACCGGCCTAGCTGGGATGGTATGATTTCATATTTAGGATGGACGAGTGCGCAGAAAATATATGAAATCATATTATCCTAGGGGGAACCGATAAGTCCGGGGGGGGGTAGAGTCTATTCTCTTTTTAGAAAGGAGAATATATGTGTGCCATGTCTGGTGGCCGTCGGCCCATCCCACCACCGTGCCAGGGTCGTGGACAAAAGTTTTCTTGTAGGCCTTTGGAGCCTTTTGGAGACCTCTTGGACGCGTCCTGGGTGCCTCCTGGGGCCTCTTGGGGGCCTGGAGGGATCTCGGGGGTCATCTTGGGGTGTATGGCTCCAGAGGTCCCTTCGAGTTTCTCATCTTGGGTCACTCTTGGGAGCCACTTGGGCCCTTTCTGGGGGCTCTGGTGGCCGTCTTGGGGTTCTCCTGTGGGCCTCTTGAGCCGCCTTGGACGCTTTGACGACCGAACAGTCGAGCATGCAAAAGTCATGCAAACACCCATTGTGCTTCATGATTCGGGCCTCTTGGGCCAGCCCCCTCCCAGGCCTCCACCAAGACAGTCCAAGAGGCCCAGGCTGGTTCTCAGGGGCCACGAAGTGTTTATCATCAGCCTTGTTGAGCGCTTGTTGGAAGTCTATTGAGAGATGTTGGGATGCTGGAGTTGGAATGGGCGGGTTTGGCTTCCCGAAAGCCCACGCACCACGCCAAAAATGCCCAAGAGCGCCCAGGGGTTCTGGCACATCGGTGGTCTGGGCCTATCTACGATGCTACACTTCCTTGGATACTCGCATGTGTATGAGCTGAGCTTTGGAGCGCTCCATTGCGTGTTTCAGGCACGGTGACTGTTTTGCGATGCAACATCGGTGGTGCAATCTCTGTGTGTGGTGCAGTATTTGTGGTGCAGTCTGCGTGTGTCATGCAACCTATGGGGCGCAATAGGTGCGCTACAATTTGAACGTGGTGCTTTCTATATGGAGCAGCAAACGTGGTGCAATTGTGATGCCATCTATGCGGGGCAATCTATGTCGCCGAGCCGTGTGTTCCGACCCGCGGCCTTACGTCTTGGGGAGGGCGCCGTGGCCACCAGGGCAGACGCTGCCTCGGACGCGGTGGGCTTGCCGTGGGGTTTGCCGCGGTGCAAGTTTCGTCTACTTGGGGCGCAGGGGCGCAGGGTTTGGCGTGGGTTTGCCGTGGTGTCGGCGTCGTCCACCCTGGGCGCGTCGAGAACAAATGGCGCGGCGACGGACGGTGGAGGGCTAACCTGCATCGTGCAATCTGCGGGGGGCGCCGCGGGCGAGGCCGTTCCTCCAGCCGGGCGCCCGCGCCCACTCCGAGCTCCAGAGGGCACCATACTTGAGGGGGACCATGGGGGCACCGAGGGCGCCCGCGGGCGGCGACGAGCCAGAACTCGCCCACCCTCGGCGCTTTCGGAGCACGGGGGGGCAGCTCTCAGGGCAAGCGCTGCCTGTTGAAAGACAGCCTGAGCCAGAGCCACAGGCGGCCAACGATGCCACGAAGCTTGGCCGCCCCGGCTCGGGCGCCTGCGAGAGGCGGAGGCGGATGCGCCTCGTGAGCGTGTCGGGGAGGCCCCGAGGGGTGGGGGCATCGTCCCGAGGACGTCATGCCAAGGACCTGCTGCCCTCTGGCCGAGGCGCAGCGCGCTCTGCCTCCGGGGGTGCCGGGAGCCCTGGAGGGCCTCCGCAGGGCGGGATGGTCCTGTCCACGTCGGGGCATTCGGCGGTCCGAGGGTCGGCCGAGATCGACGCAGTCAGAGCTCTCCGCGCCCTACGGCGGACGGCGGCCGCGGCCGCATCCCGTCGCTCGGCCCCCGGTGCTGCGATCTCAGGCCCTCGTCGACGTCCTCCTCCTCCTCCTCCTCCTCCTCCTCCTCCTCCTCCTCCTCCTCCTCCTCCTCCTCCTCCTCCTTCTCCTCCTGGACAGCGAGGGCGTCCGCACGCTCGTTCCCAAGGGTGGGGGGCGCGGCAGACGAAGGACGAGTTTCGCCCTCGTCTTGGGCAGAGGGGATCCACACGACCCGGATCGGGGAAGGGACCACCTCCTGGGAAGCACGCCTCATCCTGGCCCTCCAGCGCACCTCACGTGTCAGTGCCGACCTTGAGTCCAGGAGTCGACCAGGGGCTTCTGATCCGAAGCAAGTCGAAGCGGGCCATCGACGAGTTCCAAGGCCTCCGCAAAGGCGGTGATATCGCTGTCCTCCACGAAAGTGCGAAGCAGGATTGACAGCTGGTGCTACAGGTGCGCCTTCAGCTGCAGCGGTCCGAGCAAGTCCTCTGCCAGAGGCTCTCCATGGGGAGGTCCTGCCCGGACAGTCTTGTTCAACCACACCTGATTTTGAGATGCCGGGGAGCCAAGAATGTCGACAGTTCCACTGCCAATATTTCCGTTTGGGAGCATTGTTGCAGGCCTGCCTTGGACAATCGTTTAGGGTCGTAAGCCGACTCTACCCAGCAATACTGGCGCAGAGGAAATCGAAAGATAGCTTCGTTTCTCACTCATGCATGCTCTGACATGCTCTGACAAGCGACGCTTGTAATGCCGAATGTCCATGTACTGCCGTGTCCCAATCCTTTGAAAGTTCATCACTCCATGCTTCCGGTACCGATCTGCAAAGCTCACTCCACAAATTGACCAAGAACGGTAGCTGCCCAAGGAGCCGGTCGCCGCGCGCTCCAGCGCAGACGCCATTGCTTCGAGGACCAGGAACCGCTGCTCGGGGTGGAGGGAGGAGGGGAGGCGGGCGGGGGAAGGAGGCGAGGGAGGCAAGGAGGGAAGCGGAGGAGAGCGAGCGAGGGAGGTACTTCGAGAGGGAGGGAGGGAGGGGAGACGGGAGGTAGGGAGGGCTTAGGGAGGTGAGCCAGAGCTGGGGAGGGAAAGGGGGAGGCAAGGGGCGGGAGAAAGAAGTGGACGATGAGAGCAAGCGCTTGCTGTGCGGGCAGAGATGAGGGGAGGAGTGCAAGACGAGCCCCGCAAGCGGGAAGGCGCCTTGCGACGTGAACAGGGGCATGGTCCGCAAAGGAGCCACCGGCAACGTGGCGTGTGACCACTACCACCAGGCGTTGCCGTCCCTGGGGGCGTGCCAGAAATCGGTCGGAGCCTCTGCTGCTGCTTCTGCTGCTGGCGACCCTCGCGAGTGAAGATCCGCGGCCAATTGCGCCCGAGCCCGCCCCACACGACACAGACGATGCGATGCGCAGACGAAAGCACGTTGGAGGGGGGAGGGGGGACAGACGAAGACGAAGCACGCGGCGCACCTGCTCATCCTCATCCTTGTAATCCTCCTTCTGGCTGTTTTGGATCGGCCAGCGCGCCGCTCTCACTGGTTTGGTCGAGTGCAGTGTAAGCAATTTGCCTGACATTGTCGATGTCACGGTTGTCTCGCTGTTCGTTTGCATGGCGCGTTCGTGTACGTGTCTGTGAACGTGCATGCGCACGCGAATGTACACGCAGGCGGCGTGTGGGCTCCATGCTACCGTGCCAGGCGCGTTCGGGTGAACATTGGAGGCCGCTTTCTCTCCTCCAAGCAGAACAAAAGTAGATAACGTCTGTGCTCGTGCGCATCTGCGTGTGTGTGCGTGTGTGTGTTTGTGTGTGTACGTGTGTGTGTGCGCGTGTGCGTGTGCGTGTGCGTGTGCGTGTGCGTGTGTGTGTGTGTGTGTGTGTGTGTGTGTGTGCGATTGTGTGTGTGGGGGGGGGAGGGAGGGGTCCGTAGTCCCTTTCGCCCCTCGTTCTCTTTATCTCTCTCTCTCTCTCTTTCTTTCTCTTGCCTCGTCACCAGAAAATGCCAGAGGGGGCGCCTGATGTGAGAGCCGCTTGCTTTCGCGGCGGGAGCTGTTCCCCAGTGTTTCCCGCACCGCTGCTGCTGCTCTTCGTGTGCTCTTTGCCAGTCGCACCCGCCTCACTCAATCGCTCCTGCCTCTGAATGTCCTTGGTATTGTGCTCCCCCTTGCGGCAGCTGCTCTGGGTGCACCCCGTCTGTCGTGCGGTGGGACCGCGTGATCTGGCTGCCCGCGAAGAGGGCGAAGGAGGGCGAGAACGACCTAGCTACTGCCGTTGGCCTACGAAGCGCCCACTAAACGGAGAAACCCACGTCCATGCGTTGACAGAGCTGCGCGCCAAGAAGGGCGGATAATGCTTAACTTCCGAGTGGTTGGTCCTGCTGTCGCGCGCGCGCCCTCCCGCAGTGGAAGACCGACGTCGCCCTCATGAAGGACCCGCCCCGCCGCCCCCCCTCCCTCCCTGCCAGCCCCGACGCCGATTCCCGTGCGCGCCGGCGCGGCTCTTGACGGAGCCGGCTTCGGCTCCCTGGCCTAGCCCTCACGGCGCGCTCCTTGTACCGCATGGCCAGCGGGAGGAGGGGGAGGGAGGCTGGAGGAGTGTGGAGGAGAGATGCTGGGAGAGAGGAGGAGTTCACGACCAGTAAGAAGGCTCCGACTCTGCCTCGCTCTGCCCTCTCAAAGAGCGATGGCAGGCGGCCGAGCGCTCGCACGAGGGAGGCCCCGCCTCTACCCCGTGCTCCCGCTGCTGCTGCTGCTGCTGCTGCTGCTGTTGCTTCTGCTGCCTCCCAGTGCGCTACACTGGAGGGAGCGGGGGAGGGAGGAGGGAGGAGGAAGGGAGGGAGGGAGGAGGGAGGGAGGAGGGAGGGAGGAGGGAGGGAGGGAGGGAGGAGGGAAGAGGAGAAAGGAGGTAGGATGGAGTGTGCAGGAGCCTGGGCGGGAGGAGGGGCGTGGAGGAGAAGGGTGATTTTGGAGGCTGGGTATACTCGCACTCCGTGGGACTATCAGGAGCCGAGGTCGGAGAGAAGTTCCCGATGAGAGGTGGATGCTTGGAGCTTTTGAGACAGCACAACCCAACCCCACCCCCAGTCAGGACTCCCACCCCCTACCTGGTGATCCAGGGGGTCCTGGCCGGGGGTGAGGGTGGCTTTTGGCCCCCAGGTTCAACAAAAACGCTCCCCCACCCCCAGCCAGGACCCCCTGGATCACCAGGTCGGGAATGGGGATCTTGGCTGGGGGTGAGAGTGGGTTGTGCTGTCCTCAAGCTCGGAGTCATCGGGCGAGAGTTCCGGGCGCCAGGGTCATCAGCACTCACGAAACGTGGGGAACCCTCACCGTGGAGGTGGTGCGGATGATGGGCGTCAGCGGTGGCGCCTGGCGGGAGCGGCGGCGCCGCGAGGGCGTGGAGATAGACCACGACGGCCGTGATCACGCCGACGGTGTTGACATGAACGGTGCCGATCAAATTGGCGGCTCATTTGGCGAAGTTGATGGAGACGCCGTTGACGACCAGGTCAACGGT